>CM052665.1:1849251-1868605 GCA_028533165.1 Leontopithecus rosalia
AACTATTTAGTAAAATAGTCTTGATGATCAGCTATATGTGGAGATGAGAGGACAAAAGTCTTCAGAGATACTCTCTGGTCGTATTAACAATGGAAAGAACATTGATGTTTTCTCAGAAATGAAACTATTTAGCAAAGCTGAGTCCAAACAGTAAGGAACCTAGAGGTTCTCCAAAACCCGTTAGGACAGTTTTCCTAAATACTGTCATAGCACTAAAAACAAAACTTGTTTATTAGAGAATATTGACAAAAAGAAATACTATAGTATATATTCTTACTTTTCCGGCTTCTGCACTTAGCATAAATATTTTTATATTTATTCATGTTGGTGCCCATAGTTCATGTCTTTTTAATGCTGAATAGTATTAAATTTTACTAATTCTCCACAGTTTATCGTTCACCCTTTGAACACTTTGTAAGGTTTCAAGTTTTTGACTGACAAATAAGGCCATAATATTAATATTCATTTCCAGTTTACCAGCATTGCATGTTTTGCAAAACTTATTCCCAGCCAATACACATTATTTAATTCTAATACAAATAGCATTGCGATTTTATTTTAATATTTTAATGTTAATTTCTGATACATAGAAATGCGGTTTATTTTTGGATATTGATATTGTATCCTCCAATGTTGCTAAATTTACTAATGAATTCTAGTCTTTCTTTCTTCTTAGGCTTTTTAAAATTGCCAATCCTGTCATTAGTAAAAAAAGTTTCTATTTTTCTGTCAAATTTGTATGACTTGTTTCTTTTTGTTTTCTGTATTGTATTGGCTCAGTTATTAAGTAGAATTCTGAAGAGGAGTGATGAGAATGAACATTTTTGCCTTGTTTTGGATCTTAATAGAAAATCCTTCATCCTATTACCATTAATTATGATGTTAGCTGAAAGTTTTTCACATTATCTTTTATTAGGCTAAGAAAATTCATTTTTTATTCCTAGTTTGCTCAAAGTTATATTATGACATGATGTCAGATTTATGAAATGTATTTTTCTGTACCAGGTGAGATTATTATTTTTTCTTTTATGAATTAATGCAGTTAATTAGATTTGATTACGTTTGATATTACGAAGTTAAATTCATCCTGAATTTCTAGGTATGAATCCATTTAATCACGATGTATCATATTATACTTTTCATTTATTATGTTATTAAATTTGTCAGGTTTTGTTGAGCATTTTATGTTCATATTCATGATGAATGAATGGTCTTTAATTTTTTTTTCTATAATGATTTTTTTTTGCTTTTGGTAGCAAGTTAAAGCAGATCTCTTAATAATGAGTTGGGTATTATTTCTGCTTCCTCAGTATTTTACAATGATTTTTATAAAATGTATTTTTTTCTTAAATGTTTTCTGAACTTGACTAGGGAAAGGAAAGGTGTTAAAACTCAGTTTCTTTAAGAGGCAGAAATAATCAGGCTTATTCTTGAGTGACATGGGTAGTTTCTGTGTTTTAATGAATTTGTCCATTTCCTGTTAAGTTGTTGAATTTTTTAATGTTTAGTTCTCTATAATGTTCTTCTACAGTCTTGTATTTGGTTTTATCGATTGACTTTTCTTTCTCTCTAATCATGAGTTTTGCTTTTCCCTTTCACTTATTTCACTTTAATTTTTCCTTCCTTTCAGTTTCTTAAAGTGCAGGCTGGAGTTACTAATTTTAGACTTTTCAGTAAATGACAAGTCAAGGTAGTCGATAATGTAGTTCATGTTTTATATATGCTTACTAGTTGTTCATCTACTTGTATCAGTGAGATGAATGTTGGCATTTCTGACTATAGTTTTGGATTATCTACTTCCTACTTTTAAAAAGTTTTATATACTAGAAACAGATTATCAAAATTATTATGTTTCAAATAGTTAAGATTTTTAAGCCCAATTGATATATTGAAAGTTTTAATTCATTTTTAATTTTAGGTTCAGGGAGTTACCTGGACAGGGATGTTACATGAGTAAGTTTTGTGTCTGAAGCCTGATGTAAGACTGATTCTGTCACCAAAGAGAGTGCATAGCAAGCCTTCCTTCCAACCCGCATGCCCCTCCCCACCTTCCTCCTCAAGCAGGCTCCAGTGTCTGTCGTTTCCTTCTTTGTGTCCACATGTATTCAATGTTTACCTCCCACTTATAAGTGAGAACAAGTGGTATTTGGTTTTCTGTTTCTGTGTTGATTTTCTTAGGATGATGGCCTTCAGCTGTATTCATGTTGCTGCCAAGGACATAATCTTATTCTTTCTACAACTGCAGAGTGTTCCATAGTGTCTATGTACATTTTCTTTGTACAGTTCACTCTTGATGGGCATCGAGGTTGATTTTATTTCTGTGCTATTGTTAACAGTGCTATCATGAATGTCTGTGTGTGTGTATCTTTATGGTAGAATTATTTATATTCCTTAGGGCATAAACCCAATAATGGGATTGCTGGATTAAATGGTAATTCTATTTTAAGCTTTTTGAGAAATCTCTGATCTAACTTGCAATATGTCTGAACTAATTCATGTTCCCATCAGCAGTATATAAGCATTCCCTTTTCTGTAAAAACTCACTAGCATCTGTTATTATTTGGCTTTATAGTGCTAGCCACTCTGACTGGTTGGATAGGATAATATCTCAATGTGGTTTTGATTTGCATTTTCCTAATCATTGCTGATATTGAACATTTTTTAATGTTTATTGGCTATGTGTGGTCTTATTTTAGGAAGTATTGCTTCATGTTCTTTGCCCATTTTTAAAAATGAGATTATTTGCTTTATGCTGGTTGATTTGTTTAAGTTCCTTATAGATTCCTAGTATTAGACCTTCGTCAGATGTATAGTTTGTATGTATTTTCTGTCATTCTCAGGATGTCTGTTTACGCTGTGGACTATTTACTTTGCTGTGCGGAAGCCTTTAGTTTAGTTATGTCCCAGTTATCAATTTATGTTTCTGCTGCAATTGCTTTGGGAGTCTTCACTATGGAGTCTTTGCCAGGGCCAATGTATGGAATAGTATTTCCTAGGTTTTCTTCTACAATTTTTATAGTTTTAAGTTTTATGTTTAAATTTGTATTCCATCTTGAGTGGATTTTTGTATATGGTAAAAGGTAGGGGTCCAGATTGAATGTTCTGCATATGGATAGCTAGTTATTCTATCATCATTTATTGAAAACTCTTTTCCTGATTGCTAGTAATTATTGGCTTTGTCAGAAATAAGATAACTATAGGTGTGCAGCCTTATTCCTGGGGTTTCTATACTGTTCCATTTCTTCATGTGTCTACTTTTGTACCATTATTATCTGATTTAATTACTGTAGACTTGCATAGTTTGAAGTCAGGTAGTGTCTTACCTTTAGCTTTATTCTGTTTTGGCTGAGAGTTGCTTTGGCTAATTGGATTCCTTTTTATTACAAATGAATTTAAGGATTTTTTTTCTATCCTGAGAAAAATGTTGTTGGTAGTTTGATAGGAATAGCATTATGGCTGTAAATTTCTTTGTGTAGTATGGCCATTTTAAAAATATTGATTCTTTGTATCAATGAGCATGGGAAGTTTTTCCATGAGATTTATTTTCTCTAATTTCTTTCAGCAGAGTTTTGTAATTTCTATTGTAAAGATTTTTCACTGCACTACCTTTCTTTATCTCTATTCCATCATATTTTTGTGACAATTGTGAATGGTATTCTGTTCTTGATTTGGCTTTCAGCTTGGAAATGATTGGTGCATAAAAATGCTACTGACTTTTGTATGTTAATTTTGTATCCTAAAACTTTGCTGAAGTTGTTTTTCAGATCTAGAAACATTTGTAAAGAGACAATGGAATTTTCTAAGTACAGAATTATGTCATCTGTCAAAAGAGTTTTTTTTTTTAATTTCATCTCTTCCTATTTTGTTACTTTTTATTTCTCTTGCCTGATTGCTTCGGCTAGGACTTCTAGTACTTTGTTGACTGTGAAAGTGTTTATTTCTTCTTCATGTTTGAAAGATATTTTCACCAGATGTACAATTTGAAGGTCAATTTTTTTTCATCAGCACTTTTGTCATGCCATTTTCTCCTGGCCAGTAAGGTTTCCTCTAAGAAGTCTGTTGCCAGACACACTGTAGCTCCACTGTGTGTTAGTTCTTTCTATTTCTTGCAGCTTTTAGGATCTTTTCTTTATTCTTGGTCCTTGGGAGTTCTATCAGCCAGTGCTATGGGGTAGTCTTCTTTGAGTTAAATTTGTCTGGTATTCTAAAACTTTCTCGTACTTAGATATTGACATATTTTTCTAGGTTTGGGAAGTTCCCTGTTATTATCCCTTTGAATAGACTTTCTACTACTATGTCTTTCTCTACCTCCACTTTAAGGCCAATAACTCTTAGATTTATCTCCTCTGTGTACTTCCAGATCGTCTGCCCAATATTTCTTTTCATTTCTGGAGCAATCCTCAAGGTTTCTCAGTTGCAACCTTTAACTCCAAAAGGTCTGCTTGATTACTTCTAATTATTTCAATCTCTTATTAAGTTTACCTGATAGAATCATAAATTCCATCTCTGGGTAATCCTCAATTGCTTTGTTATTATTATTATTATTATTATACTTTAAGTTCTGGAGTACATGTGCAGAATGTGCAGGTTTGTTTCATAGGTTTACACGTGCCATGGTGGTTTGCTGCATCTATCAGCCCGTTATCTACATTAGGTATTTTTCCTATTGCTAATCGTCCCATAGACTCTCACCCCCCTCAGCTATCCCTCCCCTACCTGCTGGTGTGTGATGTTACCCTCCATGTGTCCATGTGTTATCATTGTTCAAAACCCACTTATGAGTGAGAACATGTGGTGTTTGGTTTTCTATTCTTGCATCAGTTTACTGAGAAAAATGGTTTCCAGCTTTATCCATGTCCCTGCAAAGAACATGAACTCATCCTTTTCTATGGCTGCATAGTATTCCATGGTATATATGTGCTATATTTTCTTTATCCAGTCTAACATTGATGGGCATTTGTGTTGGTTCCAAGACTTTGCTATTGTGAACAGTGCCACAATATACATATATGTGCATGTGTCTTTATAATAGAATGATTTATATTCCTTTGGGTATATACCCAGTAATGGGATTGCTAGGTCAAATGGTATTTCTAGTTCTAGATCCTTGAGGAATCACCACAAGGACTGAACAATGTCTTCCACAATGGTTGAACTAATTTACACTTCCACCAACAGTGGAAAAGCATTCCTATTTCCCCACCTCCTCTCCAGCATATGTTGTCTCCTGGTTATTTAGTGATCACCATTCTAACTGGCATGAGGTGGTATCTCAATGTGGTTTTGATTTGCATGTCTCTAATGAGCAGTGATGATGAGCTTTATTTCATATGCTTGTTGCCTGCATAAATGTCTTCTTTTGAGAAGTGACTGTTCAGATCCTTTGCCCAATTTTTGATAGGGTTGTTTTCTTCTTGTCAATTTGTTTAACTTATTTGTGGATTCTGAATATTCGCCCTTTTGTTATATGGTAGATTGCAAATTTTTTTTCTATTTTGTTTTTTGTTGGTTCACTCTAATAGTTTCTTTTGTGAGTTCCCTCAAAATAGTTAGTTTGTATTCTCTTTCTGAAAGGTCACATATCTCTGTTTTTGAGGATTGGTTCTTGGTGCCTTATTTATTTTGTTTGGTGAAGTCATGATATTTTTGTGCCTTTTAAGTGGGGCATTTAGGGTGTTTACATTCAAAGTTAATGTTGATATGTGCAAGTTTTATTCCGTCATCATGTTGTCAGATGGTTGTTATGTAGACTTGACTGTGTATTACTTTATAGGGTCAATGTCTATGTATTTAAATGTGTTTCTGATATGGCCAATAATGGTCTTTTGATTCCATGTTTAGCATTCCCTTAAGGACCTTTGGTAAGGCAGATCTGGTGGTAAATAATTTTCTTAGCAGTTACTTATCTGAAAAGGATTTTATTTCTCTTCCACCAATGAAGCTTTGTTTGGCTTGATATAGAATTCATAGTTGATTTTTTTTTCTTTAATGGTACTGAATACAGGCCCCCAATCTCTTCTGGCTTGTAGGGTTTCTGCTGAAAGGTCCACTGTTAGCTTGATGGGGTTGCCTTTATAGATGTCCTTCTCTTTCTTTCTAGCTACCTTTAATATTTTTACTTTCATTTTGACCTTGGATAATATAATGACTATGTGTTTTGGGGACTGTCATCTTGTGTTATTTCTCAATATAAATTTACTGAATTTGCATGTCATCTTCTCTAGCAAGGTTCAGGAATTTTTTTGTGGACAATATTCTCAAATTTGTTTTCCAAGTTGCTTTCTCCTTCTCCTTTTCTTTCAGTGACACCAATTACTCACAAAATTTGGTCTCTTCACATAATCTCATATTTCTCAGAGGTTTTATTCTTCTTTATTATATTTTCCTTATTTTTGTCTGGTTGAGTTAATTCAAAGAACTGGTCTTTGAGCTCCATGACTTTTTCTTCAGCCTTTTCTATTCTGCTGTTAATACTTCCAATTGCATTATGACATTCTTGCTACTTTTTCAGCTCTATGAGCTGAGTTTCATTCTTTCTTAAAGTGGCTATTTCATGTTCCACCTCTTGAATCATTTTAATGGATTCCTCAGATTTCTTGCAACAGGCTACACATTTCTCCTGAATCTCAATGGTCTTCTTTGCCATCCAGATTCTGAATTCTGCGACTGTTGTTTCAGCCATTTCATTTCAGTTCAGAGCCATTGCTGGGGAGCTAGTGTGGTCATTTGCAGATAAGGACACACTGGCTTTTAGGGTTGCCAGAATTCTTGTGCCAGTTCTTTCTCATCCACACGGTTATGTCCCTATAACTGTAATGTAATTTGAGCCTAGGCACCTGACCTCACTTCTGGCTTTTTTCAGAGGGCTGAGGCTTTATGTGTGGCCTTTCTTTGTGGATGAATTCTTGTCCTTGATTTCACAAGGGAGTATATTGTAAAATATTTTGGTTTTGAAGTTTAGGCTGTGATAGTACAATGGCTGGTTGGTTGGTTTTTACTCAGCCACTGGCTCCTCTGTATTTTCTCATGTTTGCAGCCATGCTTCCTCTCAGTGCTGTGAGAACTTGGCCCCTTCAATCACTGACCACAGATCTCAGCTTGGCACGCACAGACTTTGCATCACAGCCCTGTGGCGAGCTTATGCTTTTTGCTCTTTTCCCAGCTTGGGGTCGGTGTGTGCAGAGCCTTTGGCAGTGACAATGGTAGAGAGCCCTTCACTTGACTCTTGGGGATTCTCCCCAGAGGAACACAGAGACACCGTCAGTTGCAACATTCAGCCAGGAATGGAATAACTACGCAGTGGGCCCAAGGCCAAGGGCCCTGCCTGGTGAAGAGCAAAGGATGCAGAAGGCTAATGGGAAACACGGTGTGACCTCTTCTGTGTAGGGCGCTGCAGTGCACTAGGAGTGCAAGTGAAGTTCTCAGGCCCTTTGTTCCTTCCGGGCCTGGTGGCAGTAAGGGCAGGTATTGCTGTGGTGGCAGTGACAGAGGGGGTGCCAGTCACCTTTCCAGTGCCACCTCAGAGAAGCACAAAGCAGCTGTCAGTTAGAATGTTTATCCTTGAGTGCAGGGGCAGCAAGCCTGAGCTGGGTGTCCTACCTCGTGAAGAACAGGGCGCTGCGGTCTCACGGGAAGGGAGACCTGTCCCCTCTCTGATAGGTGGCTGTGACATGCTGGAGGCATGAGTGAAGTATCACATTCTTTGCTCCTTTTCAGTCTCAGGGCAGCAAGTGCTGTACTGCTGCAGCGGCAGTGGCAGAGGAGTTGTCAACCGCCTTAGAGAAACACAAGCCACCACCAATGGGAGTGTCCAGTCCGGGTGGAAGGGCAGCACCGTGTTCCAAACTGAGGGCCCTGCCTGCTGTGGGAGTGAGGGCGGGCTCACAGGGGATCCCTGCCTGCGGCGGGAGTGAGGGTGGGCTCACAGGGGGACCCTGCCTGCGGTGGGAGTGAGGGCGGGCTCACAGGGGACCCTGCCTGTGGTGGGAGTGAGGGCGGGCTCACAGGGGGACCCTGCCTGCTGTGGGAGTGAGGGCGGGCTCACAGGGGGACCCTGCCTGCTGTGGGAGTGAGGGTGGGCTCACAGGGGACCCTGCCTGCGGTGAGAGTGAGGGCGGGCTCACAGGGGACCCTGCCTGCGGTGGGAGTGAGGGCGGGCTCACAGGGAAGGGAGCCCGGGTTTCTCTCTGTGTCATGGGTACGGCGTGCTGCAGGTGACTGCAAAGTGACTTGGGTCTATTCTGCCCCCAGCAGGAGGGCAGCAAAGGCAGTACTGTTGCAGTAGCAATGGCAAAGGTCCTGTGGGTTGTCTCTGGGATTTTCTCCCCACCTTAAAGCAAAGCTACTATAGACTGCTGTGCTCAGGCGAGGGCAAGCCCACTGTGCTGGGGGCCCAGGTCAGGAGGCCCTCTGCCCAGTGAGGAGCAGCAGGGGCATAAACCCATGTGGAAATGAGTTTGGTTACTTTTCTACTAGGCAGCAGCTGTGTGCTGGAGGCAGGTGACGGCTTTTAGGATCTTCGGTCCCTCCTGAGCCTGATGCGAGTAAAGGAAGGGGCCTCAGCAATGGCAGAAATAGTGGACCTGTCAGTCACCTCCGGAAGCTCAGTGCCACAGAAGTGCATAGCGGGCACTGGCCTGAGTGCTTAGACGGTGGCTGTGTGTCTGTGCTGGGGTCCCAGGTCAGAGGGCTTTTCTTGGTAAGGTGTCATGGAAGGGAGGCCTGCAGTCCATCTACGCCTCAGTACTGTGGATGTGACTTCTATGTTGGGGACTATAAGAGAGCCTAGCCTCCCTCATTGGCAGACTGATGGCACCTGGCATCGGGGATCTCAGGAGTCCAAGGTCTGTGGGATGCCACATGGGCCTAAGCAGTGCTCTGCACAGATGCTGCAAGCTCTCTGTGTCAGTGTACAGGCCCAGGGCAAGGAGGCTGGGGGGATCTCCAGTGCCCAGGATTGCCAAGGTCTGTGGCAGAACTTTGGGTCCCCAGAGGCTCTCACTCACGGGACTGTTTCTGTACCATGGGGAGTGTCCCTTGGCTGTGCACCCATCCTGGATGGGCAACTGTCCAGTCTTGCTCTCTGTGGGTTGCACTGCTTCTCTGATGGATCCCAGTGTGTCCTTCTGGATGGTCCAGTTGAAGAGCTTCTGTTTACGGGCCACTTTAACCCTTCTCCGTGAAAGCAGCACACACCAGCTACTTCTAGTCAACCATCTCGGCCAGACCCTCCATGTTTCTCTCTGACACTTCTCTCTTCTCTCCTTCAGGGATACTAATAACAGGCGTATAAATTAATTTAATAATATTTCAAAACTCATTAATGATTTTTTATTTTTTAACAGTTTTCTCTGTTTTTATGGATTATTTTCTTGCTGTGTCTTTACGTTTCTTTATATTTTCTTCTGCAATGTCTAATCTGCTATTACACCATCAATATGTTTGTTATTTCACACGCAGTTTTCATCACTTGATTTTCAATTTCGGTTTCGTTTTCATCTTTGATAATTTGCTCATATTTTTAACACAGATTTCAGTCCTGCTGAGTGTGTTGTTTTTCTTGTCTTCCAATATTTGTGCCAGCTACGGATCCGTTTCCGTTGACTGACTTGCTCTCTCCTTATGGGTGATATTTTCCTTCATCTTTGAATATGTGATAGTCTTGGACTCTATTCCAGACACTGTGAATTTTACATGATTGGGTACTGGACATACTCGTTTTATTACAAATAATTTGGGGCCGGGCACAGTGGCTTATGCCTGTAATCCCAGCACTTTGGGAGGCCGAGGCGGGTGGATCACGAGGTTAAGAGATCGAGACCAACCTGGTCAGCATGGTGAGACCCCGTCTCTACTAAAAATACAAAAAATTAGCTGGGCATGGTGGCTCACGCCTGTAATCCCAGCACTTTGGGAGACCGAGGCAGGTGGATCATGAGGTTAAGAGATCGAGACCATCCTGGTCAACATGGTGAAACCCCATCTCTACTCAAAATACAAAAAATTAGCTGGGCATGGTGGCACGTGCCTGTAATCCCAGCTACTCGGGAGGCTGAGGCAGGAGAATTGCCTGAACCCAGGAGGCGGAGGTTGCGGTGAGCCGAGATCGCGCCATTGCACTCCAGCCTGGGTAACAAGAGTGAAACTCTGTCTCAAAATAAATAAATAAATAAATAAATAAATAAATAAATAAATAATTTGAACCCTGTGCTGAGTTGCAGTTAGCTGGACGCATTTAATTGCTGAAGTTATTACTGTTAAGATTTGTTAGCTGAGGCAGTGGTAGTATTCATTCTAAAGCAAGTTTGTCCAGCCCATGGCCTGTGGGCCATGTGTAGTTCAGGATGGCTTTGTATGCAGCCCAACGCAATTTGTAAACTTTCTTAAAATGTTATGACATTTTTTGAAATGTTTTTAGCTCATCAGCTATCGTTATTGTTAGTTTATTTTACGTGTGGCCCAAGACAGTTCTTTTTCTTCCAGTATGTCCTGGGGAAGCCAAAAGACAGGACACCTCTGGTCTAAATCTGACTGCTTCCTGCTACTCAGACAACACTCTTCTCGTTATTTAACCAATGCCCTGTGAGTCATGAGGTTTTCTAATATGGCAGGTGGGGACAGGCGCGATTTGTTGCTCTGGATGGGTGCCAGTTATAACTTCCTGTAATCATTTTTGTATATTATCTTTCACTGCCTCAGATCATTTTCTCACAGGCATTGATTAATATTCTGCTGCATACTTGTCAGAGATGTTATGTAGATCAAGATTCTAGCTATCATCTCTCAGTCAATCATCAATCTATTATCTACCTACCTATCTGTATCTATAATCTATCATCGTCTGTCTCCTATCTGTCTTCTATTCATCATCTCCTCTTCGATATTCTGTGAACTCTAGATGTCTTGTCCTCCTTAGACTTTTGGCTCCTTCTCTTCATTTCCAGAAGGCCCTTAAGGGCTGCCTGCTTCGTCTCCCAGGAAAAGTCCACGTACCTTTCTTTAGGCAGCAATCTGGAGCTTTGGTAGTGCCCAGTGAGTTTGTTTTTCATTCCTCATGAATCACTGGCCTTTGTTGACTGATTTCCAGTACTCTATAATCATGTTTCATGCACATATTTCAGGTTTATTTAGTTTGTTTGTTTAATGCTGGAGGGTAAATCTCATCAAAATCATTTCTTCTTGTTCACAAACAGAAATCCCGGTATGGTGATCTTAACCGACTACATATCAGTTTTTAGATGCTATAATGTCCTCACTGTATAACGTAGCATACATGAGGATTCCAAGACCATTTGTCTTTTTTGGTTTTTAATTTTTACTATCACAGTTTGTCACCTTCACATGCAGTCTAAAGTTAGTCACTGGTCTGGGTGCTAAATTCCTCACCTTATCTACAGTATCAGTGGAATAATAATTGATAAATATAGTGTCTCAGCAATGCTAATCACCACACTCCAGTGAAAGCAGATTCCAGTGAGTATTATTTGTCACACTATTTATCACATTCTGCAAATTATCCTTGGCATCCAGATAACAACGGCTTTAACTTTACAGTTAAAAATAATGATTTTGTGAGATATTAATAGATGGTACATAGAACTAGAATGGATTTGAATAGTGGCAATTTAATGTATCATTTCACCAAACAGTGAAAACACATTAAAGTATCATTTGTGTATTTGTGAATAAAGAAGAAATTCATATTCTGTGGCTTTGAAACTATCTGCTGTGAGGCACTGAATCATGATGATCATGTGGTTACAGTTTTCAGTCAGCTAATAGTAGAGAACTTTGAACTTCGAGCAGGAGAGTAATTGGCAGGAGGAAGAAGGGGCACCATTAGTGTTTAAATCAGAGACTTACTTGGGCAATAGCATGTATTTTGTAAGGGCATGTTTCCATCTAGTCTATTTCAAAGCCAATAAGTGCAGAAAAGAACTGGGAATCAATTTAGAACCTTTGAAATCATATTTATGTGCAAATGTAACTCCAAGAGCAACATTTAGGAGTGTCTGGGTAAACTGAGTTACAGGTGAGGAATAATAGTGCATCAGGAGCCATTAGGAGCCTGCTGATAACTGGTCTCAGTGCCAGTCCTGGCCAATTCCTGCTAATACTCACATCATCACAGAGTGGCAAGTTGTATTTATCTATATTTCCATATTTCTGCTTTAACTACACAAGAATCTGTTTTATTAATTTAGAACCCCAGAAACAAATTAAATACAAAATCTAATATCAATGTATGATTAGATAATAGGAATCACTTTAAACATTATTGAAAATAGATGCGTGATTTAAAGATAATGTTTCATTTTGAACCAGAAACAACCCCTCATGAAGGAATGCAGCAAGCAGTCTATCAGTTGTTTATTTTGATAAACAAGCGCTGCTCTGCTTCTGGACACCAGAACAGTGTGGCCACTTTGCTAGACTAATGCACAGTATGACTGACCGTACTACAGCCTGAGTCGTACTGTTAGTCACACTATGCAACTACTGTGCTGCTACATTCTTCCTGCTTTCAATATGGTCTTCATCAATCCATGATAACATGTAGTGCAGTCTGTCTCATAGAACTCTGCTTATAAACATTAGACGTTGTCACTATTATTTATAATATTTTCCCTTACAAACAGCAAATCCTATTTCCTATGACTCTCTTCTACTTCAGCAATAAAAGCTCACATTTTTTTTTTATGGTTGTGCTGCAAGGGTTAAAGTCACCATATTCTGTATGCAAACGTTTGGGTTGCATTTAAACTGTTTCTATCCATTAGAAAATATCCAAGTATTTAAATACTTTCTGCCAAAACATGAATTGGTTGCAACTGTATTTCATGGTAACATGTATTAAGAATTACCAGTTTTTCTTTCAAAAGCAACTTTATATTTTAGATTTCATTTACATGCACGCTGTAGGGAATGGCTGGAGTAAATTGAAAAACAGACATTTCTCTGATAAAATTCCTTGGCACTGCTATGGGATTTGCTGGTCTGTTTGTTTCCCTAATAGCTGTTGTCCTCCACTGCTCAGTCTTTGCCCAGCCATTCCCTCGGATGATCCTGTGCTTAGCAGCTAACACGGGAGCCACAGCAGATGGAGAAAAAAGCAGAGCACCAGAAGTCAGTCAGTGAAGAGAGGTAGAGGACCGAAGATGTACAATTAGCAAACTGTGTATCTGACAATGAAAACGTAATAGAAATGTTTCAATAAATGTGAAATTTCAAGTCTTCATGAGAAAGAATAGTTTTTTTTTCACTCCTAAAGATGTATCTGCAATAGCAATCACAGAAATAGTTACGATAAAAGAAATAATTTGAAAACGTCACTTAATTCATGTCAGGGCATAATGGAACAATTCTCCTAGGGCTAGAATGACTCCCTGGGAGTGAGCTAAGCACACCGGGACGCCGCATTAACTCCAGCATGCTAATGTGCCATCCCAAATCATCCCAGTCTCTGTCTCCCTGGTAGAAAATCATACCCTAGGAGAATCTGAATGATTATACTTGGCCATAATAATTACGATATTAAAGAAAAAAAGATTTCAGAAGCTTAATTTCTCACATAGGCATGACAAATTTGCCACATGCACTGATGTTGATTTTGTCTTTCACAATATCTCTGTTGTAGTGATTTCGAAAGACAAAATAGCCATTTCTTAGAAATCAAATCCACTGGGCTAAGAAACAGATTCTTTGAAACTTTTATTTCGATGATTCATATTAAAATCGTCTGAGGATGCAATACATTCATGACTGCAATCCTGTGTGGTTGGATACATCTATTCTACCTTGCTGTTAATAGTTGTACATGGTCATTAGAGTAGAAATTAAGAAAATAAGAACACTGGAAATACAAGTATAAATGGTTCCTATAGGAGAAAGCTGTGAATGTTCTTTACCAACCTGAGGATGAGTAATTATGCTAGCTATCCCACTTGCACAGAATGAATCAATATGGAGTTTTAAAATTAAAAAAATAAAAACAGCTTTGTAAACAAGCCAACACTTTGTCTCTCCATTAATAAAATGTACATATTTAAATCACTGTAAGTACTTATTTCAATACATTGCACATCGTTTGTTAGAAATTTAAATTTTTGAATAAATATACTATGTAATTTTTAATTTTACTAGTAACCAGAAGAAACACTAGTAAAACACTATAATCACTATGAATAGTTTACATATTTAGCAAGAAATTAATGTTTCATATTTTATCTTCAAATATTTTTGGGTAGGGTTTTTATTTGTACCAGCATTAAAAAGACAGGTGTAGATATATTCACTGTCTTTCTACTTTATTGTGTTTTCAAATATATATGTAAAGAACACTGGGCTGGGTGCGGTGGCTCACGCCTGTAATCCCAGCACTTTGGGAGGCCGAGGCGGGTGGATCACGAGGTCAAGAGATCGAGACCATCCTGGTCAACATGGTGAAACCCCTTCTCTACTAAAGATACAAAAAATTAGCTGGGCATGGTGGTGCGTGCCTGTAATCCCAGCTACTCAGGAGGCTGAGGCAGGAGAATTGCCTGAACCCAGGAGGTGGAGGCTGCAGTGAGCCGAGATCGCGCCATTGCACTCCAGCCTGGGTAACATGAGTGAAACTTGGTCTCAAAAAAAAAAAGAACATATCACCTTCAACATCATTATTTTATTACCATTGGACAAATATCTACCTGCTATTAGACTTCAAAGTTTTGCTTTATGAATTTTATAAACATACAGAGGTGTACTAGAGATACATCACACCATCTCATGGGAGGAATTTTTGCACCTTTAGAATTCACATTGATAGCTTGAAATCTGCCATATTGGGATTATTTACGTCACAGAAATATGCAAACACTACAAATCAGAGGTGATTTATTTTCTTGCTATTAGGAGATCTCATTGTCCACTATTTCCAAGACAACACTACACACATAAAGATATAAATCTAGACACACTCTTGCTGTGGTAGAAAGAATTCTCTTCTCTCCCATCGCTGGGAACTGTGCTTTTTACATTACATGGCAAAATGGACTTTACAGATGGTATTAAGGCTATGTATCTTAAAATAGGTAACTTATTTTAAATTATCTAGGTAGGCACAGTCTAATTCCATGAGACTTTAAGAGCAGAGAACTTTCTCGGACTAGGATTGCGTCTCACTAGACGGAGGTTGCAGAGAGATTTAAAGTTGTGAGGAGTACTTGACCCATTCTGCTAGCTTTGAAGATGAACCTAACACAGGTTAGGTTTTGCAGGAGGCCTGGAGAAGCTGTGAATGATCCCCTGCCAGAAAAGAGACATTAGACCTACACCTGAATGGGATTGAATCCTTCCAACAACCTGAATGGGAATGAAAACGGAGTCCCCCTAAACTCTGTTGATAAGAGCCCTCGTCACTGATAGCTCGATTTTAGCCAGTGTGACCTGGAGCGGAGAAACCAGGTAAGACCCATCAACACCTAACTTTAAAATTGTAAGATAAGAAATTCATCTTATTTTAAAATGCTACATTGGTGGTGATTTGCTATGGTAGCAAGAAAAAATAAATATGATTATACAGACATTTCATGATCTAATCAAATTCAAATACTTATTTAAAAACATGAAAATTTAAATAGTCTGTAAATCATCTTTGCTCGTAATCTGTGCTTTTATTCTCCATCATTTTTTCCAACTTAGTATTCACAGTCCTAAGCAAGCATGCAGCATGATCTTCATTACTTTCTGAAATACACTTTGAAAAATTATATGGATAAAAAATCATTTTCTTAATAAAAATGTTCAATTAATGAAAATACTGCAAATATGATTACCTGATTTTTAAAGTTACTAAACTTTGTGTCTTAATCATTATTTAAAATGACTAAATTCCATTTCAAAAACATGTTAACCTTGCTTCCAAAATCAGACCTAAGCAGCTATTACTCTAATGATTACCCACTTAATATTAGTTAAGGCAGAGTTTTAGAAATGCCCTCATAAGGAGAATCCGAGTCTGTATAGAAATAGAGTAATGTTAATAGATCAATAATTTTTACTACTGTGAAGATATGTTAATAAAATGCAAGCTAAGTTAGCACTGTTAGATACAGAGCCAGGCTTTTATAGCTAATATTTGGAAACAATGGATACTGATAAAACATTTGAAAGAATGATGTATTTAATAAGCGATATAGAAACCTAACTTGATTTAGACATCGAACTCCCTAGAAAACAGATGAAAAAGAGAAAGTTTTAGAGTCATTTGACATTAGAAAATAATGGCAGTGATTATATATTCACAAATATAAAAGCTATTGTAAAAATGCTTTTAATTCTTCAGAGTAGTCTCTCATAGGCATGACAAATGCAGTTAACTTCTTTACTCTGTTAAGAGGCAACAGTCATTCAACGGGAAGGAATTTGTTAGATAATTTTGCAGTGATGTAACTGCTGAAAACGTAAGAGGATTTACGGCATTTTAAACTCAACCTGAGTCTTCTATTAACTTAAGAAGTAACATTGTCTTTATTTGCATGTTGGTGGGAAGACGAAAAGCAAACATACATCCGACTATAAAACTATTCCGCACCTTAGTATTTTCTTTACTATCAGAGATACGTTTCTCATATGTAAGATGCAATGATTTCTTATGGATGATAAAATATACTTTGTATTGATTCCCAGTATTTCATTTAGAACATTTGCGGTTTCAAATTACATGGGCTTATTCCTTTTTTCTAAGTGCTATTTGGGGAAATAATCCTTAAATTACAAATTACAAGAAAAACTTACTACAACCCACAGACTTTAATGCAAAAAAAAATTGTATCTTTTTAGAATTGCATAACACATCTATGATTATCCATTTATTAAACAGAATGACACGAACACCATAATTTTTGGTGTCAAAATTTTCCTACGAGTAAGTTAGAAGCATATAGAAACTGAAGACTATTTACTCGTATGTTTCTTATTCATAATACATTTTCCATTAGGGTGAACTGCACTTAAAAATGTGCGAATGATATTTAGAATTCTATTCTGAAATGCTTCATAGATTGTTAAAGCCAAGCTTTTAACATGTTTATAAGCCACAGTCCCCACAGTTCTCTTCTTCCGTGACAAAACCAAAGAACCTGGATGATGCTAATCTAGAAGGACATTCACAGCTCATGAAAGAATCATCACTGCTAATCAAATCAGAGAGAAAACCCACCACTCTGCACCACTGGAGACATTCCATGTACTGAATATTTCATAAGATGGAGGTTGTAGCTGAAGCAGAAATTCTCGGCAGCTTCAAGTTGCGTGCAAATATTTACTTAAACATTGCAGCACAGTCCAACTTGTGTGCAGCAACAGCACCAGTGAGTCTGGGGTGATCTTTAAAAATTATGGTAATTACTTGTGACATGGTTCTTGCTAGGTCACAGGAGCTTGCCTTGGTCTTTCCTGCTTTGCCAGCAATTCCCCTACTTGCATGACTAAGTGGGCAGGGTGCCACAGGAAACCAGAGGCAAACACAATGACAAATGTCTGTTTTGACTGCTTAAAATTGAGCCCAATTGTTGATTTGCAGAAACAACAAAACACAATCAAGGGCTGACACCAAGCTCCTGAGTCAGGAGAATTGAAGAAGTGGTATAAGGGTAGGACTTGAAAGTCTTGGAAAAAGCTGTGTCAGTTTGTCAAAATTTGCATTGCCCCGCGACAGTTTTCTTTACGCATTTAAAGAAGATTCTGGTCTTTAAATAAAATTTGAATAAAAATGTCAAGGATTCAAAGAAAAAATCATTTTTATTGTTTTCAAAGATAATTTTTGCAGTGTCCTGATGAGTACTTGGAATATTTAGTGTAATTAAAGATTAAGATACCAAGAATTAAGTAGGAATAAGCTTAAGTAATGAAATTGCTTAGTTAAATAATGTAGAACAGTTGCAAAAGTTTGATCAGAAGAAATTCGTTTGCAGGAATAGCGACCAACAAGTCCATACTTTATGGTTAAACTTTGGCAGTGAACTCTACTTCTTAATATCTTCTCATATTTCATTATTTCGTTTTGAGAGGATCATGGTGACTTCCCTCTACTCTCATTGTATCCAGTTAAAGTTATCTATAAGTTTTTTAACTGTGCCCATTAAGTGGAGATTTTTTTTTAACATTTGTATACTTCTTAATGTCTTGTAATTTAATTGCTCTTATTTGGACTCCAGCCTAGAAATAGGCTTTCAAGTATTAGTCAGAAGAAGGACTGATAAGTCAATGGTACAAAGGAAGGAAATTCATATAGCAAATGGTTTACTGCCTTAAAAATTAGGGGTATAACACATTGGGCAAAATAACAAGTGTTTGATAGATGAGCAAGATTAAAATTCTCTTCAATTTTGATAGATACATGATATCCACAAATATATAAATTAAAATACTAATAATTTTCAGTGCTGATATTTATTTAATTGATTAGAATAATAGTAGAAACAAGAGAGATGACAGTAACAGTGAAATTAATCGGTGGAAAACCAAAAATCAAGCTAACAAATTAATAAGAATGAATTTCTAGATTAAAATAAACTTTTTAGGTACAGTGAGAAATCTAATACTGAATTGACTTATTTCTTCACTGGATATCAAGTATGAGTGAAAATACTGTGATTTTATAAATTAAAATTAGCAAAATATTTCTTTATGACTAGTATTTTGTAGCAAACAAAGCCTCTAATGAGAGCAACTATGTGTAATATATAACATTAAAAAATTTTTCATCCATTGAAATGCCTCAGTGAGCTTCCAAGACAGTGAGTGAGAACTTGAAGAGTAAAGATTCAGCACAGGAACAAAACGCAGGATTGCATCATTCATTCCCTTTCAATTCAAGAAGCAGAGTTTAATGTTAGAAAGCATAGATGCTGGCAATGCTCTTCCGGTTTGTATTTCTCTTCCTGTGTGTATTTCTCTTCCTGTGTGTATGTTCTTCCTGTGTGTATTTCTCTTCCTGTGTGTATTTCTCTTCCTGTGTGTATGTTCTTCCTGTGTGTATACTCTTCCTCTGTGTATGCTCTTCCTGTGTGTATTCTCTTCCTGTGTGTATTTCTCTTCCTGTGTGTATGTTCTTCCTGTGTGTATTTCTCTTCCTGTGTGTATTTCTCTTCCTGTGTGTATTTCTCTTCCTGTGTGTATGTTCTTCCTGTGTGTATGTTTTTCCTGTGTGTATTTCTCTTCCTGTGTGTATGCTCTTCCTGTGTGTATTTATCTTCCTGTGTGTATTTCTCTTCCTGTTTGTATGCTCTTCCTGTGTGTATGCTCTTCCTGTGTGTATTTCTCTTCCTGTGTGTATTTCTCTTCCTGTGTGTATTTCTCTTCCTGTGTGTAT
>CM052665.1:1868705-1954681 GCA_028533165.1 Leontopithecus rosalia
CAGATCTTAAATGATAAATTGACTCTAGAATTTTAATATCTCTAAGCTGTTGTGTCTATAAATATGCTAGGAAAATATGTCATTTCAGTACATTTGGCACAGGCCAACTGTTGGCTCAGTGTGAACTCAGCCATCTACTGGAATAATCTTCAGCCCTTCAAGCTAAAATTTTAACCCAGGATTTCTGCTACATGAGTTTATCAGGATATATTTAGCCAAATACACTTTAATACTCCTTCTACTCTGTTCACACACCTTACATTCCATTCTCACATGTACTGCCCATGCTTCTATACACACAATTTGACCAAAGTTTTGGAGTTCTTTTGGGATACACTGCACTTTCTCATAGATGATATTTTCTAACTCATTCTATGAGACTTGTTAGGACTTGAGTCTAGTTATAGTTCTAGAAGCAATGAGAAATGAAGGGTTAGGTTTTTATTAGGTTAAACAGTTTCTTGTGACACACGATCTTTTCGTGCCACTTCTCCAGCTGGAAATTATCACTTCCAGCAATACTGCTGTCTGAGTTTCGGGACTCGGCTCATAGCACTGGCCTGGAGCTCATGCCTGCCATGGGTGAGCTGAGCATGGAATGAGAAGGGGTGGGTGAGGGAGTGAGTGCAGGATCTGGTCATGGCACACAATCAGTGGATTCCATCTTGGGGACTGGTGTATGCATAAAGGGAGCACAGTGGCACCCAAAAAACTTTGAGACTCCAGAAACTGTGGAGCCCTTGAGGGGTGTTACAGCATGTCACATGCTGTAACTGAGGGGTGTTACAGCATGTCACAGCTCTGGCTTAGGGAGTCCCAAGGTCTAGACACCCCCAGGAAGTGTTATGGCTTGTTTGTGGTACAGATCATTCATTCTCAATGTTCTCAAACTTCAACCAACGGGAGCATGCCCCAGCTTGTTCAGTACTGTTGTCCCACTCTGGTCCATGACTCCTGGGCTGGCCCAGCCCCACTACCACTTCCCACTATGTGGAGCAGCTGGCCGGTGGCAGCAGAGGGCAGGAGGGCTACAGCATCACAACACCTTTCACACCCATCATTCAGCAGATCTCAGGTTCTTGCCCCACATTGAGAAAGAATGAGGTTATATGGACAATCAAAGAGTGAGCAAGGGGAAGAAGAGTTTTTTAAGCAATAAAGCAACTCTCAGTGGAGAGGGACCCCAGGTGGGTAGCCCCTACCCAAAGGTGAGTAAACCCAAAATATGGCTGAATCTGGGGTGTTTATGGGCTCATAATGTGGCACTGCATGCTGATTGGTCCAGGTCAGTCCTGGAGAAAACATCATTTGGGCCGGGCGCGGTGGCTCAAGCCTGTAATCCCAGTAATTTGGGAGGCCAAGGCGGGTGGATCACGAGGTCAAGAGATCGAGACCATCCTGGTCAATATGGTGAAACCCCGTCTCTACTAAAAATATACAAAAAATTAGCTGGGCATGGTGGTGCGTGCCTGTAATCCCAGCTACTCAGGAGGCTGAGGCAGGAGAATTGCCTGAACCCAGGAGGCGGAGGTTGCAGTGAGCTGATATCGTGCCATTGCACTGCAGCCCGGGTGACAAGAGCAAAACTCTGTATCAAAAAAAAAATCATTTGATTGACTAAAAACGCATTGAGAAAGTTTTCACTCAAGTCCTGGACTCTACTGGAAAATGACAGCTCAGTTTTCAGGCTTTAAACTGTACTTGGTTTGAAGGTTGGGTTTCATCAAGGACCCAGTCCTTCCTGCCCAGGAATTCATTTGCCTCATGCTGCTATCACTTTCAAGGCAGCTACTTCAGTGGAGGCTCCTATAGGTTCTACAGAGAAGGGAAAACTCCCTTCCACAAATAGAAGATAAGGGATACTTTTAATAGCAGAGGAGACTCAGCAAAGTTTAGGGTTTCAGTGTCTCCAGTTTCATCTGGTTTTACTCATATATCCTCGCCCTAAGTTTTAGTGCCTTACTTCTTCCAAAAGTTTTAACTCCTAAAGTAAGAGACCCCATGAAATTGGGAATTTGCTTTCCTTTGCAAGTCATCCAAGAACATTAATGAACTGTAAACTTGGTTTTCAAAATTCTTACTCTTAAGATATAGGAGATAAATATTATATTGTTTTATTTTCTGGTTTGGGTTACTTTTTCTTTTATAGTCATAGAAGCTTTCCAGCTTCTTATGCAAATGTTGAGCTTACAATTAAAACAATTGGTTGTCTTTGCGTAGATTCTCCAGCACACCTAGAGGTCAAAGAACTCCATTATATGCTAATTTTACTAAAGAATATTATAGCAGAAAATACTTGATTATCCAGTGCCTTACATTTTGTATACATTTGATTATAGGAAACCAGAAGCAGTGATTTGAATAACTTGTTTGCCACCACATTCTGAGGATTACCAATGTCCCCTTTCTCATTGAAAACCTCATTACAATACCTTTAAAAACTTATATCAGTGATCTAATTTCATATAACTCAGGGCCCATTCCTTAGACTTCTTTTATCTGAAATCACTTTTACTACCAGCTTTCTATTTTTCAACTAGAAAAAAATATCAATAGAAACAGAAAACAGACTACTAGGAGAAAATATATAAACAATGTAATATACATATCATGTAATATACATGTTATATTATTTATATGACACAGATTTTATATATATTTTAAATATATATGTATTTTATATTATGTATACAACATCTCTCTATGTGGAAGAAAGAATAGTAGTCCTCCAATGCAAATCTCTTTGTTTTACCTAAAACACATAGTCCTAATAGTGTGATGATAAAGCCAGATGCCTTATGCTGGCACAAAGCACTTTATGGCATAGTCCAGGATCAGTTAATTACTGCTATTTTTTGATCAGTTAATCACTACTATTTTATTTAAAAAAAGAAGAAACCTCTTTTTCTTTTTTTCCTGTTCTCTGGCTATACAGATACAGTAAATAGTATTTTGAGATAATAATAGAGGTTTCTTTGTCCAATTACTTTTTTTAGTGATTGTTCTTTCCTCATCCTTCATGCAGCAGTGAATTTTCTTCTCACTTACCAGCTTCAGGGTCAGAGATTTTACCTATAAAACAAAGACAGATTATTAAGGTTGAGTTTCAAATAGTCTCTTGAATTTTGGAATTGAGATAGTCTTGAAAATATAAGCCTTTGACTACAACAGCTTGTTTTAACTATTTTTTTGGAAGTGGTGATGGTGGTTTTGTGTATATGAAAAAGATAAAGAGCTTTGAATGTCGTGTTAATATTCTTGCGTGGATTCATATGTTGTTTAGTTACTGTAACCAAAGTTTAAAGGTTTAGATTTGCTATCTACTATGATGGAAGCCTCTAACCATATGTCCTGGGGATAATCATGTTCAATATTTATATTAATGACTTGCACATGACATAGGCTATATGACAGGAACATACACAGATGGCACAGAACAGATGCAGCTGGGATAGGTGCAAACACTTTGTGTGACAGCATAAATACAAGAGAAAAAAGCAAACAAAAAACAAACTACAGCAACCCAAACTATTGTCAAATATGAGGAAGGAAAAAATAAAATAATAAAATTATATTCTACAGGGATAAATGTAAACTCCAACACTGTTTATAATATGCATGGAATAATTATGAAAGCCGTTTAATGAGACTGAAACAGTTCTGTAACAGATAGATGGATAATGACTTAGCAACAGTAGACACCTGTTTTGAATTATTTGCCTTAAATTTACAGGAAAAATTACCAGACTTGAGTCTTGCAGTATGGCATTATCTAAGAAAAGAAATGCAGCAACTTTATGTCTTCTGTTATTGATCAATTTATAAGGGCCCTACTATCCACCCAGACCGATTTTTAATTAGATGGAAGACTGCTCTTTTTTTTTTTTTTTTGAGATGGAGTTTCTCTCGTTACCCAGGCTGGAGTGCAATGGCGCAATCTCGGCTCAGTGCAACCTCCGCCTTCTGGGTTCAGGCAATTCTCCTGTCTCAGCCTCCTGAGTAGCTGGGATTACAGGCACGCGCCACCATGCCCAGCTAATTTTTTGTATTTTTAGTAGAGATGGGGTTTCACCATGTTGACCAGGATGGTCTCGATCTCTTGACCTCGTGATCCACCCGCCTTGGCCTCCCAAAGTGCTGGGATTATAGGAAGACTGCTCTTAATGTATCTTTCTATTTGAGGGCTGTTACATCAAAATAGAGTCTTGCTATTTGTTATAAGAATATTTGTTGTATTTTCTTCATTGCCTATTTAGATTAATGGAACATACAGGGCCAAGTACTTTTTATTTCTTATGGGAAGAAAAAAGCTATAGAAAATTTCTTTGGGGTTCCAGCAATCGATATTAACTTTTGTCAAATGAACACTTGATTGTGTTAGTTTTTCAGGGTTTTGCTCTAGCAAAATACCATATAGTGTTGAGCTTATACACGACAGAAACTTGTATCTCACCATTTGAAGGGTGGGAAGTTTGAAATCAAAGTGGCAGCAGAATCAGTATCTTCCAAAGGCTCATTTCCTGGTTCCTAGATGGCTCCCTTTCTCCCATGTCCTCATATGGTGAAAGGCAGTAGAGAGTTCCCTGAGGTCTTTATTTAAAGGGACACTAATATGTCCCCTACATGATCTAATCACTTGCCTCCTAACACCGTCACCTTGGAAATGAGGACTTTAACATACACATTTTGGTCGTAGGGGGACACAAATGTTCAGACCATTACACTGATAAAAAGCATACACAAGCCTAACTGTAATTTTGTGACTATTGCTTTTCTCTTTCCACGGGGAAAACATATAAACATTATGTTAGGAATTTTCTTTAAAAATTCCACCCGTGTGTGTGTGTGTGTGTGTGTGTGTGTGTGTGTGTGTGTGTGTCTCATGTTAGGCAAAATGATTGCCAACATAACACAAAGAACTTTCCCATACACAGTTATGTTTTCCTACATAAATTAATAATTAAGTAGCACTTAGAGTTGGAAGTAACAGGGCTCTGAGCTCTCCCCCACTGTATTCAGTTTTCTGACCAGTATGACCACTTCATTTTCTAGAACCATACAGAAAAGTGCAGAATAAAGAACACTTTCTCATCCCAAGCTATACTCCTTTGTCAATGTCAAATTAATTCAAAAGACAAGCCTTTTCCATTTGGAAACTATTTCAAATAGCAGTGTCATTGTACTATAGGAAAATAATAGCTGGATGTAACATTTCCTGAGGCTCATAGTTTGTTATTATAAACTAGTTACCCAGGACAATTTTATGAGTGAAGAATGAACATTACAAATACACACACCTATATATAAATATCACAGGTCATATACTCTTCTATGTAGAAATTTACAATAAAATCATAAAATCTTATTGTATTGAATTTGTAAGAAAAATAACATATACTCCTTGGGCCTAGACCATCACACTATTTAAATCTTAAATTTTTCAATAAAACAAGAATATGGAAGATATGAGTTATTTAATCCAATTTGGAAAATAGCTTTTTGAAATATATTTTTCAACCCCCCCTTTTATTGCTGAGTGCTAAATGGGAAGTACATGAAATATAATGTCTTAAATTAACTTGCTTCCAAATAGTTTGTGAAATTTTTCTCCTTAGTGAATAAGTACCTATCAAATTCATGGTCTTATATGTGAATGGGGCCATTGTCCCATTCAGAACAATGGAAACCCTTACAGTTCTTCCAAGAGTTAGTAACAATAAATATCACCTGTTATTAAGTGTGCAAAATCCTGCTAGTCAGAAAGATCTAACATTTATGAATCCTTGTAAAACAAATGAGAAAACGTCTTCACTTTTACCTATAAAGGAACACACCAGCTTAATGTTTTGCAGAAAATGTATTAATTGGTAGAATTATGTTCAATAATTTAAATCATAACCCACCTCCCTTTTATTTGCACCCATTTATCACAATCACAGACACTTTTTTAAACCCATGCTTGACTTTCATGTATTTAAAAAACTTTCATGATCCTTTTTTCATTTTCTCCAAACTGAAACCAGTTCCTTCAAGCAGTCCTCATTTTATGAGATTACCTTACTTTTACACATCGTAGCCACGCTTCTCTGTATGAAGCATTATTTGTCAATACCCTGCTCAAAATTTATTTCCTGGAACTTAAGACAATTTTTTGAGTGTTGCTGGCTACTGGAGAACACAGTGTCTACCCAATTCTTGTGTTTCTGCTTCCATCGATTTTGGTCTAAATCAGGCAATCACACTGTTCCAGCAACTGTGATATTCTCATCTGTGAACACAAGATGATCTTGTTACGAGCTACTATTAAGTTAGATTTCTCTCACGTCTCATGTTGTACATGGCTTTTAACTAAAAAGAGCATTTTATATTTAACACATGTAAAGTTTCCTCTTGTTGATTATTGATCCTTTGTGGTCATTCATTTTGCTTTCTTGTTCATTTTTTTGGCAGTATCTTTTGAGTTCTATTATAAAATATATATTTTTTGTGTCTATTAAGGTATCCAACACCCCACCAAACAGACACATTGAAATAATCACTACAGTCAAGCTAATTAACAAAGTCTGTCACCTTACAAGGTCACCATTTGTGTGTGTTTGTGTGCTGACAACACATAGGGTCTACCCTCACAGAATATTTCAAGTACTCATTACAGCCTTGTTATCTATAGTCTCCATGCTGTAGATCTTCAGACCTTATCCATCTTTTATAACTGAAACTTTGCATCATTTGACCAACATCTCTCCATAGTGGCTTTCTGCCATCTCTTGGTAACCACTCTTCTACTCTCTACTTCTATAAATTTGACAGTTGTAGATTCCACATGTCTTTCTGTGGCTTATTTCACTTAGCATAATATGTTTTACCTCCCTCATGTTGTCACAAATGGCAGGGTTAGCTTCCTTTTATGGAGGACTGTATCGTATTCCACCGTGCATATATGTTACATTTTCTTTATTCACCTGTTGATGTACGTTGGGTTGTTTCTATATCTTAATTATTGTGAATAGTGTTACTAATGTTACAATGAGCTTAAGTGCAGATATGCTTTGATCTTGATTTCGATTTCTCTGGATACATTCCCAGAAGTAAGATTGCTGAATTAGAGAGTAATTCTCTTTTTAATTTTTTGGAGAATGTCAATAGTATTTTTATATTGGCTGTACGAATTTCCATTTCTACCAATACTGTACAAAGATTCCTCTTTCTCTACATCCTTGCTCACACTCACTTTTTGTTGTTGTTGTTTTAATAAACATTCTAAAAGATGTGAGGAAATTTCTCCCTGTGGTTTCAATTTGCATTTTTCTGGTGGTTAGTGATGTATAGCACCTTTCACATACTTGCCGGCCATTTGTGTTTGTGTATCTGTGTGTATACATATGTTTACATATATACAACTTATATATGTACACTTGAATAACAAGACACATTCATTTTCTTTTATATTTCTGAATAATTTATGTTATCTCCAAGACGGACATGCTTTTTATAATTTTTGAACTAATCACAGAGATTTTTTTTTAAGATCAGTTCTGGGTTCTTTAGCACACTTCCTAGCTAAAATATCATATCATGCTTTCTGAACGTAGTTAATCATTAGCCCTGAAAATACTACACTGTTTTTAAGTTTCTAATATCAGCCAGCACTTTCTCTGGTGCTGACATGCCTAGAAGAAAGTTAGGTTTGAGTGTCATCTCTCCTATATCTGGATTAATAAAGGCAAGAAAAAAAAGCTTTTTCTTATTCAACCTATAGAATAATGATGATAATGCCCATCTTACAGGCAGTAATAAGCAATTAATGAATAACTGATAGAAAAAGATACAATCCACATAAAAATAGATATTTGATAAATATAATAAGGTGTTTTTTTTTGAGACAGAGTTTTGCTCTTGTTACCCAGGCTGGAGTGCAATGGTGCAATCTCGGCTCACCGCAACCTCCGCCTCCTGGGTTCAGGCAATTCTCCTGCCTCAGCCTCCTGAGTAGCTGGGATTACAGGCACGCGCCACCATGCCCAGCTAATTTTTTGTATTTTGAGTAGAGACGGGGGTTTCACCATGTTGACCAGGATGGTGTCGATCACTTGACCTCGTGATGCACCCGCCTCAGCCTCCCAAAGTGCTGGGATTACAGGCTTGAGCCACTGCACCCGGCCAATAAGTTTTATCTCTGCCTAAATCATTTAGTAAGATATCATAACAAACATTATTAATATGTCAGCCTAAATTAATGCAATATCTCTGTGCTCATCTTATTATAATAACAATGAGACTAATAAAATCACATACATATCAAGATATTTAAAGATTTACAGAAAACTGTGGAAAGCATATGAACTCTCTTATGTAAAATGTATTTGGTAACAGTTGCATTAAATTAATGTGAATAGCTAATTTTGTAATACCAGCACCACTTTTAGAAAGGTCTGTGGCATGGCTTAACCTATATTTTTCTGATATGTTTTCTTTAATGTATAGGAGATGTGAATAAGACCTTACAGTATCATTGACACTAATATCTTATAAAATCTTTCTTGGGAATCCTAAATTGATGTTACCGAATTAGTATTAATATCATTTTTATGTGACCTTTTCAAATACTAATGATGATAGAAACAAGTTTACTTCCTAAGTGATTTAATTAGAGAATACAGTTTGACACTGTATGTATACATGTATTCAAGGAACATTTCTTGAAAAGAGGTCATTGTTGAAAAGTGTGACATATTAGGTACAGATTTTAATTAAAACATTCGTTAAGTTTTTGAGATGTGGTCTCGCTGTGCCACCCAGGCTGAGATGCAGTAGCATGATTTTAGTTCACTGCAGCCTGGAACTCCTGGGCTCAAGTGATCCTCCCACCTCAGCCTCTGAGTGGTTGGAGTGCAGATGCGTGTCATCACATCTAGCTAATGTTCTTTCCTTTTTTCTTGTAGCCACAAGTTCTTTCTTTGTTATCCATGATACTCCTGGATTCCTGATGTCGAGTGATCCTCCTGCCTTAGTTTCCCAAATTGCTGCAATTATACGCATTAACCACCATGCTCAGTTTAGGTACAGATTTTAATGATAAATCACAAGAAAAAATTTGAATTTACTTGAGATTTAAACTCAGTTAAGACAGAATAGCAAATAATAATAATAATGATAATATTTCCAGAGACAATAAACATAGTTTTGTGATTGCTGCCCAATGTTACATATTTTAAATGTTGTTCAATAATAGCCATGTTAATCATCTTAAAATATATTTGTTCTTGTTTTCTAAAATAAGCACAGATTTTGTAAAGAGAAAAGATCCAAGAAAGAAATTCATATAGAGAGATTATAACTCTTGTGTAATGTTCTTTTTGAAGACTAAATAATGCAAGTTTATACATGTTTTAAGATATTAAGCAATATAAGAAGACCTTATTGGAATGATAGACAAATAACAATATATCAGGAATTCCAAAGTGATATCTAGCTATGATTTTTTATTTTGAGACGGAGTTTCGCTTTTGTTACCCAGGCTGGAGTGCAATGGCGCGATCTCAGCTCACCCCAACCTCCGCCTCCTGGGTTCAGGCAATTCTCCTGCCTCAGCGTCCTGAGTAGTTGGGATTACAGGCACACGCCACCATGCCCAGCTAATTTTTTGTATCTTTAGAATGGGGTTTTACCATTTCGACCAGGATGGTCTCGATCTCTTGACCTCGTGATCCACCCGCCTCGGCCTCCCAAAGTGCTGGGATTACAGGTGTGAGCCACCGCGCCCAGCCTCTAGCTATGATTTACTACTTAATTAGCTGCTTGTTGGTTTCCACATTTAATTTTACTTTTTAAAATAATTAATCTCTGCTGCAATACATAGCTCTTGAAAACAGAAGTTGTGCCTCACTGTGTTTTTTATAAGGTATATTCCATGGAATAATTTATCTGTTAGTACTTGCTGACTAAATGTTTTAATACCCAAAGAGAATCTAGCAGTAGTCAGAAGGAGAGAAAGGTATCAAAGTGATAAGCAGGTAAATGTAGCCAATACTGAGGACCAAAAAACCAGACAATATAGAAAAAATAAAATTGAGTTGCACAGAGTATATAGGTAACCACACACTCAGATAAAACAAACTGTGGTGGCACATGCCTATAATCCCAGCACTTTGGAAGGCCAAGGCAGGCAGATCACCTGAGATCAGGAGTTCAAAACCAGCCTGCCACCATGGTGAAAACCCATCTCTACTAAAAAAATACAGAAGTTACTGGGCATGTTGGTACACAACTGTAATTCCAGCTACTTGGGAGGCTGAGGCAGGAGAAATGATTGAAGCTGGGAGGTGGAGGTTGCAGTGAGCTGAGACCATGCCACTGCACCCCAGCCTGGGTGACAGAGCAAGACCCTGTCTAAAAAAAAATTGAAAGATGCCCCACCAAAAGTCTTGGTCAAAGCTGCAAGCTACATTCTTCATTCATGGTTGATGGAGATTCACGTTTGCTCTGACAACAGAACTCTTTCTACTGTAGACCATGATAATTATAAATAGAACATATAAACATATATATATATATATATATATATCTATACACACATACATATGTATACACACATATATGTATTTATATATTTTGTAAATATAGATAAAAATTTGTAAAATTTAAATATATATTTGTGTGTATAAAGTACTACTTATTAACCTACATGCCTGCATATACACCACATATACACCAGTATACATAGAAATGGGATAAGCAGTCATTAGTTGTTGGTCCATAAATGTGACTTGGAAAAATCTGGAGGGGGTTTTGCTATAGAAATTACATCATTAAGGGGTATGATATGTCTTAGTACAGAAAAATGTAATTGTACATGAAGAATGGTGGTGCTTTCTTTTTTCTGTGTCATCCAGCATATCAGACAATTAAATTTGATATTTTATTATAATCTTAAAATATCATATCTGTAGGAGACGGCACAGTGCTGGGAAAAATTATAGGAAAGACACAAACCTTCTTGGAAGGCAGGAACGTTTTGCAAAAGCTTTGGGAAAAGGTTATGGCTGAAGGCAACCTAATCCTCTTACCTTGAGCTAAGAGCAAAGAGCAGATAACAATGGAACATAGAGGAGTTTATCTAGACAGCTTATTTACCTATTTCCCCTGGAAACCAACCTTTGATTATCCGCATGCATGACTGTTCTCTACTAGGGGAGTCAGCAATGTTAATTACCCACAAATGGTATTTGCTAAAGACGATTGTCATTAAATCTGTTCTAAAATAAAAACAAACATCCCTGGCATATGCTCACTGCATGGCCAGACTCCCTGTTTGGGGTCTGCAAGCTGTGGGGTCCCCTAACAGTGCTCCCATAGTCAAAACACTTGTGTCTGTGAGCTCCTTTGATCCATTGCTCAGCCAGACTCTGTGGGTCATACTCGGCAACTGGTGCCTCTGTGTGAGGATCACTGCAATGGTTCAGCAGTTGGTGCCCCTGCATGAGAAATGCTTCAATAAATCACGACAGAACCCTCAAGATCAAAGGTGAAGAAACTGCAAAGTCAGTAAGTCAGTGTCATTGGTGCCCACTCAGAATTTCCCAGTTTGAGGGAACTGTTCAGGCTAGGGTTTCATCATGGGACAACAGTTTCAGCACAACAGAAACAGTTTATCAAAGTATTGAAACAACTGCTTAAAGATAGTGGAGCCTCAGTTTCACAGGCTCGATTAAGGGACCTAATGCAAATGGTTGGTTCCCATAACCCATGGTTCCCAGTATGAGGCACACTGGACCAGGAGCTCTCGGAACAAGGGGGGAGAAATCTTAAACAGCATCATGCACAAGGGTAGCAGGTCCCCGTAACACCAGTCACCTTACGGCCTTAGTCAGAGCTGATCTGGCCCTTTTCTACACAGACTAGCCTAAAAACAGAAAGGAAAAAGAACCTTACCGCCTCCTCTTTCTCCCTCAGCTCAGCAATTACCAGGTAAAAATACCAAAGAGGAAATGGAGATTTTGCCTGAGCCCCTTCCCCTAATAAATTGGAAAAAAAGACAAGGGAGACACTATAGCTACGGGACCTTGTCTTAGCCAAGTGGCATTAGAAGGGAAACTCTTGGACTGTGCTGTGATGCAAGATCAACAAGGCAATCAGGTGTATGCTTACAAAGAGATAAGAAAAAGCGTTAGATAAAACAAAGCCACTAACTCATTTACAAAAATATCAATTGAGGCCACAGCAGACCACTTCCATACAACACCATGGGACTGGTCACTGCTAAGTAAAACAACTTGCCCCAAAACTCTGGCAAATGGAGACTTTTGCATGAGTAACGGACTATTAATGCTAATCTGAAACCTATGGGGCTTCTTCAACAAGGGCTCCCTCCCCCACAGCAGTTCCTTAATATTGGCCTATAGTCATTATTGACTTTTAAAACTGCTTTTATACTATTACTTTTGCAAAACAGGACAGAGGAAAAGCTTGTGTTTCCAATACCAGCTATTAATAATGAAAGCCTGTCTAGCCAATTTCATTAGAAAGTGCTTCCTCAAGGAATGCGGAACAGTCCTGTCACGTGTCAGTATCATGTAAATCATCCTTCAGTCCCCAGTAGAAAAGAATTTCCTAATTTCAAGATTATTCATTTTATGGATGACATATTACTGGCAACCAGTACTTTTAAGTATATACGCCTATGTTATAAAGAATACACAGTTAAGAGGTTCAATCACAGCACCTGAAAAAGTACAAATGTCCTCTCCTGGATTTATCCCCACTCCTGGGGGTCACTCCTTGATTGGAAAATCATATTACCGATTATACTAATGTTTGCCTTATGTTATTTACTAATTCTAGGATCCAAAGCTGGACTATGAGTTATAACTGCTGCACCTGAAAAACCCATTGCTGCACACATCTGTACTCCTCAATCAACAAAACCTGATGCAAAAAACAGAAAAGGGGAAGATGTAGGTGGTTGGTCAGGGTGGTGAGAAAAATTATAGGAAAAACCCAAACCTTCTTTGAAGGCAGGAAGGTTTTGCAAAAGCTTTGGGAAAAGATTATGGCTGAGAGCAGCCTAATCCTCTTACCTTGAGCTAAAAGCAAAGAGCAGATAACTAGGGAATGTAGGGGAGTTTATCTGAATAGGTTGTTTACCTATTTACCTGGAAACCAACCTTTGATCATCTGTGCTCATAACTGCTCTCTACTCAGGGGATCAGCAGTGTTCATTATCCACAAATGTTGTTTGCTTGAGACCTTTGCCATTAATTCTGTTTTAAATAAAGAAGAGTGTCCCTGGCATATGGGGGCTGCACAGCTGGACTCCCTCTTTGGGGTCTGTAAGTCATGGGGTCCTTTAGCAGCACTCTCACAGGCAAAACACCTGTGTCTATGAACTCCTTTCATCTGTTGCTTAGCCAGAGTCTGGAGGTCAGACTCAGTGCATATCAATTATTTTATTATTTCCCTTTGTGTAAATTTTATAAAGAAAATAAAAGTGCTTGATTTATATAATTAACACATAAAATAATGAATTTTGCACATGTTAACACTCAGTACTCCAATATATGTTAACTTGTTTTATTATGTTTTTCTTTCTTTCAAAGTGTTTCTGTGATAGTATGGGTTTAATTTCACTTCTTTATTTGGATGAAAGAACTATATACAAGTTGATTCTGTTTCATTCTTTTTTTAAACTACATTAACAGAAAGAGTAAAATGAACAAAAGCAGTGAGGTGGGGTTTATTTTTGTTTTTCTTTGTTTGTAGGGTTTGCTTTTGTCTTTTTTTGTTCTTACAACTTGATAACACTATCCTTTGATTAGCTATATATACGATAGATAGATACCATTGATATATATATATATATATATAATATATTTTTTATGTTTTAAGCATTTGCTGAATTAAGATACTTAGAAAATATTACTTCATCTGTAATTTCTATAACCTAATTTCCTTAGATAAGATTAAACTGTTCAGAGGAAGTATTTTATAAGTGTAGCAAAAGTATAGATAAAAATAACAGAGTAGAAAGTTTAAGAATTATTAAATATAGTCATGGGACTTTGAGTTAGTCAATATTGTACTTGCAATAAGTTCATATAGATCATCTTTCAAATATAAATACATATCTAAAAACAATTCTCCCTTTTGAAAATGGGCAAGAGATTTCTCCTACTCTTTTTTTTGTGAAGAATTTACTTTAGCAAACTTCTAACTATACATTATTTTCTGTTTTTGCAAATGTATGTCAATCCTTTTAAAAGCTAAATTACATTCCTTACCAGGTTTATGATCCAGGAGTGACATTCTGTTCCCAAAGAACTCTTTTTGAAATGTAATTATCAGGAAGGATAGTGTCCCTATTTCAGTTTCTGTGGGAAAGTAAGCACCTGACTTTTAAGGGCACATTGGTATGAGTTGTAAGACTATTCCAGGAAGAGTTTATTTTTCATTTTGATAAAGCTAATTAGCCAATCCAGAGAGTCACTCCAATTGCCAAGTAAATTTAAAATAAATTTATATGACAAATGGTTCTGTCAAATTATCTTACTTGAGGACTAGTTATTGTTTATCATGAGAACATATATGTAATTGGTTACATCTGCTCAGCTGTATAAAAATGTAAGATTTTTCTATTTTTGCAGTGTCTTGAGTGGATTGCCTTGATGTGCATGACATTCTGGTTTAATGTTTACTCCATAAGAAGACTTTCTTTTGCTTGTATATAAGTGAAGAAGTTTTCTAGGTTAGGAAGAGATTTTGATTTTAATTATATATCTGCAACAGTCCTCACCTACATGTTGCAATGAGCTTTAGGTTCTAACTTGTAAGCTGTAACACTTTATGTTCACTGATTTAAAGAAATTATTATTTTCTTTTCCTCTAGACATTGGAAAATATATAATAGCTATGAATAATTTAATAAAATTGTGATATCTTTTTACCTTTTTGGAAATTAACTAGAAAGTAACATGTATTCATTGTAGAAAATTAAAATTTCTCTCATTCTGTAAAATAGTATATATGTGTATATACCTTACAGTTGGATTGTCAATCATCATGTTGTTACAAAATTTAAAACTGGTATATCTAAAATAACTTCACAATATGAAATATTTTAAAATGCTTTATATTATATTATAATCATGCAACATAATCTCAATGACAATAATTTGATTTTTTAGTTTTATTATTCTAAGGTTCATTTTCATTTTACAAATAGAATCTTAATTATATAAATATACATAATTTTATATTCATTTGTGACTGAAAACCTCTGCAAGTCCACCAAACATTGTTCAGAGGCAAATTATAGATATTTGTCAGGCAATATTGATTGAAAAACAAAATAAAGGACAAAGCTTCTAAAAGTGGGGATTACCAAGGCAACATTTAATCTGCTAACTTGCACTTTAAAAAGCATCTACACATAAATATTGCTTGACTTTTGAGTACAGGGTGATTCATTCCTTTGAAAAGTATGCAACTTTAATATCTCACCATAGTTTAATTATGTTAACTTCCTTTAATTTAGACTCTACATTTATCCTTAAATGGAATATATTACTTAATATCTCTGACCATATGGGCATAGATGTTATGTTAGTGTTTTAATATTACAACTTTATATCTATTGATATTATAAGGAAAATCATTTGAATTATGTTACAGGAGTATAACTTTAGTGGAAAAAAGAAAGTGGCAAAAAATTAAATTTATTCTTGGTGTTTTCTTGAAAATTCATGTTATCTCCTGTTTTTCTTTCTCTCTCTCTTACTGTCTCTCTTACTTTCAGATGTTCAGCAAATAAGGCTTTATATTTTTATGAAAGACAGTGGCTTAGTATACGTGATTAATTCTAGGTGATTCTCTAGATTATTGTCATATACTGACTTTCAAATAATCTGAAATAAATACCCTGAGAAACGGCTTTGTCCCAAAGAAACATTTAATAAAGGTTTAAAAAAAAAACTGACTTCGAACCAGTGCAACTTGGATGTTCAAATCAATAGTCAACTTAAATCAACTTGTCAATTATTAATCTCTTTTATCATTAAGAAGGAAAATATAATTTGAATTGATTTTCTCTCTTTTCTGACTCTGGTATTTAATTGTGGCCTTAGCTTTTCCTCTAACAGAAAGGTTTGTCCCTTTCTAGCAGAATATTTTGCTGTACACACAAGATCAAGGGATATTGAGGGGACATTAAAAAACTTTTATTTTAGGTTCAGAGGTACACATGCAGTTTTGCTATGCAGGGAAATTGCATGTAGTGGGTGTTCAATGTACAAATAGTTTTATCCTGTAGGTAGTAAATGTAGTACTGGAAGCAATATTCACAAGGGAGGCTTTTTAAAGGCAACTTAAATATATGATTTGTCTCTAAAACTATTTTATAGTTTGTGATAGGTGCACCTGAATGTTACTTTCCTCTTCATAGTGAATAATTACTATGAAGTAATAAACAACAAAACAAAAAAAAAAAAACATAGAGCCATTAAAGGGGAAAATGTATCCCTTGAAAAATTCCAAATTTGTAAATAAGTTCATGTTTTAAAATGTTCCTGATACATTTCCACGAAGAAAAACATTTATATGATTTCCTGATTCTTTTATAAAAAGAATGAAGTGGCCATATCCCAGTTACAGACTCTATCTGAATCTTCCCCAAATTTGACATTCTATGTTATATGTTTAAAAAAAATGGTTTTCTGAATAAAACTCTTACTTGGAATTCTTGGCTTATCTTAACTATATCACTAACAATGTTAGTTCCTTGTGTTCTAGGGTCATTTTTCAAAGAGAAACATATTGCATAGCTTTTCAAAGGTTATTCTCTGCATGACAAAGCATACCCTAGAAACAAAGGACAATTCCATTTTCTGTGACCTTTTCCCCTACTGGTCGGGGCTTGAAGTCACTGCTCTGGGCCACTGGTACTGTCTACATTTTAATATAACTACACCTGTTTGCCATTGCATTTGTTTTCTGTAACTACTTTTTAAAAGCTATTAAATTCTCCACTTGAAATTTTGACCTTACTGCTTTGGAAAGTTCATTCCTAAATAATACAGGAACAAAGTTTCCTCTTCAAATTTTGACTGAAATATTGACAGTAACATTTATATACATCTTTGAAACCTTTGAATTCTATCTTTGAGAATACATTAAATGTTTGCAATGTTTAGTTTTACATTTTTTGTTAGATCTTTATATATATATATATATATATATATATATATATGTGTGTGTGTATACATATATTTTTATAGCACTTTAGGTTCTGGGGTACATGTGCAGAACATGCAGGATTATTGCATAGATATATACATGGCAATGTGGTTTGCTGCCTCCATCACCCCAACCTCCCTACCTGCTCACTGTCCCTCCCTCATTAACCCCCCCAATAGAACCCCATCTGTGATGATCCCCTCCCTATGTCCATGTATTCCTATTGTTAAACACCTGTCTATGAGTGAGAGCATGCGGTGTTTCATTTTCTATTCTTGTGTCAGTTTGCTGAGAATGATGATTTCTGGATTCATCCATGTCCCTACAAAGGACACGAACTCATCGTTTTTGATGGCTGCATAATATTCCATGGTGTATATGTGCCACATTTTCCCTGTCCAGTCTATCATCAGTGGGCATTTGGGTTGATTCCAGGTCTTTGCTATTGTAAACAGTGCTGCAATGAACATTCGTGTGCATGTGTCCTTATAGTAGAAAGATTTATAGTCCTTTGGATGTATACCCAGTAATGGGATTGCTGGGTCAAATGGAATTTCTATTTCTAAGGCCTTGAGGAATCGCCACACTGTCTTCCACAATGGTTGAACTAATTTACACTCCCACCAACAGTGTAAAGGTGTACCTATTTCTCCACACTCTCTCCAGCATCTGTTGTCTCCAGATTTTTAATGATCACCATTTTAACTGGTGTGAGATGGTATCTCAATGTGGTTTTGATTTGCATTTCTCTAATGACCAGTGATGATGAGCAATTTTTCTTATGTTTGTTGGCCTCATGTATGTTAGCTATTCTTGTTGCATTGATCCTTTTACCACTATGTAATGCCCTTCTTTGTCTCTTTTGATCTTTGTTTTTTTAAAGTCTGTTTATCAGAGACTAGGATTGCAACTCCTGCTTTGTTTTTTTGCTCTCCATTTGCTTGGTACATCTTCCTTCATCCCTTTATTTTGAGCCTATGTGTGTCTTTGCATGTGAGAAGGGTTTCCTGGATACAGCACACTGATGGGTTTTGGCTTTTTATCCAATTTGCCAGTCTGTGTCTTTTGATGGGTACATTTAGCCCATTTACATTTAAGGTTCATATTTTTTTTTGCTTTTGGTTTTTTTTTGAGATAAAGTTTTGCTCTTGTTACCCAGGCTGGAGTGCCATGGCGCAATCTCGGCTCACCGCAACCTCCGCCTCCTGGGTTCAGGCAATTCTCCTGCCTCAGCCTCGTGAGTAGCTGGGATTACAGGCACGCACCACCATGCCCAGCTAATTTTTTGTACCTTTTAGTAGAGACGGGGTTTCACCATGTTGACCAGGATGGTCTCAATCTCTTGACCTCATGATCCACCCACCTCAGCCTCCCAAAGTGCTGGGATTACAGGTGTGGGCCACCGTGCCATATTGTTATGTGTGAATTTATCCTGCCACTTTGATGCTAGGTGGTTGTTTTGCCCATTAGTTGATGTAGTTTCTTCATTGTGTCGATGCTCTTTATCATTTGGTACCTTTTTGTAGTGGCTGGTACTGGTTGTTCCTTTCCATGTTTATTACTTCCTTCAGGAATTCTTATAAGGCAGGTCTTGTAGTGATGAAATCTCTCAGGAGTTGCTTGTCCATAAAAATTTTATTTTATTTCTCCTTCACTTTGAAGCTTAGTTTGGCTGGATGTGATATTTTGGGTTGAAAGTTCTTTTCTTTAAGGATGTTGAATATTGGCCCCCACTCCCTTGTAGCTTGTAGAGTTCCTGCTGAGAGATTTGCTGTGAGTCTGATGGTTTTCCTTTGTGGATGACTTGACCTTTGTCTCTGGCTGCCCTTAGGATGTTTTCCTTCATTTTAACCTTGGTGAATCTGATGATTATATGCCTTGGGGTTGCTTTTCTTGAGGAATATCTTTGTGGTGTTCTCTGTATTTCCTGAATTTGAATGTTGCCCTGCCTTGCTAGGTTGGGGAAGTTCTCTTGGATAATACCGTGAAGAATGTTTTCCAACTTGGATTCATTCTCCCTGTCACATTCAGGTACTCCAATCAAGCATAGATTGTCTTTTCACATAATCTCATAGTTCTTGGAGGCTTTGTTTGTTTCTTTTTATTCTTTTTTCTCTAATCTTGCCTTATTGTTTTATTTAATTTGTTTGATCTTCTATCTCTTATATCTTTTCTTCTGCTTCATTGATTTGGCTGTTGAAACTTGTGCATGACTTGTGACATTCTTGTGCTGTGTTTTTCAGCTCCATCAAATCATTTATGTCCTTCTCTAAGCTGGTTAATCTAGTTAGCATTTCATCTAACCTTTTTTCAAGGTTCTTAGTTTCTTTTCATTGGGTTAGAACATGGTCTTTTAACTCAGAGAAGTTTGTTATTATCCACCTTCTGAAGACTGCTTCTGTCAATTTGTCACACAGATTTTCTGTCTTATTTTGTTCCCTTGATGGTGAGGAGTTGTGATTCTTGGGATGGGAAGAGATATTCTGGTCTCTGAAGATTTCATCCTTTTTGCACTGTTTCTTTTTTCCCCAATCTTCATGGATTTATCTCCCTTTGATCTTTGGTGATTTTGGGAGAAATCTCTGAGTGGACGTCCTTTCTGTTGCAGTTGGAGCTATATATTTTTCGGCCTGTAGAGGCACTTCTGGGCTGCCTTAGATTCAGTCAGGTTGTTAGGTGGGTGGTCTTCCCCTGGGGTTTGTTTGCAGGTGAAATTAGCCCCTCCTTCCAAATGGCGTCTCTCCTTCCCTGAGCTTGATCTTCCTGGTTGAGGTCAAACTGGTGTATTCCTTGCCAAGCTCTCTGGTGTGCAGGCTTCAGTTTGAGTTTTGTGGGGGATGGGGCTTGGCAGGCCTTATGATCTATGTCCCTGCTTTCAACTCTTCCTCTTTCTGCAGAATAGGCTGTCCCATCACACTGCTGCTAGTCCAAACATCTGCCCTGGTCTGGCTGACAACTTATAGTACCAGGCAGGAGCCATCGCTCAGATTTGCATTGACAACCCATGGCCCCCCTCAGTCTGGTGGGGCTCTCATGGACTGTAGGTTGTTAGGAGTGATGAGGTAAGCACAAGATCCCAATCAGAGCACCGAGTGGGTAAAGTCTCCCAATGCTCCAAGCCAGCTGCATGTTCCAGATGGGGATGCACACACCCTATCTTGGTTCATTCTCCCTGGGTGGCTCTTGCCCTGCTTTGGCTCCCTCCTTGGGCTTCTTTCAGAGTACTTTCAGTCCCCCCAAAATGAACGTGGCACCTCATATGGAATCATGAAGTCTTCTAGCCTTCTGCATCTAATTTGCTGCAAGCTGCATTCTGGTGCTGTCTCCTCTCAGCCATCTTGGTACCCCCTCTAATTTTACATTGTTAATATGCATGTAGACCTGTGTATACACTGATAGTCCAAGTTTTACAATACAACACTTCAAAAAAATATTAAAGAGAAAATGAATAAATGTGGTTGATGGTTACATTATTTTAATAAAAACATATACTTTTCAATGTTAGAAATATTGAAAAGAATATTATTGGTACATAATTTATTTAATGTAATGATGATACCCAATACACTGTAGTGATTATGGTCAGCTGGTTGTCTTATGATGTGTTTGGGTTTTGGGGGATAGAAATAAAGCTAAAAACAGTGATTTTAAATTTTAAATCCTCATGATCAATGTCCATCAATTTTCACAACACATAATATGCCTTCAAGCATGATTTTTCCCTTACTCTAAGTATATCTTAACAGAAAATGCACTTATTTATATGTATATTTTAAAAGCAGTAAGATTAAAAGGTATCACAACATTCTAAGTTTATTTCCTTAGCCCTTGGAGAGTGTTAATTTGTGTATTAAATATCCTAATTTTCTGTTCTACTGAAGGTATCTTGGTCAGTACCACATCTTGATGCACATTATTTCTCATCTATGTATTGGTTAGTCCTGATAAGTTTGCAATGTATTTGCTTCTTTTGCTATTTGCTTTAAAGGTGTCTGATTATTCTACGGGTCATTGAATATAGCACTTGCATCTCTTAATAGGTGCGAATACATTTGGTGTCCACTTGAGTTATTTTACATTCATTCATATTCATTGATAAAGGAATTAATAAATTATTAATATAATGATATCTAAGCCAGGTGCACTATTGATGAAAAACTTTTTTTCACTCTGATTACCTCTCTTGCTATTTTCAAATTTAACTTGTCTTGAAAAGTTTATATTTGAAACAGTGATACTAAAAATTCATTTCTATCCATCTAAGTGATGTTTTCCACTTTTAAAATATCATGAGCAACCACTTGTGTTTCAAATTTTTTTTGATCTATTTTTATGTAATTTATTTAGTAAAAAAAAAAACCTTGTTCTCTTAAATGAGAAATTATTATAAAAATAGCTGTAAAGTTAAATAATAATCAGTGGCTTGGGACATTAAGTTATAGCCAACTGTAAGATTTTAATGCAGGATTTTTCTGGGTCCTTTTGTCAGCATGGACTGCCATGGCCAGTGATGCCCCTCTGAGGTCTCACTCAGCTCTGGCCCTGCCCACTTAGCCTGCCAGGCCATGCTTGACTTGTACACTGGCTCATCCTTTGGCTGGGAGGGGCATGCCCCAGTCCACCTGTATTACAGCTTGTACCTGTATTCAGCAGTTCCTGAATTCTTGTCCTGCGTCCAGGAAGAATAATGTTATGCTGACAATCAAAGGGTGAAGAGGGAAGATAATAGTTTCATTTCATGACAAAGCAGATCTCAGTGGAGAGGGGACCACTGAACTTGCGTGATCTCTCTCTCAGTGTGGCTCGGTCCAGGACTTTTATGGGCTCAAAATGGAAAGTGTGCACTGATTGCTTTATGAGTATATGAAAAAAGTTTAAAAGAAAGGAGCCACTCAAAGGTGGGCATGACAAGAAAGGGGAGGCTTTCAATCTTGTTCATAGATTTACCCAGGAATTGTACCTAGGCTTTAAACTGTCTTTCATTTGAAGGTCCAGTTCACTGGGGACCCTCCCCTATCTGCCTAGGGCTTTGACTGCCTCCTGCTGCTATCAGTCACTCCTCTAAAAAGGTACATTTAACTTCCATTAGGATAAGTATGAAGACACTTGCAACTATGTCATGATAACAGGGAGTACTGTTGAGGGAAAACAGCAGTTAGATCTCTGGTAGAGACCTCTCTATGGGTCTCTGGTAAAAGGCAGTTATCATCTGAGGCTCTGGTTGCATGACTCATTGGAATTTGGTGGCCTGAAGGTGAGAAGAGACAAACTAGGTTATTAGAAGACATGTATCAAAATAAAACAAGAGGGTAAAGACAGCTTAAAAATTGTGAGGCTGCTGACACACTCAGACAACTTGTAGTTGTAGTTATGCCCCCTAAGATTTTGATGCATGGAGCTTGGCTTTGATTAGCTCCCTTGGTCTTAAGTTTCCAAGAAAAGAAATCTCCATGTTATGGACATCCTATATCCTATCACCTGGCAGGATTTTCAGGGCAATTGCCCATAACTAGAATATTGATCTGTATTTTTACACTATCCATTCCTTTGTTTCTTCTGAGCTACAGCCAAGAATCACTGGTTGGTTCACAGCAATAAGCGAGATTATTCTAAAACGCAGACAAAAGCTCAAAACAACTCATGAGAATAGAATTTAATGGCAAGTGTATGATACGTTTTCAAACATAAGTTATCATTTTCCAGTCCTCATTTTTGTTAAAAACAAATCACGGGCTGAGGCAGGTGGATCATGAGGTCAAGAGATCGAGACCATCCTGGTCAACATGGTGAAACCCCGCCTCTACTAAAAATACAAAAAATTAGCTGGGCATGGTGGCACATGCTTGTAATCCCAGCTACTCAGGAGGCTGAGGAAGGAGAATTGCCTGAACCCGGGAGGCAGAGGTTGCGGTGAGCTGAGATCACGCCATTGCACTCTAGCCTGGATAACAAGAGCGAAACTCTGTCTCAAAAAAAAACCAAATCATGATAGGACTGATTTGTTTGCAAAACATACTTTAGTCTTATACTTGGCTTGATTTTTGGCATAAGTGAAGCAAGAATAATTATTTTCATGTAGCCTTTTAAAATTGGCTCTGATCTAACTGCTCCATAAGGAATCTCAGATAACACTTTTTAAAGCTAAGCCCAGCCATGAGTTTGTACACTCAAATATCTATAAGTTGAGTAAATGCCTCTCTTCTTGAGGTCCAAAGATAACTTAGGGATCCTGGGCCTGTCAGAAAATGAAATTCTTTATTTACCACAGATAAGTAACCCTGCACATAGACTGTGTAGATAATGTATGAGGCCAGTTTTCCCAATGGACTTTTATTGCCTCTACAATTCGAACTTGATTCCTTAAAGAAAGCATACCTTTCCAGTAAAAGCCTTGGTAGAACAACCAGTGTCTCCAATTACATTTTGTTGCAAAAGAAAATGGATTCTTATTGCATTTATGCAAATAGCTATATTGCCGTAAGTTAGAAATGCTGACAAATAATTTCCAAATTTTGGAGAAATCAGGAAGAGAGAAACAAATATGCTCCAAATTTTGTTCACAGGAGTATACCATATGCAATTGTTATAAACGTTGTAATAGCTAAAAATAAAAATATTATTGACTTTGAAAAATAATCAGCAACATTTTAAGCAGAAAAATCACAAAACAGTTAAATCAGTTTTCTATTAGATCCATCCATTCAGTTAAGTCTTGTTCTGCTTGATATTTATGAACATTTTAGCTCCTCATGAGTCCTGAAAGTCCCTCTATTCCCATGTCATAGTCTCCAAAGTTATCAGAAATCTGCATGCGAAAACACCTGCCAAGTTCCTGTAGCAGATTATAAACCATCTTTTGAAGAGGATTAAAACAAGACAACAATTGTCTGTGAATGACACAATGTCCAGAGTACTTAAAGTTAAAAACATGACTGACAAAGAAATTTGGTTATTTCTGTGGTTTATGAAAACTTAACATAATAACCCTAATTTTGATTGAAAGCATACGCTCAGACATAATTTTAGAAATCCCATACAACTTTAGAACATATATTATTCACTAAAATATAACCTGAAGAAGATTAAACCTTATTTTTATTTTGACACTCCCATATAACTAAACATGTCAAACAATCATGTTTGTCTCTCTTTTGGATACTCAGGGGGCCTTCTGTAATGTTTAAAAGTTAGGAGTTAGAAAAGACAAGTTTGAAGCTGAAATTTAATTTTGGTAAACCTATCAAACATGTTAAAGGTTTAAAACAATTGATATCATGAAATAGAATTCAAAATTACTGTTAAGTCATTTATTTAGCTAAAATGATGACTCAAAATTTTTTAAACAGGCAAAGTACTTTACTCATTAAGAGGGAAGACTCTGCTTTCTAAATAATCTGTCTCGTGTCCCTCCCTTCTTATCTCAGTAGTTTATTCTCAAAACTAACAAAACTCTCCTATTATTCTTTAGTATTACATGAAAATCTATTTCAAGAGAATGCCAAATATTCCTCTTGCATTTATCTACTATTAAGATTAACCCCAATTTTTTAAATGAAACCTTATACATAAATTTATTCAATCTTAAGCAGTTTGACCATGAGGTGAGAGTCTTATAAACTTTTTGTAACCCTTTACAAATTTTTATTAAAGAGAAGATCAGTGCCTTCAGAAAACCTGTTGTGCTTTTATTCTAATGTTCGATTTACAGAATAACCAAACTTGAGTTTAGTCACTATTTTCACACATAGACTTTCTCTTACAAGATTAATTTACACAAACCTTCTGCAACTAGTTTAAATGTTTACCTTTATCATTCCAATTTAAAATGATCTTTTAACCCTAGGCAAATGCTTACATTTTCATGCCTTCTTATAATCTTTTACTAAAAACACGTTTTACTTTCCTTACACACCTTGCATGTAAATTTATTTACAGTAGTCCCAGTTACATTGTATAATGGTAATTCTTAACAATTCTTAGTTTTGATGTAAAACCTGGTAAGTTATTTAAATTATGTACTAGGTGCAGACAAGGTCTGACTCTTTCAAGAATAGTTATGTTCATGGTTAACTCCACATGTCCCCAGGACTTATCAAACTCTAAAGCAGGCAAATCAAACAATTTTTCAAAGGCCAAAGCATCAGTTTATGACCTTAAGGAATTTAGCAAACCTAATATCTGCCCTGCATGATTTAAACCACGTTTACATTCTAAAGACATTTTTACTTTACCAATAATCTTTAAACTGTTTTTTATTTCTTAAAGGGTAAAGTCATGTGAAATAGAAGGCATTATGGCTTTTATTCTTCCTTCAAAAGTATTTGGTCTAAGCACTTATTTTTCTTTAAGCCAATTAGTTAGAGGTCATTTTATATAAACATCACAAACGTTATACATATATATATATTCCCTTTCTTTCCCTTCCCTTCTCCTCTTCCCTCCCCTCCCCTCCTCTTCCCTCCTTTCCCCTCCCCTCCCCTCCCCTCTCCTCTCCTCTCCTCTCTTCTTTTCTTTAGTTGGAGTTTCACTTTGTCAACCAGTCTGGAGTGCAATGGCATGATCTCAGATCACTGCAACCTCTGCCTCCTGGGTTCAAGCAATTCTCCTGCCTCAGCCTCTTGTGTAGCTGGGATTACAGTGTAAAATTTTCATTGACATTTCTTAATAAATTATTGGCCCCAGGTGGGAGCCATTCAAGAAACAGAGCTAGGAAAACCTGCAGTTTCTACAGTTTAGTAAGCAGACACAGCTAGAAGACAGAAACAGATTTTGAAAGGGATATATCCTTTTTTAATTATTGGGGTTCCAGGAGAAAAATAGGTTTTTTTTTTCCAAAACTTGGTCAGTGCTGCCTTCTCTGTTTTTTTTTCCAAGGACTCCCAGGCTATCCAAAGTTATCTTAGGACCTCTTCTATGTGCATTAAGCATGACAAGACAAATGGAGAAAAATAATTCAGTTGACTGAGAAGAAAAAAGCTTTTTCCAGAAAAATGAGCTATAATAAGAGAAGACATAAAGTCCTTTTAAATATACCTATAGCTTAGATATCTAATTTTAGTTAGGTTGAACACCCTTTTTACTTTTTAAAAAAATCCTATTAAATCTGTTATTACCCAAATTTACTCAGCCAAATGGTAATATTTCTGGCTTTTGAATTTATGGAGAGGCAGAGAATATAACTATTTTTATCATTCTTACCCAGTTTTGCAGACAGAGAAGCCAGAAGTCTGACTGGTAGAAACTTTTGCCCTTTTGCCAACATGCCCAGCTTCTGGGTTCCCTTTCCCCAAGCTATGGAGCCCTTTCAATCCCAGGGTACTGTAAAGTGGGGAGCAGACAAAGAGGTTATCTGCATACTGTAAAAGTTGTCCTTCCTCAAGAGATTTGCTCAGTTAAATTTGTAATTTATTCCCAGTTCAGTTTTAAGCCAAGCACTTTAAGGCTTGGGGAAATTAAATGTTTCCCAGTTTAAACATTGGGAATGCATCCATAGGAAGTGTCCTTTGGTATGGGACACAATTACCCATCTGCAAAGAGAGAATAGAGGAGGAAAAAGAAAAAAGCCTTTTTTTATTTTTTTGAAACAGAGTCTTGCTCTGTCACTCGAGCTGGAGTGCAATGGTTCCATCTCGGCTCTCTGCAACCTCCACCTCTGAAGTTCAAGCCATTCTCCTGCCTTAGCCTCCCAAGTAGCTGAAACTACAGGTGCATGTCACCATGTCCAGCTAATTTTTGTATTTTTAGTAGAGACGGGGTTTCACTGTGTTAGCCAGGATGGTCTCAATCTTCTGACCTCATGATCCGCCCACCTTGGCCTCCCAAAGTGCTGGGATTACAGGTGTGAGCCACCACACTTGGCAGCTTTTTTTTTTTTCCAAAGGAATCCCAGTTATTCAGGATGTACTCAAGAGAAGTAAAAGCTGAAGCTGGTTAGTTACTCATCTAGAAAGGGGAAAAGTCACCTCTATTCCTTTTTCTTTCCAGTGAAAGCCTGGGGTAGGTGGGGGAGAGAAAAAAAGGCATTATCTCTTTTTCTTCCAACTTTATATACTCAAGTCCCGGAGATCTTGGCAGGTACCACCATGGATTCCAGTGGAATCGTCACCCATGTAGCAGGGAGATCTAGTGGGTGGGAATTATTGACACTCACTGATGTGCTGCCTATCCTTCCACTACCAGTAAACTTTGGGTTCCCCAGACCTCACATGTGGCATGGATGTGAGTATTTCCTCTATCCATAAAATGAAGGAACCTAACTGGCAGGAACTAGTTATGCTTACCTGCACTGTGCCTTTGAGTTTTGCTGTCATTTACCTCTGGATCCCTCAGACCCAGTTTTACTTCCTATGGCTTCAACCCAAAGCTTGGAATTAAGTTTATGACAAAAAGGTGCCTTGGGAGGTTATGGGGATTCATTAAATTAAGTCACAGGTGGCTGTTGACAAACTACAGTAGGCAACTGGTGGCGTCACCCTTCTTTTCCTTCCTTATCATAAACAGAATGCTAAGGTGAAGCTGTGGAGCTGGGATCTCCTCAAACAAGGGTTGGAGAAGGGAGTCCCGGGAATTGGGGACTTGACCTAGTAAGATGCCTCGTAAAAGAAAAAAGGAACATCTTGCATAGAAAAGTTCCCTCTATTTGCAGGGCTATGTTAACTCCAGACATGGTGGAGAAAAGGAAAAAAGAAAAAAGTGTAAGTGCAGGGGAGGGGAAGACACATGGGGAAAAAAGCTTCTTGCTCTATGCAAGTGTAAAAAACGTAATTGCTGCATCCTCCTTCCAAGAATAAATGGAAACCACGTGGTTCTGAATTGCATTTCTGATGACTGGGCCAACAGCCCAATCTACCCAGTGACATTGTCTCTCAATGTCAACAACACTCTTAACATTATAAAAGAAGAGATATGAGTCATGACATCCCTAATAGATAGAAGGAAGATGCCATAAAAAAGACTGGAATGGAACAGAGTCAACATTCCCAACCCCTAAGGGCGACCGGAGGTGGGTGACAAACTCTTCTGCAGCCATGCCATTCATTTCCCAATGGCTGACAATGACCTGATGCTTTATCCGCCTTCAGAAAAACACTCTGAGGACAAGAAGCCTCAGAAGACAGTGAAGAGTCATAGGTTCACATTCACTCTCCCTTCCCACAATTCCAGACGAGTTCCCAAAATAATGCAGTATTTTTCTGGGTCTCTTTGCCAGCCAGGGACCTCGGGGCTTGCGACATCCCTGCCCTGGCCTTGCTTGGTCCCAGCTCTGCCACAGGAGGCACCCTGCCCACTTGGCCTACCAGGACAGACCTGACTTGTGCACCAGCTCAGCCCGTGGCTGGGCTTGGCATGTCCCGGTCCATCTGTGTTACACCTTTTACCCACATTCAGCAATTCCCGAGTTGTTGTCTTGCCTCCAAGAAGAATGAGGTTATTCTGAAAATCGAAGGGTGAAAAGAGCAGAAATTGTTTTGTTGAATGACAAAACATCTTTCAGTAAAGAGGAGATGTGAAGGTGGTGCCTCACCTGAAGGTGGGTGGTCTCTCCCTCCTTGTGGGTAGATCTGGGGCGTTTGTAGGCACAGAATGAGGAGTCATGCTGATTGGTTTGTGAGTATACAAAAAAGACTAAAACAAAGGCACCACTCAAATGTGTGCAGAACAGGGTAAAAAACCAACTAGGGAACGGCAGGTGTATGTAAAATAGTGAAGGGTGAAGATCAATCAGAGGAAAACACCCTAAACAGGGAGAGATTCTAAATCTGGTCTGTGGATTTACCCAAGACTTGTAGCTAGGGTTTAAACTATCTTTGGCTTGAAAGTGGTGCTTCACCAGAACCTGCCCCATCTACCTAGGAATGTGACAGCTTCATGCCACCATCAATTTCACGGGCTTTGTGTGGCCTGTCTGTTATTGAATCATTGTTTCAAGCACTGAACTATGATTTAAGACCTTAAAATACTTATAATTTCATCAAGAAAGTTTGTTATGGTAGCTAATTAAGATTCAGTTCATTAGAAGGAAATATGAGTTATGTACTTATTATTGCAAAGGGCCATAGGAGAAAATTCTGAACAAACAAAATCATGAAAAAATATTTTATGTCACATTACTGTGAGAGTTTATCCCTTGTCTAATATTTTGACTAAGGTGACTAGTTCAGGTTTAGTAAAGTAGATCAGAAATGGAAAAAACAAAATGGAAAGAAGAGAAATAAATTTTTCAATTTGTATATTTAACAATAATTCCATGAAAAAATGTTACTATGAAACTTGAATAATCTAAAATAATAACTTTTTTATGAAACACTTTTGTATAGTTCTCCCTTTGGTAGTAATCTGTGAGTCATTTCTAGAGATATTGTGGTTATACAAGGAATCAATAAATATAAATTATTTAGTAATAAAATGTTATTAAATATTAAAAATAACTGTGAAATCTTTAAAAATATCAAAATGCAACTAGTCAGAAACAAATTTAAAGACTTTATAAAAACATTTTATTTTTATTTGAAAATACTTTGGTATTATTTTATCCTCTATTTTTAATTTCAATTGATTTCAAACCAAAAATTATTTTCTTAGATGCAATCACTAAAGGAAATGCTAACGGTCAGACACTTTATTTAAAAAGGGTCAGTTTAAAAGCTAAGGATAGTTCTCGAGTGTGCTATTGTTCCATAGAATTTGAAATTAGATTATTTAGGGAGTACAGTAAGAGAAGTGTGTTCAATGTTGTTTTGAGGTTACTTTTGGGAAGATTGTGATACAATGTTTTGGTCAACATAGCAAAATGGATTCAGGTTGCTTTTCTTGATCTAGATTTTACATGTGCAACATTCATAGTAACCATTTATCTTCATATCAAGTATCTAAATGCTGGGTGTTAGAAGTATTCTATTTATAGGTTTAGTACAAGGTTGAATGCACTTAACACGCTTCATTGGTTGCACATTTTATACTTAGAAAAAGTGTTGAGTCTTTTTTATTGATTCATGGGCTAAGCAATTTTATTTTTTGTTTTCATACTTTGACCTACAACCCTAGGATCCATTAGGGCACCGCAGTAGCAAGGTGTAGACACATCAACAACAAAGAAATAGAACGAAAATGACAGGGTCTCCAGCTAGGGATGCATTGACAGACCTGAGATTTCAAACATAGAAAAGGCAACTTTTTTCATGCTGGGAAGCGGCGTTCTCAAGAGAGCCATCTCAGACTGAAGAACATGATGTGAAAATCAATAAAGGCGCTATTGTGCTACGGAAGGGTCCGGAAAGTGTCATTTTATATCTTGCTAGCAGATATCTAAAGGAAGTTAAAGCTACTTTGCTTATAACAATTGGATGAATCCTCTTTCATCAGTGGTCTCTTTTGCCGTTCAATCTAAAAGCAAAATATACTGTGGGGTCCAGTTTGAAATGGGATATTGTGAAAGTAAACTATGAAAACTGTTAGTTGTTTCACTTATGTAAGAATGGAATCTCTTTCTACTTTCAAAATTCCTTTAATTACTTGTGAATTTAGACAACGAACTGTAAATACCAGGCAAACTGACAGAAATTGTGCTTGGAGAAATAACATGTTGGTTAACCAAGGAAAGAAATGTAAAAGTCATCATTGCAAACATCAGGATAATTTGCAGAAGTTGCACTATTGATTCGAAAGATTTAATATTATGAATATGTATTGCATGAATCTGGAAAAGTATGCTCAGAGGTATTTAGGTTGGTGCAAAGGTCATTGAAGCTTTTGCCTTCAAAAGTAATGGCAAAATCACAGTGACTTTCACCAACTTGATGATACACATATTAGGCCCGGAATTCCTCGAATCTTTGTTATTTTATGCTACTGAGCATCTTTTTTCCCTGAGATTACTATAATAGACATTTTGTGAATTCTGTGGCAACTATGTGTGGTTTCTCCAGAATAACTTGCCACTCTTTTTCTTAGCATTTTACACCAAGTGTATTTTTCCTATGAAAAATTCTAATAGTATCTTATTGCTACCACATGATGTTTGAAAGGGAATAAGGGGAAATGATTATTGAAACTTGCGGTTTTTATTTTAGATTCTATACTTTATTCTCCTTTTACTTCTACTTTATTGCACAAATAATTTTAAATAATTTGAAATGCCCTAAAGCTTTAAATTTACATAGTTATCCTGAAAGTTTTAAAAGTTCTGAATATGAATGTTTACTTAATTAAAATAAGTTTTATTGTTTATCAGTCAGTGCAAAACTCAAGCGGTCAGAATGTATCTATTTATTTACTCATTTATTCAATAAGCAATTTTTGAGAGATGAATTTATAAAAATAACTGTGTTCTACAATGGCCCCATTAAAGCAGGTATATAACCTTAAAGGTGAAAATGTTTAGACAAAATTAGAAGTGAAAAGACAAGGGACAAAGATGCTTTAATTGAGAAGCAAAGAAATTAGGACTATGTTAATTATACACACTGCTATATATTGTCAGAGCCTATGTTACAAAGCAAATACATTTGTATCATTTCAAAAACCTAAAATTTATCTCATGGGTCTAAAATGTTTGACTTTTAAATAGTGTCTAAATTGTTATGTGTAATTTTACATACTGAACTTTAACATGACAAAATAATTTAATTTCAATAACATATATACTTATTCTTGCATTTGAATTACTTTTAACTACCCATTTGCATTATTGTGCGGATTATACTTTCTTAAAACAATAAGAACAATGTATCTTGGCATATTACTTATTTATTCTCCAGCTATGACTAGCATTATCTATCTATCTATCTATATATATGTGTATATATGTGTATATATATGTATATATGTGTATGTATATACATATATATAGACAGAGTCAGATTTGAATAATCTTTTTTCATAATGCAATTTTTATAAATTAATCTTTAAAAGATGATATACTATTTCTTAGTTAAGGTGTATCAATGACACAAGATTATATTTTAAAATAGTACACAAGACTGAGGAAACAGTGGAGAAACAGAAGGGAAATTTGGTAAGAATCAGAATCAACCATTCTGATTGGTCAGCTTAATCAACCAAATGAGAAATGCAGTGAAAATTGATTTTATATTAACATATAAATGGTGGCATAGTGATTGTCTCGTTGAAAAAATGGTTTCATAAATAACAGCTTTTGAGCACCTTGTAGGATTCTAATGACAGGGCTGCTATGAAATTTTAAAATTGGTAAAATAATTAAATCATATCATTTGGCAGACCACTGGTGAGGTAAAATATAACCATGTTGTTTTACCAGTGATACTACTTAACAATGGCTGGACAGAAACGAGGCAAGGGGATTGTTTTACCAGCAGAGTCTAGTAAGGATCTAAATTTCGTTTACAAACAGAGCCGGCAAAAAATGACAAGACCATCCCTCCTTCTCCATCAGTCAGTGTTGACGGCAGAAAAAGATTTTGCTCCGGTTGTCATTTTGGGGAAGCCTGACCTGCATATTTTAGTAACTGTAATTCCTATGGATCTTCTCAGACCTATAACGTGTGTGTGTGTGTGTGTGTGTGTGTGTGTGTCTTTTTTTTTTTGAGATGGAGTCTTGCTCTGTCACCCAGGCTGGAGTGCAGTAGTACCATTGCAGCTCACTGCAACCTTTGACTCCTGGGTTCAAACTATTCTCTGGCCTCAGCCTCAAGTAGCTGAAAATACAGGCACAGGCCACAACACCTGGCTATTTTTTTTGTATTTTCAATAGGGACGGGGTTTCACCATGTTGGCCACGCTGGTCTCGAACTACTGACTTCAAGTGATATGCCTGCCTTGGCTTCCCAAAGTGCTGATATAACAGCCCCGTGTAACATATTTTATCACTTACTTGTTTCAACTAAGATTTATAAGAGCAAAATGTTTTTGAGAAGACCTAAAATCAAGTTACAAAATTAAAAATGTATTTTATCAATTCTGGGATGCACATTTTTCTCATTTTATTATTTGTGAAACTGGAATCTATTTTACAATTAATGGCAACTTAGCACAGTGTAAAAGTTAAGTTAGCAACTTATTTTTTTTTAATGTAGTGACAGAAATCATGACACTTAATTTATAGCCTCTTAGAGTTGATATGTGGAATGTAATTATATACATGGGAATTTAAAACAATGAATAGCCATATTTACCCTGTGATTGAACAGCGGTTATAATATCTGAAAACACTAGGGAACAGGCTTTCAATTCACCTGTGTAGGTTCCAGCAAAAATTTTCTTAGTTTTTTTCTCTTGCTAGTCCTAAACATTCCGTTTCATTTTCTAAAATCATCGACAGGAAAAAAAATTGTGTTTTTTTTTCCTCTATTGAAATTCTTCATCTCTTCATCCTCCATAGTGCTGACAGCTGTGTTTCTGAAATAATTCAACTATGCTATAATCATTTTTTTTTTTTGAGACGGAGTTTCCCTCTTGTTGCCCAGGCTGGAGTGCAATGGTTAATCTCGGCTCACCTCAACCTCCGCCTCCTGGGTTCAGGCAATTCTCCTGCCTCAGCCTCCCGAGTAGCTGGGATTACAGGCACGCGCCACCGTGCCCAGCTAATGTTTTGTATTTTTAGTAGAGACGGGGTTTCACCATGTTGACCAGGATGGTCTCTATCTCTTGACCCCGTGATCCACCCGCCTCCGCCTTCCAAAGTGCTGGGATTACAGGTTTGAGCCACCGCGCCCGGCCCAACTGTGCTATACTCTTGATTTGAATTTCTCAGTCCCTCTGTAGCGTTTTCAGGATACATTTCCAACCCCAGCAGGACATACAGAATCCCTCATGATCAGGATCCCATTCACCTTTGGCTTTCATTGTCCTCTACGTTTGATATCCGCACTTGTCTGTCCTTACCAAGCTGTCTGGATTCCCCAACTATGACTCTTCCTTATAATTGCATATTTCGTGTTCTCTATGAGTACTTTGTTTTGTACGATTATTGAACATAATGTAAAATCAATAGATTTTCCTAAAGAAATGAGTAAACTGAATAAACAGTTATGCATTGTTCATTTATATGTATCAAAAACAGCAATGTAATTACTTATAAAATTTCAAAAAGGGTCAATTTCACTCACATCGATTTTATTATTATTATTATTTTTTGAGACAGGGTCTTCCTCTGTTACCCAGGCTGTAGAGCAGTCTGTAATCATGGCTCATTGCAGCCTTGACCTTCTGGGCTAAAGCAATCCTCCCACCTCAGCCTCTTGAGTAGTTAGGATCACAACACAGGCCACTATGTTTGCAGAATTTTTAGGGATGGGGTCTCACTATGCTGCCTAGACTGGTCTCAAACTCTTGGGCTCAAGCAATCCTCCTACCTCAGCCTCCCAAAGCACTAGATGACAGGCATGAACCACTGTGCCCAACCACATAGATACTTTTTAAAATCACATTTCTGCTATTTATTCCTTTCACTAATTAGCCTATATGCACAAGAATGTTAATACGAAAAAAAAAAACTTGAGATGTTTTGTCGTCAGCTCCCAAAATGTATTTTAATTCAGACCTTTATAAAAACTACCCTATGCCCTAGTACTTGTTCATATCTGTTTTATGCACTAATAAGATTTTAGTGCTATTTTTTTGGGAAAAAAGATTATTTCATGAAATGGGTTTTACTCATTAAAAGACAATATTCTCAATTGTTTTCAAGTGTTTTCCTAGGTCTCACTGTCAAGAATTGTTCATTCACTTTAGTACCTGGGCTAAAAATATTTAGTGAGTTTAAGATTCTGTGTTGATCTCACCCTATTTAATTATTTTTAAAATGAATTTTCTAAAATTTAACATGTATAGTAGTCATCTGAGTAATTTTATATAAATGAAAACTCCTAGGACTCACCCTAGGATTCTGTTTCTTTAGATCAAGGAATATGTTCTCATAACATGCATTTTTAATAGACCGTATTTCTCTAGGGCAGTTTTTTTTTTTTGTTGCTGGTTTATTTTGAGATGCAGTCTCACTCTGCTGCCAGGCTAGAGTGCAGTGGTGCGATCTCAGCTCGCGGCAACCTCCACCTCCTGGGTTCAAGTGATTCTCCTGCCTCAGCTTCCCGAATAGCTGGTACTACAGGTGTATGCCTCCATGCACAGCTAAAACCAGCATATATAACCAGCGTAATACCCAGTGTACAAGTGGGACGCAAAGTTAAATACACATGTGTGTGTAAAATATATACATATATGTACACAAATATATAATATATATATTATATTAACTGGGAAGGAAAGAAAAAAATAGAAGAATGATTCTAAAAATGACTGTGATAACTTCTGTTTCAGCTTGTGTCTCTGATTAGTCATTTACCAATGCTACCACTGAAAATATTTTTCAAATAATTAGATTCATATTTATCTCCCCAATTCCGTTTTCTTTAGGAATAAAACTATTATGCATTCAATTTTATGCCACCCTGAAGTATTACCAGAAGAAATTAAATGAGAATTATATTTCCCTACCAGGATTTGTGAAGTAATCATAAATATAATTGGGTACTAGTCAGATCTATTTGAGAGAATAAAGTATCTGCAATAGAGAAGCATTTAAGAAAAGAGGAACATTAGATTTTAGATTTTTGCTGAAAAATAATGAGTGTCTCAGAGAATTATAAAGACAAGAGAACCAAATTCCAGGTTAAAGTTCTAGAGACAATTTCTAAAATCCTCAGTAAAAATCGCCTTAGGAGGCTGGGTGTGGTAGCTAACGCCTATAATCCCAACACTTTGGGAAGCCTAGGCAGGCAGATCAGGGCAGGAGTTAGAGATCATCCTGGCCAACATGGTGAAACCCCATCTCTACTAATAATACAAAATTTAGCCGAGCATGCTGGTGTGCACCTGTAATTCTAGCTACTTGGGGGCTAAGGCAGGTGAATTGCTTGAACCCAGGAGGTGGAGGTTGCAGTGATCCAAGAGCACCCTGCAGATTGAGACTCGGTCTGAAAAAAAGAAAAAGAAAGAATAAGAAAACAGAAAAGGAAACGGCCTTAGGAAATTTTTGTTACCACATTTTTCTCATCAACAGAAAAATAATTTAATGTCCACTAATTGTACCAATGTACTGAAAAACTGACTTTCATAAACACAGTATCTCCTGAAAGTCAGATGCCTTCACCTTCACTGATAAAACAAGTCTAATACCAACCCTTTTCCTCATGTGTGTGTGCATGGACACATCACACTGGTGCAGCTTGCATAATTTGCTAGCATCCTGAGTGAAAAAAAAAAAAGAGAAAATTACATACAAAATTCTGGATTCTGACCTGGGCATAGAAAGTTATGGTATTCAAAACTTTCAACCACAGTACAAGTTTTCCAAAGATAGGGAAGAGCCAGAAAAACCATCTATTGTGATAGGTCGTTTTCATTAAGTTAAAATGATCAAGTTTGCCTTCTGAAACTATTTAGAAAAATTACTTAATGAATGATTTTTTAAAAGAAAAGTCATCAGACTTCAGTATAAAACTCTTTGTGAGTAATCATGTCTACCCCAAATTGTATAGCTTTATTAATTTTTCCTTAATAAGAGGGATTCGTTCAAATAATATGAAATTACAGTGGCTTTCAGTGTTTTCTGAGTATAAATGAGTATATTAATATCAATAAATATGGCCTCTTCTTATGGTTAAGAGTAGTGTGTCTTTCCATATCAAACAACAATTTCAGGCATAACTATGCAACTCTAGAAATAAATGTAATCAAATAATAAATGTATGGTACCTACATTTACAATTTATTTTTAATCTATAACATTACTGTATATTACATTAAGAAAGAAAAACCAGATCCATAAAACATCAGCTTACAAAACATCATTGATTCTATGAAAATCCAGTTAAAATATGCCTTATTCAACATATTTGTGAAAAAATTATTTACAATATTTAATCCAGGAAATACAAGAAAAATATATTAGGCCAAAATATCTCAAGTACTCAATAAAATGAAAAAGGGGAGAATTGATTTTGTGATACTGGATATGGCCAAACAATAAAATTAGGTTTACAATAGTCAGCTGACAGAACTTACAATAAAAGTCAAGAAAAATAGATGTTGATATTGCAAACTCAAGGGAAAAAGCCTTCAACAAAATTAACGCTACAGAATTGATCTGTGTTATAAATTACAAACATGAACAAAAGAAAATATCTAAGAAACCAGAGATAAATGATAAAATGTCAACATGACGAAAAAACATTTCTGAATTATCCATGCGTCCATTCTTTGACTCAATCAGCAAACTTGTAAGGAGCATTTGTTATTTGCCCTGCAGCATTGTAAGCACTGAGAAAATATATAGTGCAAAATCCCTCTCCTGGAGCTAATATTTCCAAAGGAGACTACTGAATATGTGTTATAATTTCAGGTGTTAGTAAGTTCTATGAAAAGAAATAAAGTATGTAAATGATTGATTATTTAACGTTAGAATGGTCAGGGAATACCTCAAGGTATGTAGGAGAGAATAAGTCATGTGAAGATCTGGGGAAAGTGCATTTCAAGCAGAAGCAAGCACTCAGTACCTTCCTCCCATTTCAATGGTTATGATAAATTAAAAGGTGTTCACTTAACAATCCCCAAATTTAATTAATATCACTAGACTACTCCAGAAAGGTATACACTGAGCAATTTAACTCTAGGATTGTTTTTTATTTTAATTTTATGTTGTTTTAACCTCCAGAAACTTAGTTATTAATGTTTCATTATTCACGTAAAATTATTAACATTTTAATCTTTAAAAATTTTGTTTTTCTTCTTGCATTCTGCACTTTTATTCTTTGGACTGACATAATATAGATTAGAACAGTACATTTTTGAACAGTGGATTTCTGTGGAACTCACACGTGAATTTATTTTGCTGTCAGTAGGATGACTTCTTTAATCAGCAGTTCTCCAGAGTCTGCCTCATAAAATAATTTCAGTTATCCACTTTTTTTCTCAGTCAACTCAATGAGAAGCATTGGGGAATACAATGTAGCTAAAAGTTTGTTGGTCCAATCTAGGTTAGCTCTTTTTTTTAAAAAAAAATATATATTGTGGGAAGAGCACAACATGAGATCTACCTTAACAAATTTTAAGTGGATATTGCAATATTGTTGACTATAGGTACAAAGTTGTACAGCAGATTTCCACAAGTTATGCATCACAGTTAACTAAAATTTTATGACCATTGATTAGTAACTTCTCATTCCCCCAGCCCCTGGCAACCATTCCTCCACTCTGATTCTACGAATCTTACTGTTTTAGAGACCTCATATAGCTGGAATCGTGTAGTGTTTGTCTTTGTGTGACTGGTTTATTTCATTTAGCATAATGCTCTGAAGGTTCATCTGTGTTGTCATGTGTTTCAGAATTTTCTACCTTTTTTGTGGTTTGGTAATATTCCATTGTACATATTTACCATATTTTATTTACATGTTTTTCTGTTGATGGACATTAAGGTTGTTTCTACATGTTGGATACTGTGAATAGTTCTGTAATGAACATGAGATTGCTAATATCTCCTCGAGATCCTGATTTCAACATAAAAAACAAGTTGCATTTTTATATGCTAATAATAATGAAAAGATAGGAAAACAATGAAAAAAATTGGAAAACAATCTCATTTATCATAGTAGCATAAAGAATTAAATATTTAGAAATAAGAAGTAGGGAGAAAAAAGACTTGTATACTGAAATCTACAAAATATTGTTGCAAGAAATTAAAGAAGACAGAAATGAAGAGACATTCTGTTTTTATAAATTAGAAAACTTATTTTATCCAAAATGATCTATAGATTGAAGTAATCTCTGTTAAAATCCTAAAGGTACTCTTAAAGAAATACATAGGAAAAACAATTATATGTTTCATATAGTATAAAAGACCACAGATGGCCAAGCCAAATTTGAGAAAGAAGAACAAGCCAAAAGCAACACATTTCCCAATTCCAGAGCATATTGTGAAGCTACAGTAATAAAATGGGTTAGTTTTTCAGAATATGGCCCTTGGATAGTCATTTTATTGAGAGGTAAGGAAGACTGAAGTTCATAGAAGAAGGTGTGGTGACACATAACTTATGTCACAGATGTCTCCTACCAATTAAAAACATAAAATAGGATGTCAAAGGTGAGACAAAATATGTTGTAAGCATAAATGGAAATACATGTCAAAATCATCAAACATGTTTATGTTTTTTGACTCAGTAATACTGCATTTAAATACGGACCTAAAGGTTTCCTCATAAACATTAAAGTTGAATGCAGAAGGATGTAGCTTATGGCAATTTTTAAAGCAGAGAATAAGAAAATTTCTAAATATATAAAAGTATGGTAGAAATCTTAAGTAAGATTTTAAATATCTCTTTTATGGAATACTTTGCAGCCATTAAAATCATCTTAAGAAAATGTCTTAAGGAGTTGGCATAGACTGATGGTAAATAATAACAGACTATAAAATGTCACCAACAGAATAATACCATCTGTTCATATGTTCATAATACATTCATATTAAATGTACAAATAAGTGTTATATGTTACATGTTCATAGCAATGTTCAATATTATATGTTTATAATAAATCAACAAATAAATTTCCAGGATAAATCATGAAAAATAGTGATAAGGCATTTAACATAATAATAATAGCCAATTCTGGCTGCTGGGCATATAGTTAATTTTTGCTTTTTCTTTTCTCTATTTTTTTCATTTTGAGTATTTTTTAAGTTTACTTTATTGGGTATGAATTGCTAATTTAAAAATCACTAATTTTCAAATAGATTACAACAAAGAAAACATTTTAATGTAAAACTTTGAGTCCCTAAGATTCCCCTCCTCTTCTTTTTGATAAATGAACACAAGAAGAGAATGAGGACTGAGTCTTGCAATTTAGCATTTTCCATGTAATCCCTAAGCTAACGAGCTAATAAATTCTATCACCTTCAGATTTGTTCTGTACTCTTCAGCTAATGCAAAGGAACAAGGAAAATCCACTGTCCTCTCCCCTTCACATACACAATCGCAAGATAAATACAGCTAGATCATCTAGTGGGAAATAATGGGCTAATTTCTATTATTAATTTAGAATTCATTTAAAAAATATCCTCAATTATATCAGTACCATGTACTTTAATACAAATATAATATTTCTAAATAAAATATTTTTAATTCTAAACTTTAGAGTTGGGTAATTTTTTGAAGATAGAAGCGCTGAAGTATCTTTCACAGTTTCCATGCAAAGCAGAACCCAGTCTTAATTACGAACTTACGTTTGAAGGAATCCATGTTGTTTCAAAAGAATGACTATTACTGCATAATTCTATCTAGTGAGATAATAGCATGGTCCATTTTCCAGTCCGGTGTAATCTTTTGCTTTCAAGTAGATATTGCATAAATGAGCTTAAGCCTGAAAACCTAGCTAAAACATATTTCATGATTAATTAGTCCCTTTTAGAAACTCAATTAAATGCTGGATGCCACACATTAAAAAGGAGGGGAAATGACTGACAGAATAGATAAACATGGGTGTGCATAAATCGTCTCTGACCTGATTTAAAAATGTAAACTGAAAGTTTAGCATCAAAATGAACATTATGATAATGTGCCATGTCCGTCATTTTCTCAGCCAGTGTAGCATCATTGTGTTTTATCATAGCGTGGATACTGACATTAGTTCATTAACTTTAATATTTGTTTTCATCAAAGTGCATACTTCCTACAGGTTAAAATATTGTGGTTGTCTTTAGAACCCTTCAGGTTTTATAGAATTGTCAATTTTATTTTCATTCTCTGCTAAATTTTGCTTTGAGGTAGATTTGAGATGAATTTAGGCTAGCACCACCAGACTACAAGTCTGTAGTCTACATGTCTACACTTTAATACTCTATACTTATAGTCTACGTGGTGACTGCAAGTACAGAGCATTGACAATGACTGCTTGATGAAACTATTTATATTAAAACCTGCAAAGTCATTGCGTCCATTTTTTTAAATATAGAAAACTGAAATTCAGAGGAGTTCTTTGAAGTCATGGTCACACAATGTTTTTTAATGAATCTATCTTAAAACCTGGATGTTGTACCCCACATTTATCTGATTTCTTTTTAAGAAAATATCTAAATGCCTTCGTTATTCCCTTCATAGAAAGAGAAACTTAACCATGTAGTCATCCCCATAATCTCCCGTGTCAAGCGGGGAAGCAGGTGGAAGGTGATAGGATCATGGGGGTGATTTTCCCAGGCTACTCACGTGATACTGAGTTCTCACAAGATTTGATGGTTTTGTAAGTGCTTGACAGTTCCTCCTACACATGCATTCTCTCTCTTGCCTGCAGCCATATAAGACACACCTACTTTTCCTTTTACCATGCTTGTAAGTTTCCTGTGCCTCCCCAGCCATGTGGAACTGTGAGCCAACCTGTTTTCTTTTTAAATTACCTAGTCTTGGTGGTATTCTTTGTAGCAGTGTGAAAACTGACTTAAACAGTGTTGACGGAATAGAATGAAAATGGTTTTAATAAATTTTCAAATTATAGCAACTTAGAGTTGGTTGGGAAAACTAGAGAAGACAGAAAATTAAAGCTTACTATAATAAAATTTAAATTCCACAAAAATGTTAAAATACGAGTCAACTTAGGAAAAATTAATGTGGTACCCAAAACTCAAAAATAACAATATAATTTAGATGATAACAATAGAAGAAAGAATTGACTATAAACAAACATGAGGTATTTACAAAGTAGAGAAAAAATAATTTGAAATTTAAGATGTATGTTAGAAAAAAGTTTTATGGATTAAACATTTTGCATCATTATCTTAAATATTCTTCTCCACATAGCCCTGATAAATTACATCAATCCTTCAAAATTCAACAGGAAATCATCCTTTAACAACTTTGGAATTTGTAAATGATTCTAATTTTACACTATAGGTGATGTTTGTATCCCTGTGCCTGTTCATAAACCGGTAACTCTTTTGGAGTAGGTATTAAAATAATTTTTCTATGATTCACAGGACTTAATTGTGGGCACCACAATAGCCATTGTATAAATATGTTTAAAGTTTAAACTGGTCCAAATTATCTGGTTATCAAAAACATATATAAAATAAAATGATAATGAAACAGCCAACAAAATATAATGATTAAAAGCTTACATGAAATTGTATTTTCTGCTTCAAATGATTTACTGAAATCTTTATGGTTTAAAAGAACTAATTTTTAAAATTATGCCAATTATGTCCCAAAAGAAAAAACTTGAAGTTAGTATGGTTCTTCAGTTAATAAACTGACTTACCAAATTACTCTCTTTGAACAAGCAAGGAATCTGACAAGTCATTGTATTAAATCCACATTAAAAGGAGGATATGTGTTCACAAGAGGATTTTTTGTGTTTTGACTGTCTTAGCTTGGTTTCCACCAGAAGGTAACCCTGTGGTAGGGTTTTAGGTATAGTTAGTTAATTTGAGAGCTGACTCCGGGAAGCATAGGCGAGGAAACATGAAACCAGGAAGAAGGAAAGCCTAGAGACATGATATAAATGAGCAAGTTAATGTTGTAGATCGCTAGACTGAATCATGCTGTGGTCCATTATGTGAAGTGTGCCTCATAATCATCCCATTGTGGAACTAATGTCCATAATATTATCCTTAGATTCCTATCTTCGTTTTTTTTTTTTTTTTGGGAGAGGACTTGAGGGCATTAACTGCTGAAGAAAGCCTTCAGCAGAGAAACAGACGTCCAGAATCCATCCATGCCTAGAAGCTGTCTGTAGTCGGTGCAGGTGAGCTGAGATGTAGGCTGAGAGTGTAAGAGGCAGAGCATCGATAATGCTGGATACGTTCACTGTGGCTATGTTAGGATATGTAAGAATAGATCACTAGACAAGTATCTGAATATATTTAAGGGACAATCATCTTTAAAAGTATTTCTATGCAAACGAATAATAAACAATATGTCTGGGATATTCCTTAAGTTAGCATATTTATAATATATAGCAAAACACAGTTTTTAAAGATAGTAATACAAAATGAAGCACACAGGTGTGTATATTTGATGATGAGGAGCTAGTGGACATGGCAATGTTAAGTTCTCATGCTACTTACTCTCCATTCTTCCTACGTTATTACCAATCAGGAAAAAAACAGAAATATTTCTGAGGTTTTTGAAAATAAAGTGTTTTTGTCTGAAGATGTTTAGACAAGTTTATACTATTTTATTTCTAGATTAATGGAGAATCGACTTTGTAGCAAAATATCAAAAAGTACACATCCTATTGAAATAAAACCATAAAAAATGGCATAAAGGACTTCAAAAAACAACATTTAATGGATAAATACAGACTAATGTAAGAAACTTTTAGCAAAATATAAATTTTATAATTTATTTTTATTTAACTTTTATGTTCATGGCTACATGTGCCAGTTTGTTATTTAGGGAAACTTGTATCCTGGGGGATTTTTATACAGATTGTTTTGTCACTCAGATAATAAGCTTAGTACTCATTACTTATTATCCCTGACCCTCTCCCTTTTCACAACCTCCACCCTCAAGTAGACCCAGTGTGTGTTGCTCCCCTCTGTGTGTCCCTGTGTTCCTATCCTTACACTTCCACTTGTAAGGTAAATCCTTCAGCATTTGATGTTCCGTTCCTGCCTTAGTTTGCTCAGGACAATGACCTACAGCTCCTGCCACCTTCCTGCAAAAAACATGATCTCACTCTGTTTATGGCTGTGTAGTATTCCATTATGCATATGTACCACATTTTCTTTATCCAGTCTTCCATTGATGGGCATTTAGGCTGTATCCATGTCTTTGCTGTTGTGAATAGTGCTTCAGTGAACATATGCATGCATGTGTCTTTACAACAGAACAATTTATATTCCTTTGGGTGAATACCCAGTAACGGGATTGCTGGGTCAAATGGTATTTCTGTTTCTAGGTCTTTGAGGAGACAATCACAGTGTCTTCCACAATGGTAGCACTAATTTATACTCCCTCCAATAGTGTATAAGCATTCCTTTTTCTCCACAACTCGCCAGCATAGATTATTTTTGGACTGTTTGTTTTGTTTTGTTTTGTTTTTTGAGATGGAGTTTCGCTCTTGTTACCCAGGCTGGAGTACAATGGCATGATCTCGGCTCACCACAACCTCCGCCTCCTGGGTTCAGGCAATTCTCCTGCCTCAGCCTCCTAAGTAGCGGGGATTACAGGCACGTGCCACCATGCCCAGGTAATTTTTTGTATTTTTAGTAGAGACGGGGTTTCACTATGTTGACCAGGATGGTCTCGATCTCTTGACCTCGTGATCCACCCGCCTCGGCCTCCCAAAGTGCTGGGATTATGGGCGTGAGCCACCACGCCTGGCCTATTTTTGGACTGTTTAACAGTAGCCATTCTGACGTGTGAGATGTTATTTTATTAAGGTTTTGATTTGCATTTCTCTAATAATCAGTGATGTTGTGCTTTTCTTCTTATAGATGTTGACTGCATGTATGTCTTCTTATGAAAAGTGTCAGCTCATGTCCTTTGTCCACTTTTTACTGGGATGGTTGTTTTTTATCCTTTTTGTAGATTTAAGTTGCTTATAGATGCTGCATATTAGATATTTCTCAGCTGCATAGTTTGCCAAATTTTTCTCTCATTCTGTAGGTTGTTCACTCTGTTGACAGTTTCCATGCTCTGCAGAAGCTTTTTAGTTTAATTAGATCTCATTAGCAAATTTTTGCTTTTGTTACAATTGCTTTTGGTCTATGTCATAAAATATTTGCCCAAATTGCTATGTCTAGGATGATATTGCCTAGGTTTTCTTCTGGGGATTATATAACTTTCAGTTTTATATTTAATTCTTTAATATATCTTGAGTAAATCTTTGTATATGGTGTAAAGAAGGGATCCAGTTTCAATCTTTTGTATATAGCTAGCCTATTATTCCGTATGATTTATTGAATAGGGAGTCTTTTCTCCATTGCTTGCTTTTGTCGGGTTTATTGAAGATTACATAGTCGTATGTATGCAGCCTTATTTCTGGGCTCTCTATTCTGTTCCATTGGTCCATATAACTGTTTTTGTACCAGCATCATGCTATTTTTGTTACTGTAGCCCTGTAGTATAATTTTAAGTTGGGTCGCATGACATCTCCAACTTTGTTCTTTTTGCTTAGCCAAAACATAATTATTGTTATTAAATTGCGGTTAATAAAATTAATGGATATCTATTTGTTATGAATCAAGAGATATTAAACAGATATTACAATCAGGTATGCACAGTTTTAATTTGAGAAAATATTTAAAGAAACCATTGTGAACATACTGTTGATGACCAGAAATGGATCTTTGTTGTAAAAACTCAATCTTATTAGGCAGAGAAGGACCCTGAACTAGAAGTATCTCATTGAATTAAGGAATTTGTCGTCCATCTGGGACTATTGTTAATGCACATTAGTGCTGGCTTTGTGAGGTAGACAGATTACTACAGGCAATGCACATGGAGGGTTATTTAGCTGAGGGTTCATAAAACAATATAAAAAACTATAGTGGTGATGAGATGTGGAAGACCAGATTACATGGATCATTAAAATTGATGATATACATGTTATATTTTCAGCACACTCATGGGAAATGCCAATTTATTTCCCGTACGATACCTCTGCTGTCATTCTGCAACATTAACTAGCTGAACACTAAGTTGTGACTAGCCATAACAAATACGTAGTTTCAAGAATTCAAGGCAACGTTTTAAGGAGTGAAACTGTGCTCCAAAAGATATTTTGAGTGCCTTTTTAGTAATAAGACTTTTGTATGTATGAATCATAATTATATAGCTTTGAGTCTTCATATTTCTTAGCTATTCAATTGAATACAAAATTATAGCTTCTATTATACAAATATAACAAAAACAATTAGCATCTTTGAGGCCTCACAAGATATTCTGGCAGGGATTTGGGCAGATATTACAATCAGGTATGCACTAGAATATAAATATATACTATAGACTATTCCTCTTGTTAGTGTTTATGTCGAGTAGAAATAAGGACAAAGACTTTGGCGGTTTTCCAAAAAACGTTCTTCATATTTGTTAGATTGTACAAAAGGGATTCTTTTAAATATACAGAATGTTTCCAAAGAGAGACTTCTGTTAAATTTAACTTAAAGGAGTTAAAAGATTGGTAGCAAATATAAACTATGCTCTTGACTCTAAATTACCTTTCTTTAAACTTTGTATAAAATGTGAATAAGCATTACATAGGCCACATTTAACAAAACTACTTCATAATCCATAGTGGCCAAGTATCATTTGTGTTTCTTCTAATTAGAATTCACATTCCAGAATAATGCTATGCATGAATTAAATAAAAATGAATATACTGTATACCTTAAGGTATTCAGAATGGTTCATTGTATGTATGCTGGTTATTTAAGAAGTGATCAGTAGTCCAAAAGTTTCAACTTGGGGTTTATTTAAGTTGATGCATATAAAAAACTGTAGGTTTCTTCAATGAATTGGACAACAGTAAGTGTTTATGAGCCATAGTGTTCCAAAGCAGTGATAGCTGATTATTTTCCAGGGTGTAGATTAAGTTGTTATAAATAACAAATAAAACAAATTTGATTACTTCTTAACATGGAATGTTAATTCATTTTGAAGTAATATAGGTATTTTTATTGGTAAAATCAAATTTTCATGAATAGTATAATTAGATTTCTTTTAAAGATATCTGTTTGCTGAAATTGTTTATATATATATATAAGTATATATATATATATATATAAGTATATATATATATATAAGTATATATATATATATATATAAGTATATATATATATATATATATATATAAAAGTATACATATATATACTTTTTTTGAGACAGGACCTTCCTCTGTCACCCTGGCTGGAGGACAGTGGCATGATCTCGGCTCACTACAGTCTCTACCTCTCCAGGCTCCCATCTCACCGTCCACAGTAACTGGGACTATAGCCACATGCCACTATGCCCAGCTAAATTTTTTTTGTATGTTTTAGATACGAGTTTTTGCCATGTTGCTCAAGCTGGTCTCGAACTGCAGGTCTCAAGCAATCCTCTTGCCTAGGCATCCCAAACTGCTAGAATTACAGATGTGGGCAGCCACATGCAGCCCAAAAGTGTTAATTATTAAAATAATTTTGTGATTCCAATTAAAGAACTTACTTTGATTATTAAACTATTTATTTTATGACTTGTTCAAAAAATATTTTCCTTACATTCTCTGAACTTTTAGAGTAGTAAAAGAAATAAATAATGCTATGCTATTTTAATTAATGTATTTGCAAATTATGAATGCATATGTATTGATTTTGAGTAATTTAAAAAAAATTCTTGCTAATTTGCTCTTCTATATTTTAGCACTTACAAATGAGGACACAGGTATTCAGAAAAGTTTAGAAATTTCCCCAAGATTACATATCCTAAATAATTTTTAAAAGCACTTACATATTTTTTAGTATAATTTTGAAATGCTTTTACTACTATACTTCCTAGGACTATCACAAAAATAACCTACAGAAAATTATGTGTTTTGCGATTCACTACTTAGTAAGTGGAAATAATGCATAGATCTTCAACATGCAAACATATTTAAATAGGAATTAAAACAAAATCTCCAAGATGTATAAACTAAGACAGTGTTATCATGGAAAATTGCAGGAAAGAGTATTTCAGAGTTGACAGTGTGGGCGAATTCATTGATATAGAAATGTAGTATAAAAAGAGTTCAATGAGATTTGTCCAAACAGGTCACATATGCTCAGACCATAGAATGTGCATGTGTGTCTCTGTGTGTCTGCATCAGAGATATAAGTTTAGAGATGGTATTTGTCTCAAATGCAGGGACTCATTAAGAAAAGACACTGAAAATGGCATATTGCTTGACCTCAAAATATATAAAAAGGCTATAGTAAACAAAACAACATGGTATTGACACAAAAACAGACATATAGAACAACAGAACAGAATAGAGGACAGAGACATAAATTCACATGTTTATAGCCAATTGATTTTTGACAAAGGCACCAGGAATACACATTGAAGGAAGGATACCCTATTCAATAAATAGTGTTGAAAAATTAGAATACTCATATGCAGCAGAATGAAACTGAATGCCTATGTCAATCATATACAAAAACCAAACCTAGGTGGATGAAATAATTAAACACAAGACCTGAAACTATAGCAATACTAGAATAAAACATAGGGGACACTGGTCTGGGAAAATTTTATGGCTAAGACCTGAAAAGCACAGACAACAAAAACAAAACTAATAAAAGCGGACTATAATAAACTAAGAACTTTCTACTCAGTAGGAGTGAACAACAGAGTGAAGAGAAAATGTGTTGAATGTGATAAAATATTTGCAAACTATTCATCTGACAGTGGACTAATATCCAGAATGTACAAGGAACTCAAGTCAACAGTACACACACACACACAGTTACATTAAAAAGTAGATAAAAGACATAGACACTTTTCAAAAAAAGACATATGTTCAGCCAACACGTATATGAGAAAATACTCAGCATCAGTAATCGGTAGAGAAATACAAATCAAAATCACTGTGAGATACCACCTCACAATAATCAGAATGGCTATTATTAAATAGTTTAAGATCAACAGATACTGGTAGATTGCAGAGAAAAGGAGACATTTGTACACTGTTGGTGGGAATGTCAGTTAGTTCAGCCACTGTGGAAAACAGTTTAAAAATTTCTCAAAGAAGTTAAAACAGAAGTATTATTTGACCTAGCAATCCCAATATGTGGTTATCTCCCCAATGAATAAAATTGTTCTACCATAAAGTACCCCCCCACATGTTCATTGTAGCACTGTTCACAATAGAAAAGACAAGGAACCAACCTACATACCCATTAATGGCAGACTGAATAAAGAAAATGTGGTATGCATACAACATGGAATACTGCACAGGCATGAAAAGAATAAAATCATGTCCTTTGCAGTGCTGGAGGCATCATCCTAATCAAATTAACACAGGAACAGAAAATCAAATACTGCATTTTCTCAGTTATCAATGGGAGCTGAGCACTAAGTACACATGGATACAAAGAGGGGAACAATAGACATTGGGGTGTAAAGGGTGAAAGATGAAAGGATGAAGATACAAAACTACCTATCAAGTAACATGCTTATAACCTGGCTGATTAATCATCTGTACACCAAACCCCTGAGACAGGCAGTTTACCCATGTAAAAAACTTATACACATACCCCATGAACCTAGAATGAAAGTTGGAAAGATAAAAAAAAATAAAATATAGGTAAGTCAAAGAAATTTTTTAAAAGTTCAAAAAAATGTATATCATTGTTGGCTGAAATTGAAAGCATTTCATATGCTTAAGAATGATTAACAACCACGATTTTAGTATTATTCTCTGCTCAGTATTGCGAGAACAATTTCCCACTAATGATGACCATCCCACTATTTTACAAGCTGGGATTCTGAATTCCATGCGTGGTTTTATACATGGTAGAGAATATCAATCACCAACCTGTGAAACGGTGTCCTAAACAAACATACAAGCAAAACTAATTCCAACAGAACAAGAGTATTAACATGGTCCTGAGTGCTTTGAGATATTTGATCTTTTAAACTTAATGCTTTTGTTCGGTAGGTAAGTAGATGTTAGCAGCTGGGAGGTGGTAAGGGAAGAGAGCAAAAGGGCTGTCACTAAGACAGACCCTGGCCCAACTAAATTCAGCCCCCAAATCACCCTAACTCCACCCTAACAGATGGAGTTTGTGGTAAACTTTGTGGCCAGCACATTCTGGAGAAAGAAAAACTGGGCAAAGGTAAAAATCCCTTAAGAGGCGCATGGCCAGTCCATCCAGGCCATAACCCCCACTAATCCCATCCTGATTATACAGCATTATAGTAAAATTTACCTGTGGCTTTTCCCACCTGAGTGGGTTTTTCTTAATAAATTATGGGTGAGAACAGAATATGTGCAGTTTAACTTTAATATATAACCGTAAACTGCCAATAAAATGACATCAAACTATCCCTCAAACAGAGCCCAAGCCTCAATTCCTCCCCATAAACGCCATAAAAGCATCCTAAGCTCTATGAAGAGGGGCCAATTTCACACACAGAAATCAGCCTGCTCTGCCTCTAAGAGTGTATTACTGTTCTTCAATAAACTTGGCTTCAATCTTGCATTTTGGTGTAGTCTGCAATTTTTTGGTGCCTATCACAGGAACTGGAATTGCTGGTTCAGAGCTCTGGCTCTATTGCTCTTGATTAAAGGATCCATCCCAATGCAGAATCCCTGGTAACACATTGATTATATGTATATCAAATAAATAATTTTGTAAATGAAAAAACATGGGCAAAGGACGTGAATACACATTTCTCAAAAGAAGATACTCGAATGGCCAGTAGGTAAATGAGAAAATGTTCAACACACTAATCACTAGGGAAAATGCAAATCAAAGCCAAAATAAGTCATCATTTTACCCGAATTATAATGACTGTTATAAAAAGACAAAAAAAGTAACAGATGCTGGCAAGGCTGTGGAGCAATAGGAACCCTCATATGCTGTTGATAGGAATGTAAGTTAAGGAGCTGCTATGCAAAACTGTATGAAGATTTCTTTAAAAACTAAAACTAGAACTATAATATAATTAGATAATTCTACTACTGGTTATTTCTTCAAAGGAAAGAAAATCAGTGTTCAAAGGGATACCTGCTCCCCAATGTTTACGGCAGCAGTATTCACAGTAGCAAAAAAAAAATACAGAATCTACCTAAGTGTCCATCAAGGGAAAAATGGATAAAGAAAATATATAGTGAAATATTATTTTGCCATAAAGAGGAATAAAACCATCTTATTTGCAACAACATGGATGGAACTGGAGATGGTTCAGTTAAGTGAAACAAGCCAGCCACAAAAAGACAAATATCACATGTTCTAACGTGATATTCGATACACATATCAGAGGGTGGGAATGGCATATGGGTAGCAGGGAGAGGAAGCAAGGATGATCGGTGAATACAAACCTAGAGTTAGATGGGCCGGGTGTGGTGGCTCACAACTGTAATCTCAGCACTTTAGGAGCCAAGGCAGGTGGATTACTTGAGGTCAGGAATTCGAGACCAGCCTGGCCAACATGGTGAAATCCCATCTCTACAAAACATACAAAGATTAGCCAGGCATGGTGACATGTGCCTGTAGTCCCAGCTGTTTGGGAGGCTGATGTGAGAGAATCACTTGAACCCAGGAGGCAGAGGTTGCAGTGAGCAGAGATCATGCCACTGCACTTCAACCTGGGCAGTAGAGTGAGACCCCATCTCAAAGCAACAACAGCATAGAGTTAGATAAAAGGAATAAGATATAATATTTGACCACAATGTAGGGACACAATACTTAATAAAAATGTGTTGTGTATTTAAAAATAGCTAGAAGAGAGGACTTGAAATGTTTCTAACACATAGAAATGATAAATACTCCAGGTAATGGACACTCTAAATATCCTAATTTATCATTGTACAATTCTTTTTTTTTTTTTTGAGACAGAGTTTCTCTCTTGTTACCCAGGCTGGAGTGCAATGGCGCAATCTCAGCTCACCGCAACCTCTGCCTTCTGGGTTCAGGCAATTCTCCTGCCTCAGCCTTCTGAGTAACTGGGATTACAGGCACGTGCCACCATGCCCAGGTAATTTTTTGTATTTTTAGTAGAGACGGGGTTTCACCATGTTGACCAGGATGGTCTCGATCTCTTGACCTCGTGATCCACCCGCCTCAGCCTCCCAAAGTGCTGGGATTACAGGCGTGAGCCACCGTGCCCGGCCCTATCATTGTACAATTCTATGCATACAACAAAATATCATTTGTATCCCATAAACGTACAAATAATGTGTATCAATTTTTAGAACTTTATACTTTAAGAGAATGATAAAAAATACAAATTGGTATTGTGAAATCTCAATTTTGTTGAAGAATAGAAAATATCTATAGAGGAAAGACTGTTATAGTACACGTCTCACTATCCTTTCAATTAACCTTCAAATGCAAATAAAAAGTTATCCTTCGCATGTGATGGTATTATTTCTAGAATGTTATGATTGAAATGATACTTTCCTAAATAATGAAAATGTAGTGAGATATGATGTAAAGAATAGTGAATTTAAAATAAGCTTATGTCTTTTTCACATTTATAATTTGACAAACAAAAATATTACAGAATTTCTTTTACATTATATTAAAAGTTGAAGATTAAATTATCTAATATGAGCTATATTTATTGACGGTACTTAGAATATAATCAGTGGAGTAGCTTTTATGGGATACAATCATAATAGTATCTGTTTAAGATGTCATTATCCATACTTTTGCCTCAAACAAAATAAACCCCTAGCAAATTTGCAAATCCTTCAGCTCTCCACTCAAGACTATTTTCCAATCACATAGTGTGGATGTGTGTGCATACATGTATACTGTTATTATATCATAAATACTACTTCATTTTAAAATTGTTGATCACATTGTGTGCTGACACAGAGTCAAAACTCAGAGTTTAAAAATTACCTAAAATTGTCTAAGCAATTTCCATTTCACTACATCAATCACAATTTTGGTACACAGCTATCTCACTGAAGTCCATCTTCCTACTTAAGTTTTTGTGCTGCTGATAGTTTTGAAAATGTTAATTTGTGGTATCAGAAATCATTTCAAAAGAATAGAAATATTTTATGAAAGGGAAAGGTACAGTTTAACAGACACATTGAGGCATTATAGTGTCATAAATTCTTAGAAACATTTAATGTATTTATCAAATATCGAAAGAAAAAATAGAATCCACACAGTAGGACATAATATATCACAGAAATTTATTATAAAACTTGTGGAGTAATTTTAAGGTACCTTGTAAGACCTTATTAATGCATCATTCTTGTTTATAACTATTTTGGCTCTTAGTTTTCCTTGGTAGAAATAGAAAACATTGAATCGACACATTAGCAAAATGCATTTGACCATCAAGAGTCACGGAAACAGTGACACAAAACTGCCCTCATGGGATACAGGGAGAAACTAAGGTGAAATAACCGTGATTTGTGCTGATGGAAACATTCAGGATCACAGACAAAATGGTCCACATTTTGGGATTTTGCAACTGGACCAGAAAGTGGCATTTTAATATGTAAAGTGAGTGAATGCCACTGACTTTTAGCGATACTTAATATTTTATGTACAATATTAGTATTTAACATCTCTGTAGAAATTATGTGCCAATAACCTTTGTAAGTATTTCATACAGATGCACACACACACACACACACACACACACACACAGTTAATCCTCTTTAATAACAGAATTATCTTTTCACAGAACTATTATTATATTTGTTTCATAATGATATAACTGAGGCATAGAGAAAGTAAATTTCCCAAGTTTACTGGGGAAAATTGTGGCTAGGAAGTCTAGATTCAGACTCCGTAATTTTAAACACAGCACCATTCTGCCTATCCGTCTATATATTTCGATTTGGGTACTACTGTTTCAGGTATTTTTTTCTGTGTTGTTTCTGTGAGCCATTAAATTTTATTTTAAGAATATCTCACATTTCTGTGAGCCATTCGAGTAACATTTTAAGAATGTGCTTAATTCATATTAAATTCATTTATACAATATGCATTCTTAGAAATTAAATTTCAGTATAATTATATTATGAAAGTTAATGTAATTTTCCAGAAGAATCTCCTACACATTTCATTAAAAGGAATTAATATTCTCACGTATCCATTAACTAATTTTACCAAAGTAAAGTGGTATTCTTCACCATATGTCAATGGGAGATTTATCTGATAATCTCTAAGTTTGATTTTCGACAGCTTTTAAATAATGTAATTCACACATCATGTACTTCATCTATGTAAAATATACAATCCAATGGGTTTAATATGCTAACAGAGCTGCACAACCTTCACCATAATCAATTTTGAAACATTCTCACCATCCAATAAAGACACTCCATAACCATTAGTACTCATTCTTCATTCCTCTCCTCCCCTTTCTATCCTCTTCCCTTCTACCCCTCGACACCAGGCCACTTGCCTAGTGTCTGTAGCTATATGTTTTCCTATTGTGGTCATTTTTGTATTCCTTGTATCTAACTGTGATTGTGTGTCTTCTGACTCAGTCTCCCCATGTTTCCTCCTTCTTAACCACTCAATCTTCTAGTAACCACCATTCTACTCTCTCCTTCGGAGATAACCTTTGATATATTCCCCGTGTGAGTGAGAACGTAGTGTGTCTTTCTGTGCCTAGAATATTTCACTTAACATAATAGTCTTCAGGATTGTCCATGTCATTGCACAACAGGAGTTTGTTCTTTATTGTGGCTTAATAGTATTCCCGTGTGTGTGTGTGCGTGTGTCTGTGTGCGTGCGCGTGTACACATATGTATATCACATTTTCTTTATCCATTCATCTGTTAATGGAATGCTAGGGTGACTGCATGTATTGGCTACTGTGAATGGTGCTGCCAAAAACATGAAAGTGCAGATTTATTTTTGACATACTGATTTCATTGTGAATGAGGGTAATGAGGCTGTTGAATCATATGATAGTTTGATTTTTTATATTTTGAGCAACCTTTATACTGTTTTCTCTAGTGTCTGTACTAATTTATATTCCCACCTAAAGCATACAAATATTCACTTTTCTTCACATCACTGGCAACCCTTGTTTATATTTTGTCTTTTTAAATAATACCTATTGTAACAGGTGTGAGGTATTATCTCATTGCGGATTTCATTTGCATTTCCCTGATGATTAGTGATGTTGAGTAAGTTTTCATCCATCTGTTGGCCACTTGTATGTTTTGTGAAGTATCCATTCACATCTTTTGCCCACTTTTTAGTAGAAATATTTGTTCCCTTGCCATTGAGTTGTTTGAGTTTTTATATATTTTGGATATTAACCCCTTGTTGGATGTAGAGCCTGTGAATATTATCTCCCTTTCTATAGATTGCCTCTTTACTCTGCTGGCTGTTTTTGTTTTGCTGTGCAAAGCTTTTTAGTGTAATGTTCATTTTTGCTTTTGTTGCCTGTGTTTTTGAGGTCTTATCTAAAAACTTCTTACCCATATCAATGGTCATGAAGAATTTCCCCCAATTTTTTCTTCTAGTAGTCTTACAGTTTCAGTCTTTATTTAAGTTTTTTAACCCATTTTGAGTTGGTTTTCACATATGGTAAGAGATAAGTGACTAATTTTATTCTTTTGAATGTGGATGTATAGTTTTCCAAACCGAATGTACTGAAGACACTGTCCTTTCTCCAATGTGTGTTCTTGGTGAACACATATTGGGTTCCATATTCTAATCTATTAATCTGTGTGTCTGTTTTCATGCCAGTACTATGCTGCTTTTGGTTATGATGGCTTCATAATACATCTTGAAGTCAGGTAATATGATGCCTACAGCTTTGTTCTTTCTGCTCAGGATTTCTTTGGCTTTTCAAGATGTTGGGTGATTCCGGACTAATTTTAGAATTTTTTTTTCTGTTTTCATGAATAAATTCATTGGTATTTTGATAGGGATTGCATTTAATTTTATATTGCTTTAGGTAGTACAGATATTCAACAATATTAATTCTTTAAATTCATGAACACAAGATATCTTTTAATTTTTGGGGTCTTGTTCAATTTCTTTCATGGGTGTTTTATAGTTTTTGTGGCAGAGTTTCACCTCCTTGGTTAAAACTATTTGTAGAACTTTTATCTTATGTAAATGAAATTGTTTTCTTAATTTCTTTTTTAAATGGCTTGATATTAGAAAATAGATATGTGACTGATTTTACAATGCTTACCCTGAAACATTACTTAATTTGGTTATTCATTCTAACAGTTTTTTGGTGGAGTCTTTAAGGTTTCTGAAATAGAATATCATGTCATCTGCAAACAAGAGCAATTTAACTTCCATCTTCCGTATGTGGATGCATTTTCTTTCTTTTGCTTTCTAATTGCTCTAGCTAGGACTTTGAGTGCTGTGTTGAATGGTGGTGGTGAGTGTGGGCATCCTTGTCCTTAGAGAAAAAGTTTTCAAAATTTTTTCATATTCAGTAAGATATTAACTGCAGTTTTGGCATATATAACCTTTATTTTATTAAGATCTATACTTTCTATACCTAATTTCATGAAAGATTTTATGATTAAGAGATGTTGAATTTTGTCTAATGCTGTTTCTGCATCTATTGAAATAATTTTATTTCTGTTCTTCTTTTTGTTAACGAGTTGTGTCACGTTTATCAATTTGCATATGTTGAGCTGTCCTTGCATTCCTAGGATAAGTACCACTTGATCATGGCTATTGAATTTGGTGTGGTAGAATTTCATTGAGAATTTTTGCATTTATATTCACAGAGATACTTCCCTGTAGTCTTTGTGCATGCGTGTGTGTGTGTGCATATGCGTGTGTGTGTGCGTGTGTGTGTGTGTGTCCTTGTTAGGTTTAGGTTTTAGGGTAATGCTTGCTTTATAGTGTAGGAGATTGGTCAGGATGGTGGGAGGAGCTATAGGGAAAGATGCAAACCTTCTAGAAAGGTCAGAGGGTTTGGCAATGCTTTGGGGGAGAATAAAGCTGAAGGCAGCTGATTCTCTTACCCTGAGGCTGAGGGCAAGGAGTAGGTAACAAGGGAGTGTAAAGAAATCTATCTGCATAACTTTGTTTATTTATGTCATCCGGAAACCAACCTTTGATCTTTCACATATGAGTGCTCCCTGCAAGGGGGGATGACGATGTTAATCACTCACAGAGTGTGTTGGCTCCATGCTTTCACATGTACTGAATAAAAGTGAGCAGTGTCAGCTTATTGAGACTTCTCACTCTCCAGCAGTCCTTTAGCTGCTCTCCTGTAAAATACCTGTGACTGAGTACTCCTTTCAGCCGTAGCTCAGCCAGAGTCCGTGGGACAGACTCAGCATTACATAATGATATTTTCATTGAACATATTAAGGTTGAAACTATGTTCTGTAAAGTTTTATTGCTTTTGATGGATGTATAGTGTTACGTACTCTCCACTACAAATAGTATACCAAGTAGCTTTGCCATCCTAAAAAATTCCCCTATGCTTCACTCAGTTACCCTGCTCTCCATGAACTAGTGGCAACCACTGAAATTTTAAATGTTTGTAAAATTTTGCCTTTTTCTGAATGACAGTGTAATTATATGGAATGTAATCTTACATACTAGCTTCCTTCATTCAGCAATATGCATATCAGATTATTGCATCTTTTGTGGCTTGTAAGGTCATTTTCTTTTTTTATTAAATAATATTCCATGGCATGAATGTCCCATCATTTTTTTTCAACTATTAAAGGTTGATATACAGTTATATTAGGAATTATATATTAATATATTATAGCACAATCATCCCTTATCCCCTAAGGGTACATCTCTTAAGATGTATCTTTTGGGGTACATCTTAAGAACCCCAATAAATGCCCAAAACTGCAGATAGTAGCAAATCCAATATATACTATACACATATTTTTCTTCTTTACAATTTAACAGATACGATTTATTTTTACTGTACATCTTAGTAAACTCAGCATACATATTTTTTTCACCTTTTTATTTAAAGAAAGCACTTCATGACTACCCTTTGAAATATTCAAATTGCCATCACCACTACACTTGTGCTTTCAGGTCATTTATAAGTAACATAAAGATTACTGGAGCACAAGCACTTTGATAGCATGATAGTTGATATGATGACAAAATGGCCACCAGGTGACTAATGGGCAGGTAGTGTACATACAACTTGGATGCATGGGACAAGGGGATAATTCATGCTCTGGGTAAGTCAGAGTGAGACATGAGATTTCATCACAATATGAGACAGATGTGTAATTTGCAACTTATGAATTGTTTCTCTGAAAATTTTAATTTAGTATTTTCAAACTGGTTGAATATGGGTAATTGAAAACACATATAAGGTGGGCTATTGTATTATTATAAGTTATACGTCTTATAATTTTAATGAGTTATAACAGTATTATACTATACTATAATTGTATATTTATTTACCTTTTAAGTCAATATACTTTTTTGTCTTACATAGTTGATATTAAGTACATAAATGTTTAGAATGGCGATGTCTTCCTGAAGAATTAATTTTTTAGTGTATATTATCCTTCTTTAGCAAAGATCATATTTCTTGATCAGACGTCTGCTTTGTTTGAAATAGTTACTTATCTTTCTGCTGATTTATGTTAGCATGATACATCTTTCTCTATCCCTTTTGACAATTCTTAATCTTTATATTTTAAGTGGGTTTCTAGTAAACACTAGTTGTGGCCTTTTATTACTGTGACATTCTACCTCCTTTAGTGTATTTAGACCATTAAATATGAAAACTGAAGAGAAAAAGAATTGATTATCTATTATGTTCTACAACAGCGAATGAACTGCTTTCATTTGTTGTATTTTTCTCCTCTCTCCTTTTCTGTATCATCTATTTGTGTAGGTTATTTTCTGTTGCTGTCTTTTTTTAACTATAATGAGTGCCAGGTTTATATTTAACCACTTTGAAGAGGTATGATTGCCATGTAAAAGGTTGCACATATTTAGTGATACAATTAATGAATATGGGAAAAACTGTACACCTGTAAAATCATCACCAATATCACAGCCATAAACATAAGCATCATCTACCAAAGTTTCCTTTGTACCCTTTATTATTATCATAACTATATATTTTTTCGTGGTTAGAACACTAAACCTCATACCTACCGTCTTATCAAATTTTAAGTACACAATACGGTATGGGTATCTATCAGCACTGTGCTGTAAAATAGATCTACTGAAGTTATTTATTTTATGTCATGGAAATTTTGTGACTTTTGTCCATTACCTTCCCATTTTCCCATCTTGTTGGCCCCTGGCAACCACCATTCTATATTCCACTTCTATGAGCTCAGATATTTTAGATCTCACATATAAGTGAAGTCATACAGTATCTCTCTTTCTGGGGCTGGCTTATTTTACTTACATGTCCTCTGGGATTATCCATAGTGACCTCTAGGACTATCCAGGTTAAGTCCAATGGAAGAATTTCCGTCTTTTTATAAGCTGAATAATATTTTAACTCATGCATATTACCTCATTTTCCTTTCCCACTTATCCACTGATGGGAATTTCTGTTGTTTCCGTGTCTTATCTACTGTAAATAATGCAGCAATAACCATAGGAAGGCAGGTATCTTTTTCAACATTCAGATTTTAATTCCTTTGAATAAATACCAGAAGCAGAATTGCTGGATTATATAATAGCTATATATTTAATTTTTTGAGAAAAACTCATAATCTTTTCCACAATTGCTCTACTAATTTACATTTACACAAACAGCACCGTATTTCCCTTTTTTCCACCCCCCAGTCAACTTACACTATTCTTTCTATTGTTTTAATAACAGCCATCTTATCAGGTATGATGTAATATCTCATTAGGATTTTAACATGCTATGCATTTCCCCAGAAGACTACTGATGTTGAGTACTTTTCCATATATCTGTTGGCTTTACATGTCTTCTTTGGAGAAACGTATATTTAGGTCCTTTGCCCATTCTTAAACCTGGTTATTTGCTTTCTGGCTACTGAATTGTAGGAGTTGAACATTAATTCATTATCAAATAAATGGTTTGTAAATATTTTCTCCCATTCCATAGACTGTCTTTTCACGGTGTTTTTTCCTTGGGTCGACAGAAGATTTTTAGTTTAATGTAATCGCATTTTGTCTTCCTGTCATCATTGTCAAAAATTAGTTGACCATATATGGATAGATGTACTTCTGAGCCCCATATGCCATTATATTGGTCTATGTGTCTATTTTTATGCCAGTATAATTCTGTTTTTATTACTGCAGCTTTGTAAAATAATTTAAAATCAGAACGTATGGTGCCTGTAGCTTTGTTCTTTTTGCTCAGAATTGCTTTGCTTATTTGGGGTCTTTTGTTTTTCCATATAAATTTTAGAATTTTTTAATACTTATATAAAACATTTATTAAATTTTTAATAGAAATTGCATTGAATCTGTATATAAATTTCTGTAGTAAAGTCATTTTAACAATGTTGTCTTTCAATCTAAGAAAATAGGATATTTTTCTACTTATTTATGTCTTCTTCAGTTTCTTTCATTATGGTTTTATAATTTTCAGTGTATACATCATTCACATCCTTGGTTAAATTTATTTATAAGTATTTTGCTTTTTAAATGATATTGTAAATAAAATTTTAAAAGTTGTTTTTGAATAGTTCATTAGTGTATAAAAATAAAACTGATTTTTGAATGTTGGTTTTATGTCCTGCAACTTTACTGAATTTATTTGTTAGTTCTAATAGATTTTGGTAGAGTCAAGTTTTCTGTAGATAAGATGATGAAGATTACTATTATTATTATTTTGAGACAGATCCTTCCTCCGTCATCCAGGCTGGAATGCAGTAGCACAATCTCAGCACACTGCAACCTCCATCTCTTGGGTGCAGTGATTCTTGTGCCTCAGCCTCCTGAGTAGCTGGAAACACAGGTACCCACCACCACAACTGGCTAATTTTTGTACTTTTAGTAGGGATGGGATATTACCATGTGTGCCAGGCTTGTCTCCAACTGCTGACCTCAAATGGTCCATCCACCTCAGCCTCTCAAAGTGCTGGAATCACAGGTGGGAGCCACTGCACCCAGCCTTCCATAATAAGATTTTATCATTGGCTTTTCAAACAGAAATATTTTTTTATTTTCTGATTTTGATGTTTTAAATTTTTTTGTGTGCATAATTTTTCCAGCTAGGACATCCAATACTATGTCAAATAGAAGTAGTGAGAGTAGGTATCTTTGCCTGATTCCTAATCTTAGCATAAAAGCTTTTGCCTTTTCACGACTGAGTATGATGTTAGCTGTGGGCTTGACACATAACGTACTTCATCCTGCAGAGGTTTATCCCTTCTGCACCTAATTTGTTCAGAGACTTTATCTTGAATGGATGCTGAATTTTGTCAATTACTTTTCTGTATCCATTGAGATTATTATGTAATTTTTATCCTTCATTCTGTTTATGTGGTATATTGTATTTCTTGATTTGTATATATTAAGCTCTCTTTGCATCCAAATTATACAGTGTTCTTGAACATGGCATCTAATTATTTTAATGTGTTGTTGAATTTTGTTTGCTAGCATATTGTTGAGTACTTTTGCATTTGTATTAATCAAGAATGTTGATATTTAATTTTATTTTCTTATCGTATCCTTGACTTGCTTTGGTATCCGAGTAATACTAGATCTGCAAAATGACGTCACAGTTGTCTTCAAACTTTTGGAAGATTTCGAGAAGAATTGGCATAATTCTTATTTAAGTGTTTGGGAGAATTCACCAGAAATGTCATCAGGTACTGGGCTTTTATTCGTTAAAGGATCTAATTCAATCTCCTAAATTGTTTTTGGCCTGATAAGATGTTCTGGGTTATTTTTTTTTCATGATTCAGTTTGGTAGGTTGTATGTTTCTAGGAAAGAATATCAGTTTCATTGTCATATAATTGTTCATAATAGTGTCTTACAATATTTGATTCTATCATATCAGTTGTAATATCTCCTCCTACATGTATAATTTTATGTGAATCTTCTCTTTTTTATTATTAGTCTAACTAAACTGTTGTCAATTTTGTTTTTCCTCTCAAAAATGGTTATCTTATACACTTCCTGTTATGGAGTCAACATCAGTCATTTCTCCTAGGAATTTTTGTTCATTTAATTGTAAATGATAGTTAGAAACTTTACCATGGCTACTCAGAATATGCAGTATTATGGTATTAATACACGTAGGATTTGATTGCTTCTAAAACTTTTCAGTGGATAGACCTAAAAATACCATGTTGTATTTCTATAAATATGCTGATTCCTGCTCTAATTCAGAAATTTACTTTTTGCTTAACTTTATTTAATTTTGTACTTTATGGCAGTGAGGGTAATAAAAGTTAAAAACAAAAATATATGTATGTTATCTTTCATATTTAATCATATAATTATATTGCTTATGATTTTTATTTCCTTATTTGAATTCAAGTTATCATCTAGTATCATTTTTTTCAGCCTTCCATACAAGTATATTGGTGATACATTCTCTTGGCTTTTTAATCTGATAAATTGTTTATTTCTCCATTTGAAGGATGATTTTGCTGGGTATAGAATTCTTAGTTTACAATCATTTTCATTTAGGTTAATTGAGTATGTGATATTACAGTCTTTTGCCTCCATGGTTTCTGATGAGAAGTCAGCTATTTACTATTATTGAAGATGACTTCTACATAAGCAACCATCTTTTTCTGCTGCTTACAAATTTTCTTTTTGTTTTTCACTTTGACAGTTTCACTATATGTCAAGGTATAGATCTCTGAGTTTATCCTATTAGGAGTTCATTGAACTTCTTTGATGTGATATTAATGTGTTTTTAAAAATAAAATCTCACAAGGTTTTGGCTAAAATTTATTCACATTTTTGTTGTTGCTGTTGTTGTTCATTTGTTTGTTTGAGACAGGGTCTTGTTTTTTTCACCCAGGGTATATGGTGAAGTGATACAACAATGGTGTACTGCAGCTTAGAACTACTGGGCTAAAGCAATCCTCTTGTTTCAGCCTTCTTAGTAGCTAGTACTACAAGTGCACATCACCATGCCCAGCTATATTTAAAAAACAATTTATTTTTTCGAAAAGCCCTTGCTATGTAGTCCAGACTGGTCTTGAACTCCTGGCCTCAAGTGGTCTTCTTGCTTCAGCCTCCCAAAGTGCTGGGATTACATGCCTGAGCCACCATCTCCCAGCCCATATATATTTTTTTCTGATTATTTTCTTTGTCTTCTCCTTTCATAATTTATATTATATCTATTTTGGTATGCTTGACAGTATGCCAAAGTAAACTGAAATCATTCCTTCTTAAAAATCCTTTCTACTTTCTATTCTTCAGATATTGACAAATCTGGTTTGATAATTCTTTTTTCTACAAATTTAATAACTTCAACATCTCTGGAGAATTTTCATTTTAGTTATTGTACTTTTTAACCCCAAATTTCTATTGGTTTCTATTAAAAAGTATTTTCATCTGTTTATTGTTAACTTTTTAGTTGGTAAGATATTGTCATACCTTCCCTTAATTTTTAAATATAGTTTTAGTTATTTAAAATGTTTATAATTGCTTATGTAAAGTCATTATATAATAAGTCCAATATCTTGATCCCTCAGTGATTTTTTCATTTAACAGCTATCCCCACCAGCAACGCATGCACTGTGTATGGTCCACACCTTCCCATTTCTTTGCATGTTTCAAAATATTTTCTTATGAGTCCCCATCTTAAAGTCATATTCTAGCCTTTATCTGTTCTTACCAATAATTATTGTTTACAATAAGCTGCTGGAAATAGGTGCTTTTCATGCAGTTAAGCCTGGAATAAGATCAAAAAGCAAGACTGGAAATGGGTTTTTCAAAGGAGGTGAAAATTTAATCAAATTTTTGCCTATTTTCTAAGGATGGGGCTCTTAACCAACGCTGAAAAGAAGTAAGTCTCTTTTGTTGGCTGTTCTGGCCAGTCTTTTATGATGACCTCAACATGGAGTTGGAGGGTGGAGGCAGGAATAACGCTACATAAAATGACAGTCCTCACCACCCTTACTAAGAGTTGGTACTTTTTTCTGAACAATGCTTTTCAGGTATGTGTGTGTGTGTATATGCATGTGCGTGAATGTGTGTGTGTGTGTGTGGGAGTGCCTTGGTTAATTTTAAGAATGCTGAATTATTTTATTTCCATAGTTTGACAGTGTTTATATTTCTTTTATGAGGGAAAACATTTATAGATATCCTCATTCTAACTTCTAGAAGTTTCATACTACTTTAGAAATCTTTTTCTAATACCTCATCAAATTGAACCAACACAAACATGAAGCATGCCTAAACATTCTGTCTTCTAACCTCTTCCCTTATACATATTACTTTATTAACCACAATTTCTACCTTGAGAGTTAGTATGGATTGCAATTTAAATGTTTTTCCACTGGATATTATAGACTGGCATTTTTCCAGTCCCAGATAATAGCTCAAAAGCTATTAACTGCTCAGTCCATAAGCCAAAGAAATGTATTTCAGTTATTATCACCATTATTTTTTAATGGCAGCCACTCACATATAGGTAATCGTTTCTGAATTAGTTATGATAGATCTGGTACTATGTTATTTCTTGTAACAAATGGTCTTGAATCTCAACGGTGTAAAAGTACAAGTGTGTATTTATCTTCTACTCTAAGGAATGTTGGTAATGAGGAGTTCCTATGATCATTCTAGACTCAAGCTAGTGAATGCTCTATCTCAACAAATAATTCCAATTTCACAAGGAACAAGGAATAACTTACATGCCTGGAGATATACATCGTGTTTGCTTACATTTTGTTGATAAAAACAAGTCATATGTATATGACCAACTTCAAATGAGGCAGGAAATTGCAATCGTACCATATGCCCCTGAGGAAAGAAGACCTTATGACAATAAAAATGGGAATATACTCCCAGGACTCTAACAATTTATGTATTGAATCATTCATGTTAGGAAATGGACAGGCTAGAAAATTTGCATTCTGATGTCATTTCTTATCATGCTTTGCATCTGTACTGCTATATCAGGAGAGCAGATATTACTATAAGTTTTTAGCTCTAGTCTAGGGATAGAAAATATATATTTTATTTCCAATTCTAGCTCAGATAGATTGATAGCAATTGTCCAGGGTTTTATATTGAGAAGTAAGTCTCTTCAAGGCTCAGTAAAAAAGATTGCCATGATTGATTAGTATGTTTCAGATAAGCAAAACTATTATAGGCATCTGAAATAGGTAGTTCAATTACTCAACTCTCCAGAGCTCCAAGCATACGATGTAAACATCCATGCATTGGTTCTAGAAAGACAGAAGTATTTTAAACAAAATAATAATGTCAAGTGCTTCAAACATTTTTATACAAATTATAGTAATTATAGATACCTCAGGGATAGAAATGCCTGGAATCTCATGGAAAGTAAAAAGAAATAATTTTATACTGACAGTAAAGCATTAGTTTCAAATATTTTATTTGCTTACATATATACATACACATGTATTTGTTAAATCATCAACTTTGACTTGAGGGCAAGAGAGTGTTTATCAATATAAATTTAATAATCGTCAGGTAAACGACAAATTATTTGGCAAGTAGTGAGAAACGTTTCTAATAATCATGTTTAATCAAGACTAATGTACAAAACATGTCCCTGGAAAACACTGGATTGGAAACAAAAGATGATGATTTTAAAAGGATTTCTCATGGCTATATTCTCTTTAGCTTTTCCTCCTTGTCTTTGTGTCGATACTTGCATTTTCTTCAAAAGAACCTACAAAGGAATCACTACCAACGTCTGATCAATTGCATTCCTTCTAAAAGTTTGTTTGCCCATCAGTGAGGACTACTATTATATGAAGCTAAATTCTTACATTTTTAAATAAAATACTTCATATTGGATTAAAAGTCCTTTTTATTTTCCATCAATGAGGCACTCTGAACCACTTTGACTTTTTCTGTAGAATGAATTATGCTACAGAATGTTTTTTTATCCATGTGGCAAAATCCTCTGTTCAGACCCAGCCCAGTGTTACCTCCCGGTCTTAATTTTGTGATGCAAGTAATTTAGCATTATTCTGAATCTTTCGAATAATCAAGAGTCTGCCTTCCCATTCTTACTTAGTGATATGGATGTATGCACAGTATTTGGGTTTTCTATAAATGAATATAAGTTCTTTTGTTATATAACTATGACCTCATTTATAACAAACCTACATAATGGGTTCTATGTAAATTACCACTTGCCGGAATTAAAGATCAATTACTTCTCCTTTTGGCAATCACATGTTTTTACAAAATCAGGTTCTGCAGTGTCTTATTCCATTATAAAGTATGTACAACATTAAACCTAGAAAATATCTTAAAAGTTTCATACAACAAGTATTTGTTATAGAAAGTGTTCTAGAAATTATATATAATTTAATCCATTTTCATCCTGTGTTAGTCCATTTTCACACTGCTAATAAAGACATACTTGAAACTGGGAACAAAAAGAGGTTTAACTGGACTTACAGTTCCACATGGCTGAAGCCTCAGAATCATGGCAGGAGGCAAAAGGCACTTCTTACATGGTGGCAGCCAGAGAAAAATGAGGAAGAAGCAAAAGAGGAAATCCCTGATAAACCATCAGATCTTGTGAGACTTATTCACTATCATGAGAATAGCATGGGAAAGACCTGTCCCCATGATTCAATTACTCCTCCTGGGTCCCCCCTCACAATGCATGGGAATACTGGAAGACACAATTCAAGTTGAGATTTGGGTGGGGACACAGGCAACCATATTATTCCACCCCTGGCCCCTCCAAATCATGTCTTCACATTTCAAAACCAATCATGCCTTCTCAATAGTCCCTCAAAGTGTTAATTTGCTTCAGTATTATCCCAAAATACACAGTCAAAAATCTCATCTGAGACAAGCCAATTCCCTTCCACCTATCTGCATGTAAAATCAAAGCAAGTTAGTTGCTTCCTAGATACAATGGGGGTATAAGTATTGCATAAATACCGTCATTGCAAATGGGAGAAATTGGCAAAAACAAAGGGGCTACAGGGCCCACACAAATCCAAAATCCAGCAGGACAGTAAAATTTTAAAGCTCCAAAATGATTTCCTTTGACTCTAGGTCTCACAATCAGGTCATGCTGATGCAAAAGGTTGGTTCCTATGATCCTGAGAAGCTCTGCTTCTGTGGCTTTGCAGGGTACATCCTCCCTCCTGGCTGCTTCACAGGCTGACAGTGAATGTTTGCTTCTTTTTCCAGGGCAGAGTGCAAGCTGCCAGCAGATCAACCATTCTGGGTCTGGCGCACAGTGGCCCTCTTTTCACAGCTCCACTAGGCAGTGTCACAGTAAGGACTCTCTTTGGGGATTACAATCCCACATTTCCTTTCTGCACTGCCCTAGCAGAGGTTCTCCATGAGGGCCCCATCCCTGGAGCAAACTTTATCCGGGAATCCAGGTGTTTCATGTATCTTCTGAAATCCAGGCAGAGGTTCTCAAAACTCAATTCTTGACTTCTATCTACCTGCAGGCTCCACTCTATGTGGAAGCTACCAGGGCTTGGGGCTTCCACCCTTTGTATCCACTGCCTGAGCTCTACCTTGGCCACTGTCAGCCACAGCTAGAGTGGCTGGGACACAGGGCACCACGTCCTTAGCTGACACACAGCACTGAGAGCCTGGGTCCAGCCTACAAAACCACTTTTCCTCCTGGGCCTATGGGCCTATTATGGGAGGGGTTGCTGTGAAGGTATCTGACATGGCCTGGACACATTTTCCCCATCGTCTTGCAGATTAACATCAGGTTTCTTGCTACATATGCAAATTTCTGTAGCCAACTTGAATTTCTCCTCAAAAAATGGATTTTACTTTTCGTTTATTTCTTTCTTTTTTTTTTGAGACGGAGTTTTGCTTTGCTCTTGTTACCCAGGCAGGAGTGCAATGGCGCGATCTCGGCTTACTGCAACCTCCGCCTCCTGGGTTCAAGCAATTCTCCTGCCTCAGCCTCCTGAGTAGCTGGGATTACAGGCACGTGCCACCATGCCCAGCTAATTTTTTGTGTTTTTAGTAGAGATGGGGTTTCACCTTGTTGACCAGGATGATCTCGATCTCTTGACCTTGTGATCCACCTGCGTCAGCCTCCCAAAGTGCTGGGATTATAGGCGTGAGCCACTGCACCAGGCCGGATTTTACTTTTCTACTACATCATTAGACTGCAAATTTTGTAAACTTTTATGCGTGGTTTCCCTTTTAAAATGGAATGCTTTGACAGTACCCAACTCACGTTTTGAGTGCTTTGGTGTTTAGAAATTTCTTCCGCCAGATACCCTAAATCATCTCTCTCAAGTTCAAGGTTCCAGAAATCTGTAGGGCAGGGGCAAAATGCTGCCAGTCTCTTTGCTAGAACCTAACAAGAGTCACCTTTGCTACAGTTCACAAGTTCTTCATCTCCAGCTGAGACCCCTCAACCTGGGCCTTACGGTTCCTATCACTATCAGCATTTTTGTCGAAGTCATTCAACAATTCTATAGGAGTTTCCAAACTTCCCCGCATTTTCTTCTCTTCCTCTGTGCCCTCTAAACTGTTCCAACCTCTGCCTGTTACCCAGTTCCAAAGTTGCTTCCACATTTTGGGTATCTTTTCAGTAATGCCCTTCTCTACTGGCATGAATGTATGTATTAGTTCATTTTCATACTTCTGATAAAGACATATCTGAGACTTGGAGCAAAAAGAAGTTTAATTGAACTCACAGTTCCATGTGGCTAGAGAGACCTCAGAATCACGGTGGGAAGCAAAAGGCACTTCTTACATGGTGGTGGTGAGAGAAAAATGAGGAAGAGACAAAAGTGGAAACCCCTGATAAACCCGTCAGATCTCCTGAGACTTACTATCATGAGAATAACACAGGAAAGATCAGCCCTAATGATTCAATAATCTCCTTCCACATCGTTCCCTCAAAATGTGGGAAATCTAGCTGATACAATTCAATCTGAGATTTGGGTAGGGACACAGCCAAACCATATCACTTTCTTTACAGAAAAAGAAAGTCATATCTTTCAAATTAAATGAGTTTCCAAAGACACAGATTGCTAGGGATAAAATCCATATTGTAGCTCTTCTAAAGAAGATAGAAAAAAAATACTATACTGAAACAGTGTCCTTTGATTAATTTAATATTGAATTTCCCTAATATTTGATTTTAATTTTGTTGTGCAATTTAATTTAACACAGTTTATTGTTTTATGCTAGAGTTTTTATTAAAATAATTGGAGTTTTAAGTAGCACATTGCCACTATATGTGCTTGCATAATACATTATGTAATTTGTGAATTACAAATTTGGAGATGACACAGTAAGGATGGCTTACCCTGTTTTCACAATGTCTAGTGTGCCATTTGGAGACCTCAAAGGATGAGACTGAGATACATAAAGCCTATCCCACTCATGTTTCTGATTACTGATGCTGGGAAGATTAAAAAACCTGTACCTAATACAGTTGTGACTTCTTGGGCAGCTCTATTTCTATATGATGTCTCTAAGTGCTGTCTCTAAGTGCTATCTCCAGCATGGTATCTTCTAAGTACTCATATTGCTTATATGTCATATCACGGCACTCAGGACATGTGTCTCAAGATAGAGAATCAGATCTAAGCCACCTGATTATTATAATATAATATATTTATAACATATATATTATATTATAAAATTGTTATAATAAATTATATATTATATTTGTAATTAGAAATGACTCAATGATATTTCTGCCACATTTCACTTGTCAAGATTATTACAAAAGTCCACAGTATTTCAAACAATGGCACCTGCATCTCATCTCTTGTTCAAAGATTATGTATGATGAAATACATAGGTGGTTTGCTATTTTTGGAAAATACGGTGTGAAAGAACTCTCCCTCTGACCATAATAATTCAAAACCATCTCACATTGAAAATACCCTCATTCTCTCCACCAAAACTTCTAAGGTTCATCTGGTGATGGTATCATTCGGAATCTCCAGGTGCAGATGAGCTTCCTCAGGTTAACTCCCTATGCATAGTCCTTTTCAATGTGAAAAACTGTAAACTAAGAAAAAAGTTAGTTTACTATATATCCTCACATAGTCTACATACAATGGTGGGACAGTCAAAACATAACCAATATAGACTCTGTTGTTCAAACCTGAAGAATAAGGCACTCAAGAGTCATGGGTCCAGCATAGATAATTTCCCCATTTCCTTGAGAACTCTATGCTGCTGCTTGAGACAATTCTCCACTTGTTTTGTCTCTAACAGACTCTGTTTGCCTGACTCTGCTCTCCAGATTATCCTTGCTCCACACGACGAAGTTTATATTTGCACCTGAGCAGGCTCCTTAGCCTGGTTTCTGCTTGTAGAAATCTATATAGTCTTTTACTTCATAACCTCTCTATCTCTTTCAGCTCAAGCTTTTATAATTATTTAAAAAATACATAAGCTTCTATGAATCAATTGGTAATATGTTCCATTAGACAAAAATCAGACCACAAATATTTTACAGATTAGTCTTATTCTACCTTAGGATGTTCACGAGCCTCTTGAGAGAAAAGATCCCTGAGATTCTAGAAGCCCTGGTTTTTAATGATCGAATCTGTGGTTTACGTTCCAAAGAATTTCAGATAACTTCTTTTTAAGTAAATGATTTTCTGAAGCACTGCGATATCTTTCTTCAGTCTAGGGAAAAGCAGCTTACAGGCTCACCTTAAATTTTCTTCTTCACAGCACTAGAGCCAACAGTGTTGCTAAACTTTCTGCCAATATATAACAAACATTATATTTTCTTCATTTTCCAGTAACATTCTATTCATGCTCCTTCAAGCTGTCACTTACACCTTTCCTAAAGTCCTGTTCATGGTATTTTTTGAGGATGTATCATTGTTTGTCTACTTCCTAGTCTCAATGAGTATATCCCATTTTTGTTGTTTTTTTGAGACAGAGTTTCACTCTTGTTACCCAGGCTGGAGTGCAATGGCGCGATCTCCGCTCACCGCAACCTCCGCCTCCTGGGTTCAGGCAATTCTCCTGCCTCAGCCTCCCGAGTAGCTGGGATTACAGGTACGTGCCACCGTGCCCAGCTAATTTTTTGTATTTTTAGTAGAGACGGGGTTTCACCATGTTGACCAGGATGGTCTCGATCTCTTGACCTCGTGATCCACCCGCCTCGGCCTCCCAAAGTGCTGGGATTACAGGCTTCAGCCGCCGCACCCGGCCGAGTATATCCCATTTTTAAATCACTGTTGTGACAACACCATACTTCTGTTACTAAAATATGTACTAATTATGCTGCAACAAACACAACAAAACAAACTTAAAACCAACAGAACAAACAAGAACACCCAAGAATGTAGTGTCCTAAATCAATATCTCAAAGCACTTCCAAAATAAGAACCCCAGAAAGTCTACTATTTCATAAAAGCAAGGAACAAACCCGCAGAAATGGAATTGTCACTACTCTGCCTTTCTGGCCGCCCACACAATTCAGAGAACTAGTCATTATTTGAACTGGTTCAGAGCTTTCTTAATGAGAAAAGCTCCATACCCAAACCATTGATCAGAAACAAAAATATTAGTTGTTTAACATTGCCGTTGCCAGAGACAGTGCTACTAGTTGAGTTGGATAAGAGATGGCTCCTCACCCTCATTTTTTTGTTAATCTGGGAAAGAGATGGCTATAGTGGAAATTGAAAAGCTTGGACATTTTCTCATGATTCAGGAGCACACAAACATGTACAAGGGTGTGAATTTAATGTTCAGTGTCCACAGAGAAAGAGAACCAATAGAATGTGTTTATAATTATGTACTTACACACTTGTACACACACACAAACATGTAAAGTCGTGTCAGATAACAACATTTAGTCAGTGATGTGCTGGTATATATGACAATGGTCTAACAATATTATAACACTGTATTTTATTGCACTTTTTCTATGTTTATGTTTAGATATGCAGATACTTGCCATTGTGCTACAGTAAGCTACAGTATTCAGTACAGTAACATGCTTTACAGATTTGTTATCTAGGAGCCAAGGGGGATGATAGGTTAAACCATCGACATTTGGGTAAATGCACTGTATAATGTTTGCACAACAAATTCACTTAAAGATGCATTTCTCAGAACACAGAACGTATCCCTGCTGTTAAATAATACACAACTCTGTGATGACTGTGAGTATATATGGACAGAAAGATTTATTTTAAGGGACTGGCTCTTTGCTTCACATGGTTATGAAGGCTGACAAGTCGGGATGCTCTCAGGAAACATTTGACTTTGCAAGTATGATATTGATGTCTTATCAAGTGGAAAATATCAATAAAGACAGAATTATTTTTTAAATGAAACCAGTAGAATTTCTGGAGTTAGAAGTAAAATAAATGAAATTTTTAAAAATTAAATAGATGAGCCAAACAGTATTTGAGCTAAAAATATCAGCTAAGGAACATAAAGAAAGATAAGAGAATATATGAAAACAGAGACTTGTGGGACACTAGTGAATCACCAACATACACATAATATGAGTCTCTGAAAAAATGAGAGAGAAAAAGATATGAAAAGAATATTTGAGAAAATAATGGCTGAAAACTTCTCAAATCTGATGAAAAGCATTACACGTCTCAGAGATGTTTGCAATTAGGATGAATGCAAAGACATCACATCAGAAACATCATAGTCAAGGTGTTAGAGAGAGAGAGGGAGAGAGAGAGAGAGAGAGAGAGAGAGAGAGAGAGAAAGAGAGAGAGAGGGAGAGAGAGAGAGAGAGAGAGACATCTTGAAAGCAGCAGTAAAAAACTGATTGAATAAAAGGGATTTTAATAAAATTAACGCATGACTTTTTACTCACATTCATAAGGCTGGCTACATTTAAAAAGAATAATGTTTTAAAAAATGTTGCCAAGGATGTAGAGAAAGCTGACTGTCAGGAGAAAGCCAAAACTGCCAGTGAGAATGTACAATTTCACAGCTGCTATGGAAAACAGTTTGGCAATTCCTCAAAAAGTTAAATATAAAATTACCATATGACCCAGCAATTCCACTCCTAGGCAATTACCTAAAAGAAATTAAAATATATGTTCACACAAAACTCTTACATTAATATCCATAGCAGTGTTATAGATGATGAATGAACACATGGAATGTGGTATATTCACATGGTCATTCATTATCTGGCTATACAGAGACATGAAATACTGATATATGCCACACATGGATGAATCTTGGAACCATTATACTAAGTGAAAGAAAGCAGTCACAAAAGACCACCCATTACACAATTTCATTTACAAGAAATGACTGCAATAAATAAATCCATAAAAACAGGAAGTAGGTTAATGGTTGCCTAGGGGTTGAGGCAAGAGAGGTGGGCAATGGAGGAAAATGTCTAATTAGCCCAGAGTTTCTAAATATTCTAAAACAAATTTTGGAGTAATGCACAGGTCTGTGAATAAATACCATTAAAACGTTGGTTTAAATGAGAGAATTTTACAGCACATCAGTTATATCTTAAAAAAAACTGTTTTTTAAAAAAGCATTAATTTTGCTCATATGTGCAGTATGGTCTGGACTTAGTAGAGAGTGTGCCTTTGCTTCATATGGCATTATCTTTGGCAACTAAAAGGCTGGAGGCTCTATTCATCTCAAGGCTCAGTCATTCACCTGTTGAGCACTTCACTGGGGTTCCTTGAGCTCTTCATCCATTCCTATATATTCTATATACATGTTACTTTTAGCATGGAATTTTCAATACGGTCAGAGTTTCTATTTACCCACGATCTCCAAAATCCCTGTTCAAAGTAAAAGGGTGACTTAACAAATAGTGCTATCCTTTTCCTTTTTTTTTTAATTGCATTTTAGGTTTGGGGGTACATGTGCAGAACTTGCAAGATAGTTGCATAGGTACACACATGGCAGTGTGTTTTGCTGCCTTCCTCCCCTTCACCCACCAAAAGGGAGCCCACATAGCCAAGTCAATTCTAAGCATAAAGAACACAGCAGGAGGCATCACACTTCCGGACTTCAAACTATACTACAAGGCTACAGTAATCAAAACAGCATGGTACTGGTACTAAAACAGAGATATAGACCAATGGAACAGAACAGAGGCATTGGAGGCAACACAACATATCTACAACCATACAATCTTTGATAAACCTGACAAAAACAAGCAATGGGAAAGGATTCCCTGTTTAATAAATGGTGCTGGAAAAACTGGCTAGCCATGTGCAGAAAGCAGAAACTAGACCCCTTCCTGACAACTTACACTAAAATTAACTCTAGATGGATTAAAGACTTATGTTTATAAGACCAGGCACCATAAAAACCCTAGAAGAAAATCTAGGAAAATAGTGCTATCCTTTTAATAAACTATCCTGGAAGTCACAGGCTAGTGATTACTTCCACTATACTGTATTGTATGTTGAGAATATACCATGAGACCCTGGCAAGATCTCAGAGTCACAAGTACATTTTAAAAAGAGCAAGTAGGATGCTAAATTCATTTTGCTTTGCTATAAGGGAACACAGGAGGTTGAGTAATTTATAAATAAAGGAGATTTATTTGGCACATGGTTTGCCTGCTGTAATAGGAAGGATAGCTCTGGCACCTGCTCAGCTTCTGGTGAGGTTTCAGGAAGCTTTTACTCATGGTGGAAGGCAATGGGATCCTGCACATCACATGGAGGGAGACGGAGCAAGAGAAAGAGAGAGGACACTCTTTTTGACAGGAGAGACTCTTTTTAACAATCAGATCTTAAAGTAATTAATAGAGCAAGAACTCACTCATTACTAAAAGGACAGCATCAAGCCATTTATGAATGGTTCACCCCCATGACCTTAGCACCTCTCACCAGGGTCCCTCTTCAACGTGGGAGAGCACAGTTCGACATGAGATTTGGAGGAGATAAATTTCCAAACGATATCACATGAGTGTTTCCAAATATGCATATTTAACAGCATATTTGTAAAGACAATCTGCCACAGTTAGTTAAGAAATATGTTTGATATTGAAAACCTATCAGTTTGCCCCCATATTACCAAGTCTCTAATTCTAACATGTCCCTTGCTTTGAATTAACTTCTTTAATTAAATTTATCTGTTTTAGGAAACTTGTGCCTTATTCTTGGCTTGTGGAGTTTCCTAAAAGAGTCTCCTTTAGATTAAGGAGACGGTGTTATAGTAAGATCCCAGGACTTGCCATCAAAAATCCTGAATTTGAAAGACTGTGAACTTAGAAAAAGCATTTACTAACATGGACACATATCTAATGTCCTTTCCTCAATGCTTTTTTTTAATTACGAAAAATTGTTAAAATCTTATTCAATGGTTACCAAGTGTCAGGCACTGTTATTATCACTCTTTAAATACTGACCCACTGAGGCAGGTTATTTTCTGATGCAGAAACCAAGGTACATGTTTATGGTAAATAGTCCAAGTTCTCAGAGCTAGTGCTGGGATTCCAAAGCTGTCCGACCCCAAATTCCCCACTCACAAACACTCTGCCATGCTGCTTTTTAGTGGGGAAAGAGGAGCGTGAATGATGAGCCAAGAGGTACCTGATGGAGTGGAGCCAGGAGGAGCAGAGAAAGAGAGGTTATCTATTGCTACCAGGAGCTACCATGAATTTCTGAGAGTCCTCAGGAACATCCTTCAAGCACAAGGCTCTTAAGTAGACATTAAGGAAGATAACTTGGGGCTCCTTGATTATACACACCTGGCATGGGGTAAGCACTCGTTAAGCAATAGCACTGGCATTCATTACCATTCCTTCCAGCTACTTCTTCCAATCACTTCCAAAGGAGGGACTGCACCCCCTTTCTTGAATTGTAACTTTTCATTAAAGGTTGAAGGTTACAGCTGTAATCCCAGCACTTTGAGAGGCCGAGGCGGGAGGATCACAAGGTCAACAGGTCGAGACCATCCTGGCCAACATAGTGAAACCCCGTCACTACTAAAATATAAAAACTAGCTGGGCATGATGGCACATGCCTGTAGTCCCAGCTACTCGGGAGGTTGAGGCAGAATTGCTTGAACCCAGAAGGCGGAGGTTGCAGTGAGCCGAGATTGTGCCACTGCACACCAGCCTGGCACCTGACGACAGAACAACACTCTGTTTTTTTTAAAAAAAGATCCAAGTTTAACTTCCTATTTCTGCCAGGATGCCTGTGAGGACCAGCTCCTTTTCCTGTGTTTCTCTCCAGACCCCATAACTCACACCACCAGATTTGAGATCATTCCTATGCAGCCAAACAAACATTCCGGTGGTCAGATGAGTCTTGCCTCGTCTCCAAGGGCAAGGAAGGGCAGAAGTCTCTTCAGAGCAGCTCCTACTGAGTGTGGCTGCAGAAGTGGCAGACTAATTGTCCGAATTGAGAACATTCCTATAATTACATCAGAAACTGTTAAGGATATGTAAAATAGAATTAGTCTACATTGAGAAGGACTGTAGCAAAGAAAACAGGGAAATTGTCTCATTAGTACTAAAAGAAATAAAAATATTTAGGTTTTGATGGGAATGTTTGAATCAAGATCTCAATTTCCTTGTTATCCACACATCACACACACACACACACACACACACACACACACAGAGTACATGTTTGCTACAAGAAGTAAAAAATCACCAAAATCATTTTTTTCTTTCACTTTAAGTTCTGGAATACACGTACAGAACTTGCAGGTTTGTTAACTTGTTGTTACACAGGTACGAATGTGCCCTGGTGGTGTGCTGCACCTGCCAGCCCATCTAGGTTTTAATCCCCACAAGCATTAGATATTTGTCCTAATGCTCTCCTTCCTCTCACCCTCAGCCCCGACAGGCCCTGGTATGTATACTCCCCTCCCTGTGTCCATGTGTTCTCATTGTTCAATTCCCGTTTATGAGTGAGAACATGCAGTGTTTGCTTTTGTGTCCTGTGTTAGTTTGCTGAGAATAATGGCTTCCAGCTTCATCCATGTCCCTGCAAAGGACATGAACTCATTCTTTTTTATGACTCCAAAACCATTAAATGTTAAAAGATATACGTACAATATATGTATGTATACTGGGAGGAGTGGAAGGCAATTCCATCTCAGTAAATAAATATTATGTAATAAAATAATTGATAATGAAAGGACCTTTCATAATTTAATGGGATCAAATCATTATTTTAAATATCAGAAAGTCTAAAGGGATAAAAAAAATCTTCTGCTCACATAAAGTAATTTAAAGTAACTTATTTTGAATGATCTGTCATACATCAGTTAAAATTAAAATTAAATGATGATTAGAATAAACCATCTTGGAAACCAAGACACATGACCGACCAAACACTAATTGTAATCAATAAACATATATCAAGATGAACAAAGACAACCTTTTGAAGTTGGTAACTGAGAATCAATGTCAGTTAAAATTGACCTTGGATACTAATATACAATACTGTTATTTTGCTACCGATACTTCACTTAGAGAAAGTAACAACTCCTTTCCATGATACCGAGGCAAGCTTTTAAATTATGGTTTGGCAATTTCGTAAAAACTAATTAAGTATTTTTTGGAGTAATTCAAACAATTTCATTACTTTAAAAAATCAACAGTTAGACATTATATGTTTTGCCTAACATAACGTGTGTGCCTCCCCCACACACATATTCAAATTAAGGTTTTATGATACAAACAGTGCCATCTGCCAGGTATCTTACATATTGTTTGTGGAAACAGGTAGAGTGATTCTTAAACTGTCAAAAAATTGTTTTCACATGTACTTACTTACAGCATATTTTCTGCTTATATCTTCTAGGTCATTTGGGCACCAAATATATTTTTTGAATTAATGAATTCATTCTTATTTTCTCACATGCTATATTTTCTGGATCCAAATATTAAAAATACGTCATTTAAATACAATTATTATTTGGTTAAAACAAACTTGGCAGACGTTTCGGATGTCAACTATTTTAGTTGAGGTAGGAGAACAGGGTCTTGAGGCAAGGAACTTAAGGCCAGTTGGTGCTGACTTACTAAAGCTGAATAAGAAGCAGATGCTCACCTCCCTACGCCCAAGTAACAAAGGATCAACGGGTACTCTCCTTACAGCAGCCCCTCCCAGGGGTTCACAAACAGGAAGTGGAAAGTGTGCCAGATTGGGCTCCAGCGCAGCAGGGGTCACCCCTTCCTTTGCATAAGGCACCAATCCGCTCTGGCCTCTGGATGTCTATGGGCCTCTTCACCTCAGGCTTCAACTGGTCATGAGTCAAGTCCTTCATCTATGTAGGGTTATCCAACAGGAGACTTCCAAAAGGTACTTAAACCCCAGAAAACTTTGTAACCTGACCCTTGAGCCACCTGAGAGCCCGCTCCCACCCTGTGGAGCGTTTTCTCACTTCAATAAATTCCTACTTTCACTGTTTCATTCTTTTGTTACTTTGTTCAATTCTTTGTTCTGCACACCGAGAACCTGGACAACTCACACTCAAGTGCTTTCTTCTGAAAACAAGTAGCTTTTAACCATATATATATATTAGCTTTTAACTATATATACAGTTACATATAAATATATATACCTATATGTATATATAGTTAAAAGTTAAACTATATATATACTTATTGCATATATATATATGTAATATAGGTATGTAATCTGTTCATATATGTGTGTGTATATATATATATATATATATACATGTGTGTATATATATCTGTGTGTATATATATGTGTGTGTGTGTGTGTGTATACACACACACACACACACACACACACACACACACACATATATATGAACAGATCTAAAAATGTCGTTAGTTCCCTATCCTCTTGGGTGATAGCTGAACCTTTGATTCTGTTCCATTAGAAATTCTGGGGTGTGTGTGTGTGTGTGTGTGTGTCTGTTTAAGCTTGTTAGTGAAGGAGAGAATTTATTTAGTTGACTCATCCACCAAAGCAGAAAATTTGATTACTTTGGAAGGCTGTCACCAGAGCAGAAAGCTCTCCACCTCTACAGGTGAGTGCGGGTAGCACTGACGTAGGAAGTCAAGCTGTCGTCACCATGTTAGTGAAACCAAGTTGAGAAGTGAAAAGCATAAAAATCATTCTTCAATTGCTTTATGAAGTAAATGTCATATAAAGCAAATATTTCACTGAAATAACTCAAAAAAATTCAAGAAAACATAAATATTCTTACAGAAGTAAGGGGGGAAAATAGTGAAATTCATGAAAAGTGAAGAGACTACAGGAGGTATTGACTCATAAACGTGTGAGGCAGAGAATTTGTCTTAGTTTACTGTTGCTGTTTTACAAATTACCACAAACTTAGGGCCTTAAGACAGCACATTCATTATCTCCTACTGTCTTGGACATGATTTGGCTCAGCCCTTTTTAGAGTCTCAAAGATTATAACCAAGGTGTTAGCTTTACCTCTGGATGCTTGACTGGGAAAGGATTTATTTCCAGGTTCACTTGCGTTATTGGGAGAATTAACTTTCTTTTAATTGTGGGGCAGAGGGCACGGGCTTCTTGCTGGCTAGTGGCTGCAAACTCCCTTTAGTAACTAAAAGCTACTCTTAGCTCTTAAAGACTATACCCATGGTTCCTTGCCGTGTGGCCCTCTCCACCGTCATTCTCATGACAGAACAGTTTGCTTCTCTAAAGCTGGCAAGGGAAGGAGTACACATTTTCAGGACATAGAGCAAAGACTCTCAGATGCGCAGCTCTTAAGTTATAAGACAGCTTCTCTGTGAAATTGTCTTAATCTAGTCTTTCATTTGAAAGATGAGACCAGACTATCTTTTCATTACTGTTGGTCTTAAAAGGTTGTGTTAGAAAGAATCTAAGATTATACCAACTTCTGGAGTTCATGCCCTTGTATAATCACCTCCCCCTGCCAGTGTGGGTAGATTCTGCAGCTTGCTTTTCATCAAGAAAATATGGTTAACAAAGTGAAATGGAACAACCTTTTTTTAAAAATACTATGCATGATTCTATATCAGTAGTAGATTTACTGTACTCCTTCCCTTGCCAGTAAAGAAGTCCCAAGGAATTCTAAAATGTAACTTCAAAATATTAAGGAATAATTTTAATATATTTAAAGCTATTTAAATATTCACCAAAAGACAATTTGCCAATATAAGTTAAGAAATTTCAGTGTTATTGCAGGAGTATTTCTAAAATTATATTTAATGTAGTGGGTTAATTAATCATTAATAAGCATTTTCCTCTTTATTAGCAAATACGTGCAAGGACCTTTTTGATGGGACTTCTTTACTCAAAGCTTTTATACTTACCAAATTGACATATGGGGAGGAGCTGGCTCAAGATTCAAACACGCCATTCTGCACTCAGAGGAAGAGACCGTGGGATGTAGACATTATGTCTGCAGTGGGAGTTTCAGACCTGTTGTGCTCTCTGCATTTGTACATAAGAGCACTTGCTTACTGTCAAACAGATTCTAAGACAGGCTTTCCTCTGGTGCTCAGGTGCACTTTATACCACAGACCATACCCTGAATGAACGTAGTGATTTTGTACTCATGAGAATTCTCGGACTATTAAGGCTGCTTTTCTTAGAACCCACTTCATCTTCACAATTTACATCAGTCATGTGCTGCATACTAACATTTTAGTCAATGATGACCCACATGTAAGAAAGTAGTCCTGTAGGATTATAATGGAGCTGAAAAACTGCTCTTGTCTCTTGATATCCTAGCTGTCCTGATGCTGGGACAACACATTATTTACATGTTTGTGGTGATGCTACTGTACACAAACCTGCTACACTGCCAGAATAGAAACTATAACACAATTACGTACATTACTTAATACTTCATCGTGATAATAAATGATTCTCTTAATGGTGTATATATTTACGGTACTATATTTTTTATTGTTTCTTTATAGTCACTTCCACTTATAAAAAACAGTCATTTGTAAAATAGCCTCAGGCATCCCTGAGAAAGTACTGAGGCAGAAAGCCTTGTCATCATAGGAGGTGATAGCTCTCTGCTTTGGAGGCCTTCCAGTGGGTAAAGACGTGGAGGTGGAACAGAGTGATGTTGATGATTCTGACCCGGTGCAGGCCTAGCCTAATGTGTGTGGTTGTGTCTTAGTTTTACAGAAAAGTTTAAAAAATGTTTTTTCAAGTTAATTAAGAAAAAGCTGGTGGAATAAGAATATATAGAAAGAAAATACTTTTGTGCAGCTGCATAATGTTTATTTTAAATTGTTGTTACAAAGTGTCAAAAAGTTAAAAAAATTAAAGTTTATAAGTGAAAAATTTACAGCAAGCTAACATTAATTTATTATGGAAAAAAGAAAAATATTCTTTGTAAATCTTAATGCAGCCTAATTCTACAGTGTTTATAAAATCCACAGTAGCATACACGAATGTCCCAGTGCTCCATATTCATTCGCTGCTCATTCATTGACTCACCCAGTGCAACTTTCAGTCCTGTGAGCTCCGCTGTGTTCATTGCCACTAAACTATATATGTCAACTGTGCCATTTTAAATCTTCTATAGTGTATTTCTGCTATACCATTTCTATATGTAGGTATGTTTAGATACATAAATACTTACCATTCTGTTAAAATTCCTCGCAGTATTCAGTACAAAAACGTGCTGTACAGGTTTGTAGCCGAGGAGCAATAAGTTACCCCTCACAGGACTTGGTGTGTAGTACGCTATATAGTCTAACTTCGAGTAAGTACATTCTGTGATGTTTGCACAATGAGGACATTTCCTAATGATGCATTTCTCAGAACATATCCCCATCATTAAGTAACAAATGATTGTAGTTCTATAAGAGACCAAGCTAATAAACAAAGATTTTACTTAATAGTATTTTAAAATAAGTGAAGGAATTCAGGAATTTATAGTTATGATGATCCCACAATATTATGTTAGTAATTATTCTGTTTCCTGTATGACAGTGTCAATACACAGCCTTGATGAAGTTATAACACTGTAGCTCTGTTACTGTCTTCACTGGAGAAGATGAAACTCGAGAATGGATGAAGTTGTAACACTGTAGCTCTGTTACTGTCTTCATTGGAGAAGATGAAACACTCGAGAATGTGCTGATATTCATAATTTCATAAACCAATATTTAAAGAGCAAGCAACAAAGAAAGTATTACATAATTATATGTCTTTTCTATTATTTTTAAATGGTCAAAACACCGATCTTTCAAATAAATAATGTAAATAATTATTATCTTAATGGTTAAATCTTATCAGTCATTGGGATTTAAATTCTTATTTGAAAAGTTAATATTTTAAGGTGAAAAAGACAAAATCTAAAATTTTAGAAAATAGAGTTTTAATACAGACATTATAAACTTATGCACAGTATTAATATTTATAAATAGTATATAATTTAAAAATATACTCTGGAAGAAATAAATTTCTCAAGGGAATTAATTATGTGGCCTTTTCAGTACAATAGAATAACATTGGATTGAACAATTCTATATATTGTATGATATACAATACAACATGTATGTGTCTTTCAGAAACTGTGGAAATATATATCAAAATTAAATCTTTTAAAAGATGTTCTACCTCTGTTTCAAGCCAGGTAAGTTTTAGCAAAGAGAGCCTACGGCCAGTGATTAAATTTGCTTTATTTTAAAATAGGAGTCAGCCAGACATGGTGGCTCACATCTGTAATCCCAAATTTGGAAGGCCAAGGTGGGTGAATCGCCTGAGGTCAGGAGCTCAAGACCAGCCTGACCAGTATGGTGGAACCCCATCTCTACTAAAAACACAACATTTAGCCTAGCATGGTGGCAGGTGCCTGTAGTCCCAGCTACTTGGGAGGCTAACACAGGAGAATTGCTTGAACCCAGGAAGCCGAGGTTATAGTGAGCTGTGGTTACATTGAGCTGAGATCATGCCACTGCACTGCAGCCTGTGTCCTGTCTCTAAATAAATAATATAAAATTAAAAAAATAAACAAATTAGGAGTCACGTCAATTTTAATAAGTGTTTGATACTCTATCATGATTAGGAATGATATTATTCATTAATATTTCAGATTACTTAGAAAAGGATGTTTTCTTCATTTTAAAAACTACTGTCTCAGTACTCAACTGTTTCTTATTTGTTTTATTAAGTAAATCCTGTAAGGATTTTGAAACATAATATAAAATGACACATTTACAACAAAGGAATATTCTTCTATGTTTTTCCATTCTTCAGATGAAGACAGAAAACAAATATATATGCCTCCAAACAAAAAGAGACATGTAATCAGAAAAACATGTCAACACTTTAACTTATATTACTAGATTATTTAAAGAGTGAATGTATTTATTTACTTATTTATTGAGAGAGGGTCTCCCTCTCTATTGCCCAGGCTAGAATGCAGTGGCCTGATCATGGCTTACTGAAACTGTGACCTCCCAGGCTCAGGCAGTCCTTCCATCTCAGCCTCCCATCTTTGTCTCCTGAGTAGCTCAGACTACAGGCATAGGCCACTATGCCAGGCTAATTATTTTGTATATTTGTAGAGATGAGTTCTCATTATGTTCCCCAGGCTGCTCTCCAACTCCTGGGCTCAAGCAATCCACCTGCCTTGGCTTCCCAAAGTGCTGAGATTACAGTCATGAGCCACCACACCTAGCTAAAGTCTGAATTTAGTTAGCTGTATTCTGAATTTCTCTCTAAGAAGCCAACCTATAAGTTAAAATGAACTTAAGACATGAGAATTTAAATAATTTCAGAATAAACCAAGATATTATGTTATCTTTTATTCAATTTTTAGCCAGAGGTTGCAACAGTTTATTAAATTGTTAGAAAGTGTGTATTGAGAATGAAACAAATTACAATTTCTGTTAAAAATTTTCAGAGATCTGTATATCTTACCATCTAAAAGACAGATACTATGGTTAAAATTTATTGGGAAGAACAGTAGTAACCTTTCTGAAGTTAGTACAATTTTGCTTGATCGAAGGAATGCTCATGCTTTTACATCTACCTCAACTTTGGGAGTTAAACAAGGATAAATAAAACTTTGAATTAGAAAAAATGATTCCTACTTCTGACACCTCAGCATTCTGAGCTATTTTCAGTTATTTGCTTTATTAATTTGAAAGAAGATTGCATTTAAGAGACTATTGCTGCTGTGCTAGAGTTGTAGAAATAGCCAAGCATTTGGGATTTAAGAAAAGAAAAAATACCTGTTGAAAACAAAAGATAATGACTAGTTGCTAAACTGCAAATATTTTGTCTGATAATTATAGCTATAAAAAAGTTTTTGCATGTATTGTGGAGATATATGTATGTGCACATATGTGCACACATATATTTGTGTATGTGTATGTATGTATGTATAATAAAAATTAGCCTTGTGATTGTAGATTCTTTCCACTGAATAGCTAAGAAGAGTCAAAATAATTTGGCATATTACTAGTTTTTACATTGCAAAATTTTTATGAATTTTGAAAATTCTCTCGATTTATGAAACCATTCAATAAAAAGTGATTTTATATTTTTATATTAAAGTTATTAAAAATGCTTAACATTTGGCTTGTATTAGGTAATATTTAGCCAGTAGAGAGCATTTGGGAAAACAAAATATTAGGTCAAACAGTTTAGGTAGGAGAAGCAAGGTTTCTTTATTTTTTTTCTCTGTAATAGTAGATGCATTCTAAAATTTAGAATTCTACAAATTGTTTTAATGCATACAGCATCCCTAAAAGTTAATTTGAAAAATAAATTTGGTTTAGAGGATATACATTCTGTGGACATGATCAAAGGTGGGATTTAGATTTTTTTAAGATGAGTTAAAATATGACAAATAGTTTACTAAAGTATAACAACATAGAATTATGATGGCAATTTTTAAGAGTCTATAAAATAAATAAAAAGAGAGTTAATTTAAATTGTGTTGCTCTCTCTGGAAGATGGGTAACATGAATTTCTGCAACATTTTGTTTATGTCTCAGATATTAATTTGCTATTTGAGCACCGCCTATTTGTTCTAAAAATATTTAGTGAGTACTATATTTGTAGAGCTAGTATAAATGCACACATAGAATTTATTCAAACTTTATGATAGTCATATTTATGTAGAATTATCAATTGCATTACTTAAAGAATAGTGTGTCTTAAATTCATTTAAAGACAGTATAGCCAATGTGACAGTATAGCCAAAATTTTTTTTGTATTGTTTAGAACAGCATTCAGATATAGAAATGATATAAATGTCAAAGCATATGGATGTGTTTAAAAGAATAATTTAAACACATAGAATTTCCTACTTTAAGATGTAAATCACAAACATCAATTAAAAATTAAATGGTGATTTCTGCCATCTCACAATGGCACATTAGACAATGAATATTTAATCTAATTTATGACAGCACTTAGTATGAATAAACCAACAGAAACAATCTATTTGATTGTAGCCTATAGCTATGGATTCATATTCAAAGAGGTAATTCATTACCATCAAGTGGATTTTATTCCAGGGATCCAAAGATGGTTCACATGCACAGATCAATAAATGTGATTCACCACATAAAATAAACTAAAAACAAAAACTATATGATCATCTCAATAAATGTAGAATAGACATTTTATAAAGTCTAATAGCCCTTCATGTTAAAAACCTTCAACAAACTAGGCATTGAAGAAACATGCATCAAAATAATGAGACCCATATATGAAAAACCCACAGCCAACATCATATTGAATGGGAAAAAGTTGAAAGCATTACCTCTAAGAACGGGAACAAGACAAAGATGCTCACTCTCACCTTACCTGCTGAACACTCTAAGTACTAGGCAGAGCAATCAGAGAAGAGAAAGAAATAAAAGGTATTGAGATTGGAAAAGAGGAAGTCAAATTATCTCTATTCACTGAAGAAATGATTATGTAACTAGAAAATGTTAAAGATTTCTCCAAAGGACTCCTAGACTTGATAAACCACTTCAGTAAAGTTTCATGCTACAAAATCAGCGTACAAAAATTACTAGCATTTCTTTTCTTTCTTTCTCCTTCCTTCCTTCCTTCCTTCCTTCCTTCCTTCCTTCCTTCCTTCCTTCCTTCCTTCCTTCCTTCCTTCCTTCCTTCCTTCCTTCCTTCCTTCCTTCCTTCC
>CM052665.1:1955181-2024303 GCA_028533165.1 Leontopithecus rosalia
AACAAGCCCATTCAAAAATGGGCAAAGGAAATGAACAGACACTTTACAAAAGAAGACATACAAGAGGCCAACAAACATATGGAAAAATGCTCATCATCACTGGTCATTAGAGAGATGCAAATCAAAACCACATTGAGATACCATCTCACGCCAGTTAGAATGGCAATCATTAAAAAATCAGGAGACAACAGATGCTGGAGAGGATATGGAGAAATAGGAACACTTTTACACTGCTGGTGGGAGCATAAATTCCTTCAAACATTGTGGAAGACAGTGTGGCAATTCCTCAAGGACCTAGAAATAGAAATTCTATTTGACCCAGCAATCCCATTACTAGGTATATATCCAAAGGATTATAAATCATTCTACTATAAAGACACATGCACACGAATATTCATTGCAGCACTGTTTACAAGAGCAAAGACCTGGAACCAACCCAAATGCCCATCGATGACAGACTGGACAGGGAAAATGTGGCACATATACACCATGGAATATTATGCAGTCATCAAAAACGATGAGTTCGTGTCCTTTGTAGGGACATAGATGAACCTGGAAACCATCATTCTCAGCAAACTGACAGAAGAATAGAAAATCAAACACTGCTTGTTCTCACTCATAGGTGATTGTTGAACAATGAGAACACGTGGACACCAGGAGCGGAGCATCATGCACTGAGGTATGTTGGGGGAAATAGGGGAGGGACAGCAGGGGGTGGGGAGTTGGGGAGAGGTAGCCTGGGGAGAAATGCCAGATATAGGTGAAGGGGAGGAAGGCAGCAAATTACACTGTTAATGTGTGTACAGACAGCAAATGTGTGTACCTATGCAACAATCTTGCATGTTCTTCACATGTAACCCCAAAACCTAAAATGCAATAAAAAAAATCCCAATTACAGTTTTTACAGAAGTAAAATAACCCATTTTAAAATTCATATGGAACTCTGAATAGTAAAGACAATCTTGAAAAGGAAGAACAAAACTGGAGGATTCACACTTTCTTATTTCAAAACTAACTATTAATACATATCTTCAATAATAAAAACAAGATGTCACTATCATAAAGACTGACCTATAAACAAATGGGATAGAATAAAAGACCCAAAAGGAAACTTTCACATACATGGGTCAAATAATTTTTGAGAAGGGTTCCAAGACCACTCAATGGAAAAAAGACAGTGTTTACAACAAATGGTGCTGGGAAAAAATAGACATCCCCTTCCAAAAAAATGAAGCTGGATCCTTTCCATACAGTACAGAGAAAAACTACCTCAAAATGCATCAAAGACCTAAATGTGAGACCAAAAATAATAAAACTCTTAGAAGGAAATATAGACAAAAACTTCCATAATTAGAGTTTGCAATGATATATTGGATATGACACTAAAGGCCCAATCAGAGAAAAAATAGACAAACGGAAAATTTTAAAACTTTGTACATAAAAAGGCACTATCAAAAGAGTGAAATGGCATGCACAGAAAAAAAATGGGTAATATACATTGTATTCCATAAGTAGGGCCAGAAAAATTGTCTAGCCAAGCGCAGAAGAATCAGATTGGACCTCTATCTCTCACTATACACAAAAATGAACTCAAAATAAACTGAAACTTGAATATAACACTTGAAACGATAAATATCCTGGAAGATAACCTAGGAAAACCTCTTTTGGTTATTGGTCTAGGCAAATAATTTATGATGAAAATTCCAAAAGCAAATGCAACAGAAACAAACAGACAAAAAGACAAATGGGACTTAATTAAACTAAAAAGCTTACAAAAGAAATAATCCACAGATTAAACAGACAATCTATGGAATGGGAGAAAATATTTGCAAATTATGGCTCAGACAAATAACTAATATCCAGAATCTAAATGGAACTCAAACAACTTAACAAGAAATGAACAAACACCCTCATCAAAAACTGGGCAAAGGGCATGAAGGAATACTTCTCAAAAGGAGATCCAAGATGGCGATCACTAGCAGCTCAGGCTTGTGGCTCCCAGTGAAAGCACAGAGAACGAGAGGACACCACACTTTCAGATGAAGTTTTGTTGCTCACGGACCAGGAGATTCACAGCGGAGGAGCCCCACGGGTCACCAGCGTGACTCTTGTGGCCGGTGTGGTGGTTTAGCCAGTGCCTCAGCACGGCAGTTCTTGTGCAGAGTAATCAGGACTGGGTCCCCTTTAGGTTGACGTTTGGAGGTCCAGGAAGGCAGAGTCGCCCATTCAGCTGATTGAAAAAAGGACCCAAGAAGGAAGCCAGACTGGAGATTCCCAGGTAGAAAAGCACCATGAATCTTAATGCCACTCTTTTAGCCAGTGCAGTGGGTTGCTCAGATTCCAGCACTGGGAATCAAAGAGTTGGACGTCCACTCAGGGACCTAATTTGAAAGTTGGTAATTACAAAGACGACAGGTGGATAAATTTATGATGGGAAGAAACCAGCCTAAAAAGGCTGAGAATACCCAAAATCAGAATGCCTCTCCTTCTACAGGGGTCACAGTTCCTCATCAACAAGGGAACAAGGCCTGATGGAGAACGAGTGCATTCCAGTAACAGAATTAGGCTTCAGAAGGTGAATAATAAGAAACTTCTGTGAGTTAAAAGAACATGTTCTAGCCCAATGTAAACAAACTAAGAACCTTGAAAAAAGGTTTGATGAAATCCTAACGAGAATAGACAATTTAGAGAGGAATATAAGTGAATTAATGGAACTGAAGAATACAATACGAGAACTCCATGAAGTATGCACAGGTTTTAACACTCAAATTGATCAAGCAGAAGAAAGGATATCACAGGTCGAAGAACAACTTAATGAAATGAAATGAGAAGACAAGATTAGAGAAGAAAAGTAAAACAGAATGAGCAAAGTCTCCAAGAAATATGGGACTATGTGAAAGACCTAATTTACGTTTGATAGGTGTACCTGAATGTCATAAAGACAATGAATTCAAGCTGGAAAATATTCTTCAGGATATTATTCAGGAAAACTTTCCTAACCTAGTAACACAGGACAATACTCAACTCCAGGTAATACAGAGACCACCACAAAGATATTCCTCAAGTAGAGCAACCCCAAGACACATAATTGTTAAGATTCACCAGGGTTGAAATAAAGTAGAAAATTGTAAGGGCAACTAGAGAGAAAGGTCAGGTTGCCCATAAAGGGAAGCCTATCAGACTCACAGTAAATCTCTCAGCAGAAACCCTACAAACTAGAAGAGAGTGGGGGTCAATATTCAATATCCTCAAAGGAAAGAATTTTCAACACAGCATCTCTTATCCAACCAAACTAAGCTTTATAAATGAAGGAAAAATAAAATTTTTCATTAACTAGCAAGCACTCAGAGATTTCATCACCACCAGGCCTGCTTAACAAGAGCTTCTGAAAGAAGCACTATACACAGAAAGGAACAACCAGTATCAGTCATCCCCAAAACTTACCAAAAGGTAAAGAGTATCTCCATAGTGAAGAATCTATGTCAACTAATGGACAAAATAGCCAGCTAGCATTAAATGACAATATAAACTCACAAATATCAACATTAATCCTAAATTTAAATGGATTAAATGCCCCAATAAAAAACACAGGTATGCAAACTGAATAAAAAGTCAAAACACATCAGCACGCTGTATCCAGATCCATCTCATAAGCAAGGACACACAAAGACTCAAAACAAAAGTTTGGAGGAAGACTCACTCTTCTTAATGGACAAGTCATGGAACCAACCTCAATGTTCATCAATGGTTGACTAGCTAAAGAAAATGTTACACACACACATGCACACACACACCCTGGAATATTATCCAACCCTAAAAAGGAATAAAATCTTGTTGTTTGCAGTAACATGGATGGAACTAGAGGCCATTATTCTATGTGAACTAACTCAGAAAGACAAAACAAAACACCATTTTTATTTGTAAGTGAAAGCTAAACAGGGTACACATGGACATAAAGATGGCAATAATGAACACTGAGGACTCCAAAAGCAGGGAGGGTGGAAAAGGGACAAGTCTTGAAAAATTGCCTATTAGGTAAAATGTCCATTATTTAGGTAATTGGTACAGTAGATGCTCAATTTCCACTACACTCAATATACCCAGGAAGCAAACATGCTTGTACTCTCTGAATCTAAAATAAACTTAAATTTAAATTATAAATTATAAATAAATAATCTTTAAACGTCTAGGAACCTAGTTATTTAAAGAAATGATTATTACCATAAACAGTCCTAATTGACTTAACTACCAATTAAGGAAATACCCTTTGAGATGGGTAGATAAGATGTATGCCTGAGAGAGAACATCATATTTATAACATATTGTGTATAGTGTGCATGCTGTATTCACTTCAGTCGGAAACACAAAGTGAGTTCAATTTTCTACTGCTCTCTACTCCTGAGAAATGAACTATTAATATTTTCTTTATAGTACTTGAAAGTATTATACAGATTTTCATTGACAGTCACCAAATTCATAATGAAAAATTGAATGAAATATTTGGTTATTTCTAATAAGTTACACAAGTGTTCGACCTACAGAGTATAGAATTCCATTATGTACATGAAAATTTATTATGGTTAGATTCTTTGTGATAGCAAAGCAACCCCAACTATTAAATAATAGTTGCATGTGAGGATAATATTTATTTAACCATCTGATCGGTTACAAGTTCTTTAGCAGACATAATGAAGATCAGAAGACTCAACAAGTCAGCTTCTTAAACCTTCTTCCCTCTGTTTTCTCCAGCATCCAGTTGTGCCGGCAGCCAATTGGATGGTGCCCACTCACATTTCAGGTGGGTCTCTCCCAGTCCACTGACTCAAATGTTAATCTCTTCTGGCAACACCCAGAAATACCCAGAAACAACCAGAAACAATACCTTGTATCCTTCAATCCAATCAGCCTGATACTTAATATTAATCATCATGCATATAGTATTTATAAGAACTTTTACTTATAATTTAGAAAATTTAGGTTTATGGTAAGGTCTCATGTAAAAAATATTTTGTTTATTATTGCCTATTTTTCACAACTTTACCAAGAGCAATTTCACTATATTTAATGAAACATAAAGTTAGAACAATTAAATTCTCAAAAAAGATGACTAAAACTGTAAAATATTACTGTTTGAAAATGAAAACACATAGTAGTCATGAATTATAACTTTTATCAAAAATCTGGTTCCAATATTTGCTATATTATTATGTAAATGTTACAAATCAAAATAAAATGACATTTTTATGTCTTTTTAAAATAAGGTAAAGTAGTAAGATTCATCCTCAAAGATTACTTTTGATGTCATGACCAATTACTCTTTACAATATATTATAGGATTCTATGATATTTAAATGATTATATGCTACTTGCTGCTTTTTGTAGTGTAATGCTTATAAAAGCATTTTATATAAATTGTTTTGTATTCATTTTGCTCTGTCAGTTAATTATTATTAGTAATGTTAACAAAAGACCAGTGAAATCTGTGGTGGCAAAAGGAGAATTTTCTTTTCTGAAAGCAATCTGCAGACTGGCAAAGCATAGCCTTTGGTGTGCAACAAGTATACTCTGCTGATCGGTCAGGGAGTAGGAGACTATAAAGACAAAAGCAAAGGGCAGGGTTGGCAGGTCAGAGATGTGAAGAACAGACCTGATTGGATGATCTTTAAGCTCAGAACACCAGTCTCTCGATGGTCTGGGTTGATGTGGTCAGTGAGCTGACACCAGGTGCTCTCTACCTGGAGTTATTTTTAGGAACTATTCTTTGCATTGGTTGTAGAAAACTAGGTTTTGTAACACTTTTCCTTCAAGCACACAGAGGTTGTGACCTCTCTCACCATATCATAGCCTCTTAGTTCTGCTTAACTGTTTAGCCATAGAGAGTCCATTTGGCCTGTGAACTGGGGGCATAATTCAATGATTACCAAAGATAAAAATTATAAAAAGCTTGAGGGTGAAGGTAAAACTAATTTAAAGTAAGAATATTAGTCTTGCACCTCAATAAGTGCTATTTTTCAGAATGTGCCATTTGTTTAAAATAACATTTTTCAAATGGCTTGCTCACTACTTCAGTGAAATCTCAGTGATTCTAAAATGTACACATGCACAAGGAAATGCAGAAATAGAGTTGTGTAATTTTCTGGACACCCATACTGTTTAAACGTTGGGATGAGTAGATAAAATATTTACAATATTTTTTTTGTTCAATTATACTTTAAGTTTTGGGATACATGAGCAGAATGTGCAGGTTTGTTACATAGGTGTGCAAGTGCCATGGTGGTGTGTTGCACCCATCAACCTGTCATCTACCTTAGGTATTTCTCCTAATATTGTCCCTTGTTTTGTCACCCATCTCCCAACAGGCCCCAGTGTCTGATGTTACCCTCCCTGTGTCTATGTGTTCTCATTGTTCAACTCCCACTTATGAGTGAGAACATGCAGTGTTTGGTTTTCTGTTTCTGTGTCAGTTTGCTGAGAATGATGTTTCCAGCTTCCTCCATGTCCCTGCAAAAGACATGAACTCATTCCTTTTTATGACGGCAGAGTATTCCATGGTGTATATGTGCTACATTTTCTTTAGTCAGTCTATCATTCATGGGCATTTGGGTTGGCTCCAAGTCTTTGCTATTGTGAATAGTGCTGCAATAAACATACATGTGAATGTGACTTTGTAGTAGAATGATTTTTAATCTTTTGTGTATATACTCAGTAATGGGATTGCTGTATCAAATGATAGTTCTAGTTCTAGACCCATGAAGAATCACAACACAGTCTTCTACAATGGTTGAAATAATTTTCACTCCCACCAACAACGTAAAACTGTTCCTATTTCTCCACATCCTCTCCAGCATCTGTTCTTTCCTGACTTTTTAATGATCGCCATTCTAACTGGCGTGAGATGGTATCTCAATGTGGTTTTGATTTGCATTTCTTTAATGACCAGTGATGATAAGTCTTTTTTCACATATTTGTTGGATGCATAAATGTCTTCTTTTGAGAAGTGTCTGTTCATATCTGTCACCTACTTTTTGATGTTTTTTTCCTTGTAAATTTGTTGAAGTTCCTAGTAGATTCTGGATATTAGCCCTTTGTCAGATCTAGAGATTGCAAAAATTTTCTCCCATTCTGTAGGTTGTCCATTCACTCTGATGATGGTTTGTTTTGCTGTGTAGAAGCTCTTTAGTTTAACTAGATCCCATTTGTCAACTTTTTCTTTTGTTGCAATTGCTTTTGGTGTTTTAGTCATGAGTCTTTGCCCTTGCCTATGTCCTGAATGGTATTTCCTATGTTTTGTTCTGGGGTTTTATGGTTTGGGGTTACACATTTAAGTCTTTAATCAATCTTAGTTAATTTTTGTATAAGGTATAAGGAAGGGGTGCAGATTCAGTTTTCTGCATATGGCTAACCAGTCTCCCCAACATCATTTATTAAACAGGGAATCTTTTTCCCATTGCTTGTTTTTGTCAGGTTTATAAAAGATCAGATGGTTGTAGATATTTAAAGTAATTTTCTCTAATTCTGTGAAGAAAGACAATGGTAGCTTGATGGGAATGGCAGTGAATCTATAAATTACTTTGGCAGTATGGCCATTTTCACAATATTGATTCTTTCTATCCATGAGCATGGAATGTTTTTCTATTTGTGTCCTCTCTTATTTCCTTGAGCAGTGGTTTGTAGTTCTCCTTGAAAAGGTCTTTCACATCCTTTGTAAGTTATTCCCTTTGTAGCAATTGTGAATGTGAGTTTGTTCATGATTTGGCTCGGTCTATTATTAGTGTATAAGAGTTCTTGTGATTTTTACAGATTGATTTTTTTATGCTGAGACTTTACTGAAGTTGCTTAACAGCTTGAGATTTTGGGCTGAAACCAAGGGGTCTTTTAAATACACAATTATGTCATCTGCAAATAGAGACAATTTGAATTCCTCTTTACCTACTTGAATAACATTTATTTCTTTCTCTTGCCTGATTGCCCTGGCCAGAACTTTTAAAACTATGTTGAATAGGAGTGCTGAGAGAGGACATCCTTGTCTTGTGCTGGTTTTCAAAGGGAATGTATCCAGCGTTTGCCCATTGAATATGACATTGACAGTGAGTTTGTTATGAATAGCTCTAATTATTTTGAGATATGCTCCATCAATACCTAGTTTATTGTTTTTTGCATGAAGGGTTGTTGAACTGTATCAAAGGCCTTTTCTACATCTATTGAAATAATCACGTGGTTTTTGTCATTGGTTCTGTTTATGTGATGGATTATGTTTATTGATTTGCACATGTTGAAACAGGCTTGTATCCCGGGGACTTGATCTTGGTGGATAAACTTTTTGATGTGCTGCTGGATTCGATTTGCCAGTATTTTACTGAGGATTTTTGCATTGATGTTCATCAGGGATATTGGCCTGAATTTTGTTTTGTTGTTGTACCTCTGCTGGGTTTTGATATCAGGATGATGCTGAACTCATAAATATGATTTAGGGAGGAGTCCCTCTTTTACTATGGTTTGGGATAGTTTTAGAAAGAATGGTAACAACTCTTCTTTGTACCTCTGGTAGAATTTGGCTGTGACTCCTTTTGGTCCCGGGCAATTTTTTTGGTTGGTAGGCTATTAGTTAGTGCCTCAATTTCAAAACTAGTTATGGGTCTACTCAGGGATTCAACGTTTTCCTGGTTTAGCCTTGGGAGGGTCTATGTGTCCATTTCTTCAGATTTTCTAGTTTATTTTCACAGAGGTGCTTATAGTATTCTCTGATGGTAGTTTGTATTTTTATAGGATCAGTGGTGATACCCCTTTGATCATTTTTGCTGTGTCTATTAGATTCTTCTCTTTTCTTGTTTATTAGTCTGGCTAGTAGTCTTTCCATTTTGTACTCTTTTCACAAAACCTCTCAGCACTCCTATACAACATAGTATTAAAAGTCCTGTCCAGGGCAATCAGGCAGGAGAAAGCAATAAAGGTTATTCAAGTAGGTAAAGAGGAATTCAAATTGTCCCTATTTGCTGCCTGCTCATTCTTCTGAAAGCTTTGTCCCCGGGGGGCACCAACCAGATGACAGCCGCAGCTCTCCTGCATGAGGTGTCTGTTGATTGCCCCTGCTGGGCGTTGTCTCCTGCCATGAGGCACTGGGGTCAGTGACCAACTTGAGCAGGAAGTCTGTCCCTTAGCAGAGCTTGAGCACTGTGCTGGAAGATCTACTACTCTCTTCAGAGCTGGCAGGCAGGAATCTTTAAGTCTGCTGTAGCTGTGCCCACAGCTGCCTTTTTCCCCAGGCTCTCTCTTCCAGGGAGATGAGAGTTTTATCTATAAGCCCCTGACTGGGGCTGCTGCCTTCCTTTCAGAGATGCCCTGCCCAGAGAGGAGGAATCTAGACAGGCAGTCTAGCTACAGGGACTTTGTCAAGCTGCAGTAGGCTCCACCCAGTCCAAACCTCCAAGGGACTTTGTTTACATTGTGAGGGGAAAACCACCTATTCAAGCCTCAGCAATGGCGGACACCCCTCACCCCTCAAGCTTAAGCATCCCAGGTTTGACTTCAGACTGCTGTGCTGGCAGCACGAATTTCAAGCCAGTGGATCTTAGGTCAATGGGCTCTGTGTGGTTGGGATTTGCTGAGCCAGACTACTTGGCTCTTTGGCTTCAGTCCCCTTTTTAGGTCAGTGAATGATTCTTTCTTGCTGGTATTTCAGGTGCCACTGGAGTACAAACAAACAAAGAAACAAACAAACAAAAAAAACCCCTCCTGCAGTGAGCTCAGTGTCTGTGTAAATGTCTGCCCAATTTTGTGCTTGAAACCCAGGGCCCCTATGGTGTAGGGAATCTCCTGGTCTGTAGGTTGCAGAGACTATGGGAAAAGCATAGTATAGGGGCTGGATAGCACCATCCCTCACAGCCCAGTCTCTCAAGGCATCCCTTGGCCAGGGAAGTGAGTTCCCAGAGGTGGCAACGGCCACCCCTTGTGCTTCCCAGAGGTGGCAATGGCCCATCCTGCTTCTGCTCACCCTCTGTGGGCTGCACCACTGTCTATCCAGTCCCGGTGAGATGAACTGAGTACCTCAGTGGGAAATGCAGAAATCACCCACCTTCTGCCTTGGTTTCACTGGGGGCTGTGGACCAGAGCTGCTCTTATTTGGCCATGATGCCTGGGGGAAAAAAAACACTAATATAACTTTTCAAATGTAACTCCTATATTACTATTATTAGTTGTATAATTTGTGAAAAATTGAGCAACTCAAAGAAAAAAGATTCCTTCTAGACATCTTCCTCCTTGGTAAGTAATTATTAGTAAATAGCAGTATATTTGGCATTTTGTAGAAATTAATTTTATTGAATTATTAAATCTTTATTAATTAATATTGTGTAATTTTTAGTCATTATTTTAGCTGCAACTGTACTAATTTTTAGTAAAAATATTAAATAACATTAATTATCTACTTTTCCAATTTCCCACCATATAGTCACTCCCTAGCAGGAAATGCTAAACATATATTTTGACAAGTATCTGTCCTTAAAATTATATTTTTATTAGTGTGTCAAAGATCTTGACTTGCCACCTAATGTATTCATCTATAATATTTTATTGTATATAATGTGCTGTTAATTTCTTGCATAACTATATTTTTTAAACAATATATGGAAAATATTATTTGCATTGCAACTCAACAAACTCAAGGTTTGTTTGTTCCGGTGAGCTTGAGAATTCAATTGTTTGTACAGATTTTCCTCAGCCTTAAGAATGTTAAAAACCTTCTGGGTTCAGAAGAACATCTTTTACATAGAAATCATATCTACATATACTTAAATCAGTCGTTTTGAACAATCGTGTTTGGATTGCTTATGAAAATGGAATAGTAAGCAACTAGCAATCATGTTTTTTCGTTTTGCTGACAAATTTTGTGACAAAGAAATAACATATTTACTAGTGAACTAAGGTAAGAAAAGCCATGATTATGTATTATATTTAATGCTGACAACTCTGGAGCTATGCCTGCTTTAATCAAACCATCAATATTCTTATTTATCAAACATTACCGAAGTGCCATTAAGTCAAAAAGCATTCAGATTTGTTTTTCTTTTTCTAAAGGCATAATTTATATGTGATTATTTTTTTCTAAGCCAATTAAATACAGCTGTTTACAATTTAATTTTGGCAATGTGGTAAGATAAGAGAGAGACCAAACATAAATATTACATACACAGATATACATAAACACATCCTATATACGAATTTATTTTATTACCTAAGGAAGAAACAGATCTTATAGCTTTCATTCTAAAATTTTAGCCGTGGGTCAGACACAAAACTATCAACGTTTACTAATTTATTAAAGAATATCTAGTCAAATTCACTTTCCCCAAAGAAAAAAGATTACTTACTGAAATGGCCAAAATCTTTGACTAATTTTTTAGAGAGAGAAGACAAAATGAAATAATTTTCCAGTTTCTAAATAGTTTTTGTTCTTTTGTTCTCTGTTCTTCTATGTCATGGCCCATAAATTTGCATTTCCAAAGGGATGTTCTTACATAAGACCAGCTAGGAAATTTATGTCTCATGGGCACAGAGCTGAGACTTCAGATTTAAATACCATTATTTGCTTAAACCAAGAAAGAAGAGCATTTATAAAGGCCCAGTTAAGGCAAGATCCTGAGGAAACATACTTTTAACTAAGACAAGATTTGTTATATATTTTTAAACAAATGCCTTCTCCATTGTAAATGTTTCTAGTAATTTAGGTGTAAAGAAGGAGGCACCCTTAACAAATGAAGATTTTCTTTATAGACGTAAATTTCTTTCACAAAAGGATCTCAAAAGAACCTGCTGAAAATAAATAGCTCTTATGCCAGAAAGCCGTATTTTGGAGACTAATTAGGTTAGATTAACAATTTCCTAACTCAACTGTGCCTTTTAGCTAGACTACTGAGTGGGTAGAGCTGCTGAACACTAGGAAGAGCCTTCTCTATGCATAGACCCAGCTTGGACACTGCTAATATTGCCTTATTGTCAGAGACTGGTTTAAAACCCTTTCTGAGTTTTTTTAATTTAATTTAAGACCTTAAAACCCTTTCTGAGTTTTTTTAATTTAATTATATTTTATTTTGAAGATTGAGTGGCAGACCAATTTCTTTCCCCCCGCCCTACCTCAAGAAAGAGTTTTACGGTATAACAAGTATAATAAATGTAAGGGCCGGGCGCGGTGGCTCACACCTGCAATCCCAGCACTTTGGGAGGCTGAATTGGGTGGATCACGAGGTCAAAAGATCGAGACCATCCTGGTCAGCATGGTGAAACCCCGTCTCTACTAAAAATACAAAAAATTAGCTGGGCACGGTGGCGCTTGCCTGTAGTCCCAGCTACTCAGGAGGCTGAGGCAGGAGAATTGCCTGAACCCAGGAGGCGGAGGTTGCGGTGAGCCGAGATCGCGCCATTGCACGCCAGCCTGGGTAAGAAGAGCGAAACTCCGTCTCAAAAAAAAAAAAAAAAAAAAAGAAGAGGGAAACTCGGTTTTTTTTTTTTTAAAAAAAGGTGAAAGGTGAATAGAATTGGCAGAACATACTGTGCTATAGCTGGAACCTGAGCAACACCATTTTATAAAAGACAAAGGCTGTTTTCCAAAAATAAGTTACCTCATTCTCCTCGCAATAACTGCGGGCCTTGGCTTCTGTAAATAAAACTGCCAGATTACTTTGCAGAATGCAAAGAGGTGAAGCTGCTTACCTTCTCTTTTCGGTAACCGCCAGAGTTTCTGGCCTTTGCTTACCGGTAATAACCAGAATAAGCGGCCCAAGATAATTCCATCCTGGCTCCTGCAACTTGTAATAAGTAGCAAAGATCTGTGATTCCCACCCTACCCAGATAATGTATAAACTAATGTTTATCTTGACTTCTGTAAAACACTTAAGTAACAATCAGAATGACAAAAGTCCCCTGGCCCTTGGAATGTCCCGAGCTCCCCCCACCCACCCAGGAGTTGATATACAGAATCCACTAGCCCTCGAAATGTCTGAAGCCTTTCATCCCCATCCCCCTCCTCACCCCACTCCCAAGGCGGTTTTACGGGTATAAAAGAGTTTTGTCACCTGGGTTGGAGAGATGTGAGTCCTCCGTGGTCGCAGGCAATAAAGCCTGCAATTTGGCATACTTTTGTCTTGGTGTTGACTTTCTATGCTCTATCCAGTATAACAATACAGTCCAAAGGGTTTGAGGAGAGGGGTTTCTGATGACTGAGTGGTGCTTATGAGAGAAGTAGGATCAAATAGGGAAAATAGAGAGGATACCTACAAATGTGTTCCCCAAAACAGCACAAGTCTCAGTTGGTAAGATTCAGAAATGGAAACATTTTAGACTTTATTGAAAACCCTTACCAAAGAAATATTATTGCTTCTCTCTGAAAGATTGGTTAATTATTGTCCTGGAAGTTAAGCCTTGTGGGCCCTCTCTAGTGGGGGAAACGTGCCAGGCCAAAGAGAGTGACTGCATCGGAATTGCTGGTGCAAAACTGGGTAATTTCCTTTCTAATATTGGGGTGTTATCAATAAAGGGAGACACATAGGAACACAGAATTTTTAAATTTGAGATTCTTTTTTGGGTTTAAAATACATACGGAGGGGGTCTCCTTGATGCCTGTAGCCACTGCAGCTATAAAGACCTCTGCCTATTTGCCTTTTGTAAAGAGTTACCTCACTGTGGCCTCTGCAACTCTATTACTCTTGGTAACTTTAACTTACCTTTGGTAAGGTTCACCCTTTTCCCCAGAAAACACAGGTTCTGGGTCCACAGTTCTTATTCATAAAATTAACTAAAAATCCAAATGGAAGAATTCTAGTCTCCTTGGATTGAGGGACTAAGAATATACTGTTGGGATGCAGTTTGTTTACATATTAAGTCATGTTGCAGTTTGCTATATATGGAGGCTGCTTTAGGCCAAATTTAATTAAACTTAACATAGTTAATAGATATACTACTTTTCCAAGTATTTTTCCTTGACTCATGATCGATTCCTTTTCTGGAAGTTATGCATCCTTCTCAGATGATCAGATATGGCCAAGGCTAAGGGCTGTCTTATAAAAGAATACGAAAGGCAATCCTGTTGCTGTAGACTTAGGGTGCAGCACTTTGGTACAAGGTATACTTCTTAGACCTTTCAGTAGGGATCAGGACAAGATTAGACGTTAGTGAAGCCACGTTTTTGCTCTGCTATTTCATTTCCTATCTACTTCCTAGTTATCTGTGTAAGACGTATTTTTTGATAAATGCACTGTCTTGGGATTTATTTCTAAAGAACCCTTTCCAAGAGAGACTCTGAAAGTATTTTTAAAGTATACTAGATTCATTTAAAAATTTCCAAGCATTCAAGACACAGTACTATATAAACAAATCTAAGAGAAAAAAGTAAAATAGATGTAATCCAGATATTAACATTGATAGACAGAAATCTAAATGTAATTATTGATAAAAATAAATGTAGAATTAAATGCATGAACTGATTTTCAAAATTATAATTTCTTAGAAAATATTTAAGCTTTATTTCCAGAATTGTGATTAATAAAAGAATTAAAGAGCAGATGATGAGGTTACTAAACTTAAAGATAGGTCAAAAAAAGTATTTGCAGATATAATTGGTTAAGACGGGGTCATTTGGGTATAGGGTGGGCTCTTAATTGAATATAAGTGAATTTTTATATGAAGAGAAGAGAAACCCAGAGGAGAGGCAGCTGTACGAAGACAGAAATATGAGGAGAATACTATGCCAAGATAGGAGCTGAGACTGGAATAATGCATCAGCAAGCTAATTGTCAGCTGGCACCTGAAGCTAAAGGAGTTACATGGAGCAAAGTCCTCAGAGAGAACTCATTCTTCTGACACCCAGATTTTGGACTTCCAGACTTTAGACTGTGAGGGAGTTTCTTCTGTTTTATTAAGCCACCCACTTTGTAGAAATGTGTTACAGCGCCCCTCAGAAACTAAAAACATGGGGATTTCTTCAAAGGAAATTAAAGGGAATTAAAGACCTGGGATACTATAAAATAATCTATCACACGTATAACTGAAATCTCAAGAGCAGAGCTGAAAGGAATTCACACAAATTATATCTAAGGAGATAGTAGCTGATAATTTTCAAAAACTGATGTTAGAAATTAACTAGTATCTCAAAGATTCAAATACTCTGTAATTTCTAAGTGATAGAAATTCAGAGAAAATAGTACAAACGAAACTCCTGGAAATCAGAAACAAACAATAAATCTCAAATGCAGAGAGAAGGAACAAAATATAAGTTAAAAGGAATGCTAAAAACAAAAGACAACTGGAAGACAATTTTAAAATTAGAAAGTGCTAAATGCCAATCCAGTATTGCATACACAATTAAAATAGCCTTTTAAAAGGGCAGTAAGGAAACATTTATTTACATGTAAACGATAAAGACCATGGCTAGTCAATGATCCTGTGGAAACAACGACAAAAAGCTGGAAAACTCACACACAAATAAACCTTGTAAAGGAGTTAGAAAGTAATGAGGACTAGACACATAAAAATTTCAGAGGGTTAAACTGTTAGAGGCCTATTGGTGATTGACAGACATTTTTCCTGCAGGTATTTGCTCATTTAATGTGGATGCTAAGTTTTGAACAGCCAGAGGAAATTTGTCCTCTGAAAAATAAGCAGAAAAGCTGCCAGCAGTATGGTGAGGTTAGAATTACAAACTAGAAAGTTAAAGGGTCTCAAACACAGAGTCAGATTTTCCCAAAGGAACTTTGCTGAATTCTGGGGTTGCATAGGAGACTGAACCATTAGGCCAAATACATTTTAGTTACAGTAACATTTTAAAAGTCTTTCAGTGACTTAGGAAATAAGAACAGTGGCCTGACTCAAAGTCACCTCCAATGTTTGCCTTAAATCCTTAGCTACAGCCTGAGTTTATATCAGGCAGAAGCTGCAAAGCTGTGAAGTCTGACATGTATAGAACTTGGGAGTCATCACCCCCATCCTCAAAACAAGAAAAAAGCTGTACTAACTAAGAACCAACAACCTCTCACACCCACCCCACAAAAAGGAGGGGATGCATGAAGAGAGAACCTCAGTTAACTGGGAACAGAAGTTGCTAATAGCAACAGTGCATGGTAACTGACTAAGTATAGGAGCTTGAACATACACTAATCTGAAAGATAAAATCTCTTAAGGTGAGGAATGAGGAGGTAATAAACTTTTGTAAGTTTTACCTTCAAGAGCCCTGCTAGGTAATAAGAGTGAAGATCAGAGGATGCTCTTGCGCTTGCATCATAGGAAGGGGACAAGAAGCCATTTGAAGTATTTATTCAGAACTGTATTCAGCAAACTTCCTAAATTCGCATTTTTCCTAACCATATTTCTCTACTTTCAACATTTTGGTGTCCTTAGTTTAAAATGTGACTCCTGTTAAGTCCTACAGACTGATGTATGTTTTTCTTTTTTCTTTTTTTTTTTTGAGACGGAGTTTCACTCTTGTTGCCCAGGCTGGAGTGCAATGGCGCGATCTCGGCTCACCGCAACCTCCGCCTCCCGGGTTCAGGCAATTCTCCTGCCTCGGCCTCCCGAGTAGCTGGGATTACAGGCATGCGCCACCATGCCCAGATAATTTAGTAGAGACGGGGTTTCACCATGTTGACCAGGATGGTCTTGATCTCTTGACCTCGTGATCCACCCGCCTCGGCCTCCCAAAGTGCTGGGATTACAGGCGTGAGCCACCGCGCCGGGCCCGGATGTGTGTTTTTCAATCTACTCTGAAAGATGACATAATGGAGTACAAAGGAAGTACTGAGGGATATTTTTCTCTAAAAATAATGTAAGAAAATTTAGACTTCAATTCAAAGTCATGGTTCACCTTTATTTTAATAGCTCTGGACTCAGCCCAAAACTTATTTACAACCTTTGGATTTATGTGAAATTAAAAACATGATGATAGTAATTTCTGGATGTGATTTAATATTTTTATCATATATAAAATTATCAATTTTTTTTTACATTTCATGTGTTATTTAGCTTCTGTGAAGCCTTCTCCATCTCTTAAAAAAACCCGGCTGGGGCCGGGCGCGGTGGCTCACGCCTGTAATCCCAGCACTTTGGGAGGCCGAGGCAGGTGGATCAGGAGGTCAAGAGATCGAGACCATCCTGGTCAACATGGTGAAACCCCGTCTCTACTAAAGATACAAAAAATTAGCTGGGCACGGTGGTGCGTGCCTGTAATCCCAGCTACTCAGGAGGCTGAGGCAGGAGAATTGCCTGAACCCAGGAGGCGGAGGTTGCCGTGAGCCAAGATGGTGCCATTGCACTCCAGCCTGGGTAACAAGAGCGAAACTCCATCTCAAAAAACAAACAAACAAACAAACAAACAGAAAAAACCCAGGCTATGATTCTCTCTGTGCCTACATTTCACTCCCTATTGGTAGAAATACATTGAGGCTAAGTTCAATTATATAAAGGTATGAAATAGATTATTGTTCCCTGCTATTTTCCATTACAAATGCTTGTTACATAAGGAAAACTTTTTTTATAAATTATATACAAAATCCATCTTACTACTAAACAAATCTCTGTCATATATTCTGTTACAAAAGCAATGCTATACGAGATGGCTACACCTCTTTACATTATTTTAAAATAATTTACATAAATCATCAATAGTGGGCTAATTTAGTCAGAGAAAATGTGTTGCTTACATTTACCTATTAATTCATTTTCATCTTAGACTAGTGCGTATTTCCTTACTTTATTCTTAGATTAGTACATAATTTTTAAATATTTAATTCAATATGATAGTATATTCTGACATTCTTAACCTCTACGTATATTGGTTTGATTTAATTTTGTAAATGAGTTCATCAAATATTTATGTTAATTTGTAATTATATTTGTAGTTACATGAAGTAATATATATTTTAGTTAAAGTATATCTAAATTTAAATGTGACCTCTGAGAGATAGATTTAACTTGTCACATAGATATCTTCTAATAAACATTATTTCCCTTTGAGGGACTGTGTTAAGGAGAGACTTCTCTTCTGGAGTCCACAAGGGGTGTGGTTTCAAAGGCAGGAGTTTCCTGGTGCCACGGCTCCATACACACCCCCGTCCGGAATGCCAAGTTCTTTTTCTGTGTTCTGCCTGTGCCGACTAGGTGGAGAAATCCAGGTGGACTGCTTTGTTCAAAAAGCCCAAAAGCTCTGGGAGGAGGGGGCTCTGCTGGGGACCAAGTAGCCAATCTGGTATCAAAGTCAAAGATCAATCACTCCAGAGGAAGTTTGAAAGAACTCCTCTCACTGGATGAGAACATGAATGGGGAGGGAATAACTTCAGGTTAAAATGCTGCTGCTCCTGACCTGCAGGGATTCCTTCTCTGGATCCCCTCCCACGGCAGCGTGGGAGCTATCTCTCCTCTCTCTTGCTTTTTCTCTCTCTGCCGAATAAATAGCTCTCTGCAAAACTCTTTGGGTCCGTGATACTTATTTGAATGGTAAGCTCATTACCCCTCCAGGGCCCTTTTCCCTATTCTTCCTGGTAAGAGAGGCCGAGGACCTCATGGGAACGTGGAGGGAGCTGAGTAAGGCCCCCTCCTGATCAGGCTACTGGGAGCATCTTTGGGTCGCCCCCTCTCCCTCCCTGGTTTACATCCTTAGAAAAACACTAGGTTCTAACTAAACGAAAGAGCCACCATTTATGCAGGGGTTCAACTTAAACTCTTTTACTTATTGATTCAGTAAGAAATGCTTGTCTGTTCCTTTTTCTATTAAAAAATATGTATTTTTAACTTGTGAGACTATATTATCAGGTTTAAATTGAATCCAGAACACCAAGGATAAAATGTAATTTTCAACACATTTGGCATTTCTTGAAATTGGAGATAGCAGAAATACATCTTACAATATCAAGACAAGGAGACTGATCAGCTTGAGGTCTTTCTCTTCCCAAACTGGATGTGCTATTTTTAGTTGTTAGTGAATTCCAAAGTAAAAATCTTCCTAATTTCTCAAGTAGTATAGATCTGCAAGTAGGTTTGTCTTATTTAATTAAATTTAAACTGTGTTCTTTCAGTTTTGAATTCTTACAATAAACAGATAGAGAATAGTTTTCCTGTGTCAACATCACTAAACCTTCTACAAAATGTGAAACAAAGTGATATATAAGATATATATATATGTATTTGTATTTCATCCAAAGACGCTGAAATGAGCTATGAAGAAACATGCTTATATTGGACTCTAAGATAAATACTTACATTAGAGAAAGAATTTTAAAGAACAGAATTACCATGGAAACATATCAGTGCTATTATCTTTTTGAGAAACTGCTTTTCACCTCAACACTTCCTTTTTTCATCTGTTGGAAACTTACCTCATCTCTGGAACCACCTGCCCCTTTTAGGATCAAGCTTGAAATAACTCACAGTAGTGTTTGTGTTGGAGACACTGCAGATTTTAAGGAGGAAAAATTCCAAACCTAGAGAATTAGTTTATTCAAGATGCTCAGACACAGAATGCCATCTGAGGATATATGGGAAGAGGAATGTAGTTTCTCAAGAAAAGGCAGTCTCTGGAGTGGCAATGGATTGATCCAACACTGAATTCAGAGTGGAATGGCAGAGGGAGAGGGGCAAACAAGATTCTAAATATGAAAGGACTTAGACATTCTGTTTGCAAACGAGATCAGAGCCTGAAGTCAAGAGCTTGGTCTTTGTATGTATCCTCTACTCTATCAGTAATTTAATCTTGCAAAAACAATACATTTATGAGCTTGAATTTCCTCACCAATGAAAAGGAGCTATACATGCTTGCTTTTTCTTATATAGTGACTTGTTGGTCATTATACAAATTGCAGGATTTCTGTTATTGTCCATTTTATTTGCATATTTTTATTGTTATTACCATGATAATTCATGAGATTTTGAAAAAGTTGCTGAGAAATGTAAAATAAAACTAAAACAATGGGATTACTTTGGTTTCTTAAAGTAATATACCAGATGATGTGTGTGTGTGTGTATGTGTATAGAGTAATAATACAGAGAAAGAGAGAGAGACAGAGAGAGAGACAGAGAGAGACAGAGACAGAGAGAGAGACAGAGACAGAGAGACAGAGAGAGAGACAGAGAGAGAGAGAGAGACAGGGAGAGAGAGAGAGAAAGAGAGAGAATAAAATTGCTTTTCAGCAGGTTGGCCTACTTCAATCAATAAAATAATTTTTATTGAAAATATTTCAGGAACCCTTCATAGAAATGTTAACAAATGTCTTGGTATGGGCACTGGGTTGAAAATTAACCCCCAAAGAGACGTGCTCAAGTTTCAGTTGCTGGAACCCATGCAAATGACCTCATTTGAAAAAAAAAAAATCTTTGCAGATGTAATTATCTTCAGACGAAATCATCCTGAATTTAGGGTTTATTATCCTAAATTCTATGATAAATGCCCTTATGAGAAAAGGCAGATAGAGATTTTAATCATAGACGTAGAGAAAAGAATGTCACAGACTGAAATTAACTTGCCACAAGCCAAGGAATACCTAAAGCCACCAGGAGCTGGAAGAGGTGAGGGATGATTCTTTCCTAGAAACTTTGGAAGGAATATCGCCTTGCTGCACTTTGATTTCGAATTCTAGTGTTCAGAACTTTGAAAAGGCTAACTTGTATTGTTTGAAGCCATCCCCTTTGTGGTAATTTGTTATAGTAGTTTCAGGAACTGGATACATGTGCAAGAAAACAGCATACATAAACCACCGCAACCGAATTGAATTAATCCTTAACTGAGTCTCCCAGAGTTACACTATCCTTGGATCAAAGATGTTTGTTTATTTTTAAAGAATTCCTTCACCTTCAAGCTTTGAGATCCTACTAAGTGTATTCAAAAGAAATGTGTAGCAGATTTTTAAACCACAGATAAAATAATCATGCCAAAGGAAACTCTGAACAACAAAAGCAGTGTTAAAGCATATACAAATAAAGATAAATCATTAAAGGTACATTTAACCAGAAAATTACCATATTTTTATATGTTAGATATTACTTTATGGTTATTTTATTTTGTTTGTAAATTTATTTGGTCATATGGACTTTATTAAAAGCAGCATTGCAAAGAAAATTGGGAATGAAGTGGGAAACAGTGTATTTCTTTCCAGTTGTGACAGAGAGAACGGTAATTTTTAAAAATCATATGAAAGGATTGCATTATCATTTGAAGAAAGAAGAGCAGAGACACCCAGGTGGTGCAGAAGAAACAAGATTCTCTGGCCAATTGACAGTTGATTAGTAATGGTAAGTTAAAAATATGTATTAGAGAATATGACACACAGTTTATTGATTATCCAATATTATTTTCATAAGCAAATTAAGAACAAAATATAAATATATGTTAATAGCAAAGAGTAACCAGATCCCTTTATAATTACTAATGAAGTTTTATCTCAAATATTAGCTTTCTATAATAAATGAATACCTGTTGAAAATTTCCCCTTAAGGATTTCGTGTGCAAATACTCAGTCTTAAGCAATTCTATTTAAAATAGTGTTGCTTTAAGTATGCAGAGGAATAACACAACAAAACAAAACAAACCTACCAAATAAAACTAATAATAAATGAATAAGATGCAGGTTGCTCATTTCAATACAGGTCAGGTGAATCAAGAACTATTTAGAACCACTGCTACCTAAATAAGGTTTGTGATCTCACTGTGTTGCCAGCTATAAAGACCATGTTTTGGCTGGGTGCAGTGGCTCAAGCCTGTAATCCCAGCACTTTGGGAGGCTGAGGCGGGTGGATCATGAGGTCAAGAGATCGAGACCATCCTGGTCAACATGGTGAAACCCTGTCTCTACTAAAAATGCAAAAAATTAGCTGGGCATGGTGGCGTGTGCCTGTAATCCCAGCTACTCAGGAGGCTGAGGCAGGAGAATTGCCAGAACCCAGGAGGCGGAGGTTGCAGTGAGCCGAGATTGTGCCATTGCACTCCAGCCTGGGTAACAAGAGCGAAACTCTGTCTCAAAAAAAAAAAAAAAAAAAAAAGACCATGTTTCCTATACTCCTAGAAATGCAGGAACACAGGAAGAATTCAGAGGGAGTGGACATTAAACGTGTTCATTTAAGAATGAGTAGGAGTCCATGAGGTGAACAATGCTCTGTGCGGCTATCTTTCTATAAAGAACAAGTAGTCTTTACTGAGTTATAGACTTGACAATTCAATAATGACAATTTTGTATTGTGATGCAAATAATGAGTGACAGGAGCAAAAATATAAACATAGATGCTCCTATAAAATCACAATAATGATAATTTGGTATTGTCAAATCTATACGTTCTTGGATCTAAGTTTATAGTACTAAGAAAAATAGACTAAATTCAGACTGTAAAAGTACTTATTAGCTATTTTAAGAATTCTGGGATTGACTCCTTAAAGAAGTCAAATTTTAAAAATTGAGTTGGTTTGGGGCTTTTAAGAGGGCTCTGTTGGAGTTTCTGCCTTCACTTTTAGGTTGTATTAACTTTATCTTTTGGAATTTTGATTGCGTTGAAATTAGCAGGAGGACAGTGATGGCAGGGGCAGCCCTTCTGGAATGGCCCTGGTATGATGCCAGCTTCAGTGGTGGAGGCATGGCCAGGCTATGAACTCCACAGAGCTGGCAGGGTCGGGAGCCCTGCTCCATTTTGAGTTGGGTGGTTGGAAACCCTGCAGCTGCCCATCCCCGGCTGCCGACCTAGGCATCCCTGTGCACTCAGGGACCTGGGAAACCTCTCCCACAGAGTCTCGGAAGTGCCTGCTTCTGCTGCCTGGCCTCTCCCTGCTCCTGGGAACCGCTCTGATTTTGTAGCAAAGTTTAATTCTAGCCCAGGCATCGTCGCAACCCAGCCAGGTTGCCAATACTTGGGGCGCTGTTCACATGCCAACTCCCTGCTGCCTTAGCCTCCTCCAGACTTTGGGCACTGAGGAGCACAGAGGAAGGCCGAGGAGGGGCTGAGGACAGCTAGGTGCAGGCCTGCAGGTTTCCCTAAGCATTAACAGCCTGGCGTCATGGGCACCACCGATGGCAGGAAGCAGACAGGCTCCTGGGCAGAAAGGGGTGTGTCCAGTGAAGCCACACCTTCAAGCCGGGGATGGCCTGGAAGCCTGGGTTGGGATTTCACGTTCTGCAGACCAAAGTGAGAACTTACGATGCTTTTCCTCAGCCCACTGCTGGCCACCCATGGACCAATCAGCATGCACTTCCTCCTTTCTGAATCCATTAAAAACCCCAGACTCAAGCAGATTTGGGCAGATAAGGGGAAGACCTGCCTGAGGATAGGAACTACCCACTCCAGGTCTCCTCTCCACTGAGGGTTGCACAGACATCAGGATGACCTGCCTGCAGAAGGGAAGTACCCAGTTTGGGTCCCCTGAGAGCTGTTCTGCCATTCAATGAAGCTCCTCTCCATCTTGTTCATCCTCTAGTTGTCTGCTTACCTCACTCTTCCTTTTTTATTTTTTAAATTTTCCTGGATAATATCCTGAAGAGTATTTTCCAGCACCTCACTCTTCCTAGACATGAGACAAGAACATGGGACCTGATGAATGGTGGAACTAAAAGAGCTGTAACACACAAACAGGGCTGAAACACCCCTGATTTCCACATTGTGGGTGATGAAAGGTAGAGATCTGCAGCCCTTTGGGGACCCCAGACTTAGGGGTTCCCTGAGCCAGGACTATGACACCCTTTTTTGGAGTTTGGCAGTTCCTGGCATCTCCAAGCTTCTGGGTACCACTGTGTCCCTCTCTTCTAGACATAGGTGCCCTCAGTAGAAGCCACAAGCAGTACATTTGGTCCAGCGACAGCCTCACACAGGACTGGCCCCTGTGCTGATACCTGTAGCCTCCGACTCCACCCCAGCAGCCAGTGTGCCTGGTTGTGTGCCATGGCTGGACCCTGTGCTCACTCACCCACACGCCCCTCACCACTCTGCAACCGGCTTGCACTTAGCGGGTGTGGGATCCGGGGTGGTAGTGTAAGCAAAGCACAGCCTGCTGGGCTGAGTAGGCAGAACAAGCCCAGCAGGTGCAAGCAGTACTTAGGCAAAATGCACTGCTGGCCACAGAGGTTTCTTGCTAAAGCAACACCCTAAGGATCCTGTGACAGTAGGTCCAAGAACAAAGCAAAGAAGGCTCTTAATAGAATTCATATATTCAGAACACAGGTGTTCCTATGAAATTTGCCCTTCATAGAAACCCATAAGAGCCAAAACCCATTGGTACACTGAATCCAGATTCATCTCATAAGCAAGGACACACAAAGACTCAAAAGAAAGCTTTGGTGGAAGACTTACCGATCAAGTGGAGAGGAAAAAAAAAAGAAGAGAAAAAAACAGGAGTTGTAACTCTCGTCTCTGACAAAATAGACTTTAATAGTAACAAAGACTAAAAGAAACAAAGAAGGACATTACATAATGGTACAAGGATCAATGCAACAATAGGAGTCAATGATCATAAATATATATGCACCCAATACAGGAACACCCAGATACATAAGACAAGTTCTCAATGACTTATAAAGAGACTTGGACTCCTGCACAATAATAGCAGGAGACTTTGACACCACATTGTTAATATTCGATGGATCAACGAGTTAGAAAATTAACAGGGACATCTAGGATTTGAACTCAGACCTGGAACAAGTAAACTCAGTGAATATTTATAGAATTCTTCACCCCAGGTCCACAGAACACACATTTTTCTCAGTATCACATTACACCAATTTTGAAAGTGACAACATAATTGGAAGTAAATCACTCTTCAGCATTTGCATAGCATTTCACAGACTTAAATGAAATATTGGTCGGCTGTTTATTATTTTACTCCCTTATTCCTTCCTGTCTCCATTGATAAGTACAGTTATAGCCATAAAAGAAGTTTTTAATACCTACTTTTAGATTGCATTCCAGCCTGGGCAATAGAGCAAGACTCCTGTTCTCTCTCCTCCTTTCTCTTTCTGTTTGCCATTCAGTGGAAGAGTCAGAATTAAAATAATGGGATAAAAGGGAACATTAAACGTCAAACACTCAATTTTGGACTAAAAGTTCCAAGATGGTCTATGCTTGTGTTAGTGGTTTCCCTTCTAAAACAAAATCTTGTCCAAGCATGGCTCTTAGAGAAAATGGTAACAGGAGCTTATGTATGGCTACACTACACCCTCTGCTGTGAGGCAGCTACTGGCTATGACGTATATCTTAACTTTAACGCTGTTGCTGTATTGCATGTTTTTCCTATAATAAACTCTCTATTTTTAAGCATTGTCATGTTGGAGCTAGAGAATCTTCTTAAAAATTGAAGCCATCTGACATCATTGAAGGTAAATATGAAGATTTTTAAAATATTACCTTTCAAAATCACATTATTTCTATCTGTGTGAATCTTATTTTGGGCTTCAGAGTATAAATTTATACTGTTACATTTACCAAAAGGACAAAAAATCTGCTTCCTTTGAAAATTAATAAAAATTTTGTAATAAACTTCAAATTGTATATTTTGGTGAGAATTTTATGTATTTTTGACATAGTTTTGTATCCTTTGAGGTATTTACTGAGTTTTCTAATGAACACTAAGTGTGATAACAACAGCAAAAAATCTTGAATCAATAGCTGTCACATATTTACTAACAGTAGACTGAGTGATTCCATAGTGCAAATTAAAAATCTACAGATAAACTTTTAGGATCATATTAAAACCTAGATTAACATTGTTTTGCTAATTGGAATACTACTGTAAAGAACAGCTCACAAAACATATATTTGGTTTAAAAACACATTGTAGTCTAAATATCTTCAACATTTGATAAAAAATATAAAACCATTATTAGAAATAATCAGAGATAGCAAGCTGGACTGAGCTCAATTCATCTCTTTCTTTGATGGCTATAAATAAGGAAATTTTTTTTTTAAATTTATACCTAACAAATCCCATTGGGAAATGAATATTTTATTTTTATCTTTCAAATTCAGATGTTGCTTATTGACAAGTTTATATTAAGCATTTTGGATGTGTGTATACCTAGCTTTACTCAAGTGAAAATGGTTTTAGCTCACTCTCAATAATTTTGATAACACAGAGCAAAATATTTCATTAAAACGTATGCTGGAAGATATATATCATTTTACAAAGTCGTACTGAGTGATTTGTAATACTGTCAAAGTTTGTATGTGTGGGTGTATATGTAGCCTGTATATTTGAGAGGGGAAAATAAGGACTGTTTTGTTTTCTAATAATAGATCGTACAGTACTTACTAGCTATTATGATTTAAAGGGGGAGAATATGGTCAAGAAATTAAGAAAGTCAAAAACTCTTTGTCATTCTCTTACTCCCTGTGTTTCAGAACAACTTAGTTTTCCTAAATATTCATTCAAATGACATGAATATAATTTTCCTTACAAATAGCAACTATCAAATATTATTTGTTAACATTTTCTGAGTTATGTGTGATGCTTTGAAATGTGTGTACTTACACATATGTTTTGGCCTTTCTATAATTTAATGATGAAATCAACAATAAAGTAAGACTTTTATGATTAAGGACACATACGTAATACCAAAATGTCATATGACTTTTCTAGTATTAAAAAAGGAACATCTCTGTTGGGGGATGGACAGGAACATCTCTGTTGGAACATCTCTGAGCTGGGGGAGGGACAGCGGGGAGTGGGGAGTTGGGGAGGGATAACATGAGGAGAAATGCTAGATATACGTGATGGGGAAGAAGGCAGCAAACCACACGGCGACGTGTGTACCTATGCAACAATCTTACATGTTCTTCACATGTACCCCAAAACCTAAAATGCAGTTAAAAAAAAGAAACATCATACTAAATCAAAGAGCAGCTTTTTGTAGAAACTACAAGCCAAATATATGGATTATTCTTTGCTGGAAGGAAATCAACAGGTGTTTAGAAATAATCATAAAAATAAAAATGTGTCAACAGCCAAAGATCAATATGTGAATCTTACTGAAAGTAGCTGAATTTAATTTTAGCTAATTTATTTAGATTCATAATACAAAAGCTTATTAGGCATAGTTTTCATATGTTTACTTCACTTGGCATTCTTACCCACATTTGAGATGTGACCATTTTAGCAACATGGAGTTAGAAATGGAGCTTCTTGACCATGTAAATAATTAATTATTGAGGCCATTAAATTGGCCTCAATCAACTCGAGTGTAATTGAAGCAGCATGGTTCTCTGTGTAGGTGAACAGTTTATTGAATGCTTATTTTGTTATATCAAGCTGAAAACGTTAAATGATAAGGGAAGTACTTCCTAAATCAATTGCATTGTTGATTTGTTTTGTGAAAGTACTGCCAACCATCCACGGGCTAATGGCTAGCTAAAACACAAAAATATATGGAGTTTAAGCACCTTGATAGACAAATGCTGGTAACGGTGAGTCTAACCTTTTCAAAGACTGGTTGTATTTTAAAAACTGATTTAAATATCAAGTGTAGTGTGATTTAACATCTAATTTCAAATATACAATAGTCAGATAGAATTTCATAATGAAGTTCTTTTGTTAGTATTTCTACAATTTTAGTAAAAATTTAGTATTAGGGTCTTATTAAATATTGCAGTATGCAGAATTTGGCAACAGTTTTATTTTAATCTATATTAGTTTAATTGGGAATTGAAATAAATGTCTTTCATTTAATTATCTTCCATATGTTCAAAGATGCTTTTATGCACCACAGTTTTATATACCATGTAATCAACAATGAAGTTGTAAAATATTATAATTATTTGAAATTAAATTGTTCTAAGTGAAAATATTATTAGATTTATAGAAGACTTATTGACATGTAACTTATAATCCACAGTTCATGCATTTAAAGTGCATGATTGAATTTTTTTCTTTTATTGAAATGTGAATTCATAATTATTTGATCGCCACAAAAATGTGATTTTAGAACACACATTTCCTTCCCTGAAAACGAAAAGCTGAATACCCAATAGCAATCACATCCTTTTTCCTATCTAACCTACCAATATCCACCACCCCACTTCCCAACCCCTACTTTATTCACGAATCATTTTTGCTGTATGGACATATCATAGAGTTTATGATCTTTTGTGACTGTCTTATTACACTTAGCATAATGGTTTCAAGGTGCTTTCAAGAATCATTTTTGTTGTATGGACTTATCATTTTTTAAATAAATTCATCAGTGGATGAACAATTGGGTCATATGAACTTTTGAACTAAGGGGAGAGATTGACAGCTCCATAGTAATGGTAGGAGTCTTCAATGGCCCACTTGCAGTTATGGCTAGAACAACAAGTCAGAGTAAAAATAAGTGAAGACGGGACTTCATCACCAGTATAGATCAATGTAAATATGAATTGATATAAATAATAAAGTTAAGAATTTGTGTTTACATGTTTCTGCATGGATGTATGCTTTTATTATCTTATCTATTTACCTGGAGTAGAATTACTGGTAACTCGAGGTTTAACATTTGGAGGAACTGCCAGACTGCTTGCAAAGGCAGCTGCACTGTTTTGCATTCCCACCAGATACACATGAGGCCTCCAATTTTCACCATACTTGCCAATTTTTTTTTTTTTGAGATGGAGTCTCACTCTGTCACCCAGGATGGAGTGCAGTGGCGTGATCTCAGCTCCCTGCAACCTCCACCTCCTGGGTTCAAGTCATTCTCCTGCCTCAGCCTTCCCAGTTGCTGCGATTACAGGCACGTGACACCATACCCAACTAATTTTTTGTATTTTTAGTAGAGACAGGGTTTCACCATGTTAGCTGGATAGTCTCGATCTCCTGACATTATGATCTGCCTGCCTCAGCCTCCCAAAATGCTGGGATTACAGGCATGAGCCACCGCGCCTGGCCATACTTGCCAAATTTTAACTTTTTTTCATAATAAAATTAGATAAGCAATGAAAATGCTTGATCATTGAATTTTAACACGAGCAAAGTTTCCTAATAAATGAAACCATATAGTTTTCACAATGATTAAATATGTTATAGGTTTGCACAGGTCATCTTATTGATATGAAGTGTTTGAAGAAGGCTAAGAATACATGCAAATGCTGATTCATTTTATTCACATGTAGTATGTGAAAAGGTAAATGTATGTAGGCTTTGATTTTGAAAAAGTGACAACTTGCCCTAAATATGTACATATATTATAAAATCATGAGGCTTTTATTTCCTGTGGTGCCAGTGATATCATATCTCTTTATTCACATTTAAATATTTTATAGCAGGTGCTATGTTTTTTTATTTTAGGTCTCAATTTCTTTGCCAATTAAAATGAGCGAAAAGAAATATATGTAAGTTTTGCTAAATTCTAAGGATTATTGAATAACTGATAAAATTACTTAAGACTTAGGGGCAATTTTGAAGGTAACAAAGTGCCATTAAATTCACAGGAGCAATCAAACATAGCTTTCAATGTTTATTTCTTACTTTGATGTTTTCTTCAAAAAATTTTTGTAGCATTTCCTATTTTAACAAACTTTTTTTCTATTTTCTATTTGTTTAAGTTGTTAGTCTCAAAATTTGCAAGAGTAGAATCTCATACTCTGTGATACTATGCTAGAGAATTTCACATATCATAGGTCCTCTTAAATGTTGTTTGCCTGTCAATCTCTTTCAATGTGTAGAGAAGAATGGATGATTTAGTTAAAATACAGAGTGAGGATAAAAATAATATGTCACAGAAAATGTTTCAGTTCACCTATGTATTTAACCATGAATTTATTATTGGTATTTTATGTAGGATCACATAAATTACCTTATAATATTGTTTATATATAAATAAATACAACAAATCATTTTTAAAATTTATTTCTATGGGGTATAGGCTTTGGATAAATGCTTCCATTCCAAGTGGGAGAAAGTGGTCAACACAAAAAGGCTCCAGGTTCTATGCAGCCTAAATGCCAGAAGGGTAGTCATTAAATTGTAAAGCTCCAGAATAATCTGTTTGACTTCATGTCTCACATCCAGGGCAGATGCTGATGCAAACGGGGGGATTTCATGACCTTCAGCAGTTCCAGCCCTGTGGTTTTGCAGGGTTCAGCCCCTGCACCTGCTTTCTTCGGCTGACATTGACTGCCTGCAGCTTTTCCAGGCCTATGGTGGAACCTCTCAGTGAATCTACACTTCTGGGGTCTGGATGACAGTGGCCCTCTTCTCACAGCTCCACTAAGAGATACCCCAGTGGGGACTCTGTATGAGGGTTCCAACCCCATATTTTTCTTCCACACTGCCCTAGCAGAGGTTTTCCATGAGGGCTCCACCCGTCAAGCAAACTTGCCTGAACAGCCAGGGGTTTCCATACATCTTCTGAAATCTAGGCAGAGGATCCCAACCTCAATTCTTGAGTTCTGTGAACTCACAGGCTCAACACCACATGAAAGCCACCAAGGCTTGGGGCTTGCACCCTCTGAAGCAATGACCTGAGATGTACCTTGACCTCTCTTAGACATGGCTGGAGCTGGAGTGGCTGGAATGCAGGGCAGCGAGTCCTGAGGCTGCACATAGCAGCAGGGCTCTGGGCTTGACCCATGACACCATTTTTCCTTCTAAACCTCCTGGTCTGTGTAGGAAGGACTGCCATAAAGATCCCTAGCATGCCCTGGAGACATTTCCCCATGCCTTAGTGATTCACATTTAACTCCTAGTTACATATGCAAATTTATGCAGCTGCCTTGAATTTCTCCCCAGAAAATGGGTTTTTCTTTTCTACCAAATGATCAGCCTCGGCAAGTTTTCCAACCTTTTATGCTATCACCTCTTGTATGTTGCTTTGAGATTTCTTCCACCAAATACCCTAAATTATCTCTCTCAAGTTCCAAATTCCCACAGATCAATAGGGCAGGGGCAAAATGCCACCAATATTTTTGTTAAAATAGCAAGAAAGACCTCCAGTTCTCAATAATTTTCTTGTCACCGTCTGAGACCACCTCAGCCTGGACTTCATTGTCCACATCATTATCAGCATTTTGGTCAAAGCCATTCAACAGTCTCTAGAAAGTCCCAAACTTTCCCACGTCTTTCTGTCTTCTTCTGAACCCTCCAAACTATTCCAACCTCTTTCACATTTTCAAGTATCTTTGTAGCAGTACTCCATTCTACCAGTACCAATTTACTGTGTTAGTTCATAATTGTACTGCTGTAAAGATACTACTCGACATGGGGTAAAATATAAAAAGAAAGAAGTTTAATTGTCTCACAGTTCTGCATGGCTGGGGAAGCCTTAGGAAACTCAGAACCACAAAGAGGTGAAGGGCACACAAGATACATTTTACATGGCAACAGGAGACAGTGAGAGCAGAGAGGAAAGAGCCCCTTATAAAACCACCAGATTTCAAGAGAACTTACTCACTATCAGGAGAATAGAATGGGAAGATTACCGCCATGATCCAATCACCCCTCAGCAGGTCTCTTCCTTGACACCTGGGGATTACAATTCGATTACAATTCAAAATGAAATTTGGGTGGGAACACAGAGCCAAGCTATATCAGAGACCACTACAAAATATCTTACTTTGAAAATTATAAAATCTATGGAATTTGAAAAGTACTCTACAGTTTTAACCTATCTAAAATTATAATAAGAATTAATCACCCACAAATATATGAATTAAAATAACATTTCAGAATGTTTATGCATATGTGAAATCTAACTTATGTCAGCATAATATCCAAATAAAAGATGTGCTTTGCTGTGAGTGCTGATACTGTATATTTAAATTATTAGTAATATTTAACATCATCTGAAATTTCTCCTAGTCATTCTTTAATAAACACATTTACTGTGTATGTAGATGGCATACACATCTACTTGCAGCATTGAACAGAATTTTCATTTTTAATAAATTATTACATAGTATTTTATAATTTATATACATATATTTATTTACTTATTATACATTAAGAGAGTTTTATTTTCTTTAAATAAATCAGAGTTTGTTAGATAGACCTCCCTTTTTGCCCCCAGGTTTTGTCATAATCTTTCTAATAGCATGTGAAGTGCAGGTAAAGTGAACATAAACTTCTCACTTCAACAGGTGATTAAAGCGGAAGTGCCAACAGAAATAGCCAATTTCTCTGGCTCTTTTCAGATACACTAATAACTGCTATCTCCCTCAGCTCAATATGCACAGATTTTATGAGTGAAACAAAGTGCTCTCAACAGGGTGGATAGAAACAATAACCTCCTACTGGTTTCTGGTAAATGTGATAAAACAATTCCACTCTTCTCTGTTTTCTGACCAGTTGGCAGCCAGGTCGGCAGTTGCCCGTAATAAAAAATATAACCTTTATGACGCCATTTATCAGCCATATTCTAGAATCAGTGGAAAATGTAGAAAATTAGTGTTAGGTATGCATGAAATGCATGTGTTCCAGTATTTATATAGACAATAGTCAGAATCCCTCTGCTACACTGATTTATTATATCATTTGCTGTGTCCCCACCCAAATCTGACCTTGAATTGTAGTAATCCCCATGTGTCAGAGTGGAACCAGGTGGAGATAATTAAATCTTAGGGACAGTTTCCCCCATCCTGCTCTCATGGTAGTGAATAAATCTCAGGAGATCTGATGGTTTTATAAATGGGAGGTCCTCTGCACAAGCTCGATTACCAACTGCCATGCTAGATGTGTCTTTGCTTCTCTTTCACCTTCTGCCATGGTTGTGAGGCCTTCCCAGACATGTGCCACTGTGAGCCCATTAAAACTCCTTTCTTTATAAATTACCCAGTCTTGGGTATGTCTTTATTAGCAGCGTGAGTATAGGCTAATAGAGTTTACTACTCTTTTTTCATTTTCTGACATGATATTTTAACTGTTTATTTTATTGTTTGATCACTCTTATTTTGCAATTAACCATTGTTATCAGTGACCTGATAAAGAGAAACACGCATATTTATTCCAAAATTAATAACTAAATTTTCACTGTTCAAGAAAGTTGGCAAACTTGTAACTTGTTGAAAGTGTTTGCCAATGTTTGACTCTACCATTGATATCACTTGTTTCAGAAAATCATAAGATAAAAATAGGAAGGTGTGGTTGTATTGAAGTATCAACCTCTACTTTAAAAGACAGTAGTCATTTTGAGAGGACTGTGCCCCAAGATGGTGATGTCAGCAGACAGCTTGCTATTGTCATTCATGCCTCAGAAGCAGGTTAAGTATACTAGTCATGATTATGATACATTCAAAAATAAAAGCAGTGCTTGGGACCCAGATTCTACTCTTTCTTAGAAGGAAAATACAAGCATATTTTAAATCTAGGAGCACATGTGGTGAAATTTTTAAAAAAATCACTGCTTCTTTTGGAATCCATCATTTTCTTACTGACTTCAAGGATGTGTGAACATTCTGAAGCATGCCCTTACTTTCTTCTTTAATTACTAACTTGCATACTTTTGATGTCAGATGTCCTGTGTTACCTTCAATATTTTTTATTAATCTATCACAGAAAGTTTAAAAAAAGACAGCAAGGTAGATGAAAATCAGAATTAGAATAATTGAATAAGGACACTTTACATTTATACTTGTTTTTTCTTTATACCTCACAATATCCCTGGCCCAAATGTTAACGAATATCTACATTTTTTTCCCATTAGGGCAATCCAATTAATGATATTGTTGAAGAAATTACAAACTACTGTTGGAATTAGGTTTGCTTTAATGTTTTCCATATTGAAGATTAAGATTCTTGCATCTCCTTTTATGAACATTACAATTGATTTTTTCATTCTTGAATCCTTCATCTTCAGTTTTAATAGAATGATAATTGTTTTAAGACACTTGGTTTTTATTATGTAAAGGGGTATTGCTATAGTAAGTAATGGGTAATTTGATTATAATGGTGATGGTTGTAATTTCATTATCTTTGATCATATTATCTAATTAGTGTTTTTCTTTTAATTTATAAATATAAGAAAACAAAGCTATATAGTAAAAAAGATAAAGAAGAAGGTAAAATAAATTTGTGATAACTTGTTAATTGTGGAAGATAGAAAAGAGATTTTCAGGAGATATACAGAAGCATTTCATTGTGGTTCTTAAAGGAAATTGGTTGTAAGTAGTCCTATCAGTCTTCTTTGGAGCCTGTAATATAAAGCTACAGGCTATGAGTGTTAAACAAACAAAAAAAAATTATTCTCTCACAGTTTTAAAAGCGGAAAGTCCAAGATTAAGGTGCCAGCTGGGCTGGTTTCTGGTGAGGCTTCTTCTCCTGTCTTGTAGACAGCAGCTTCTTCTTATGTCCTCACATGGCTTTTCCTCTGAAAATGCAGAAAGAAAGCGTGATCTGTGATGTCTCTTCCCCTTAAGTACTAGCCTCATTGATTTGAGACCTTACCATTACAAAATAATGTAACCTTAATTACCTTTAAAGATCCTGTCTCCAAATACAGTCACATAGGGGTTAGGGCTTCAACGTATAAATTTATGAGAACACAATTTAGTACCAAAAATGATGGAAAAATAATTTTTAAAGAAAGTTAACACCTTTGATATTAAGGAAAAATAAATTTGATTGGGAAAATGATGGCTGAGATTCTTCCTGGTCATGACTTTGTGATGAAGGCATTAGAAAAGCACAATTTGGTCACTTAACAGTCAGGAAAGCTATTTACAATATCTATAGGTAGGGCTGTATGGATGGGAAAAAATAACCAGTTATTATAAAGAATATCAATAAACTCAATATTAAAAAAATAGTTATTAATTTGTATTGGTACTTACATTATTTACAGAATAAATTTTAAATTACCGATGAAGAATTTTTACTTTATAAATTGTTCTACTTTGAAAATTATTTTTTATTTGAATAGACAGAAATGACCCATGATATACCTACCAGTGTGGTGCTATACAAAAATAACATATTTGATACAAAAATTATCAGAGAAAAATTTCAACTTGGATACTTATTAATGCCTATGTTTTTTACTTAATATATATGATTCCATGAGACTTTGTGTTCAGATTTTACAATATATAGCATAATTCTTAATATACCTCATACTCCCACACACCTGAGATTTATACTTATATTCATTTTTAAAGTGTGGCTGAAACAGTATGCAGTAGTTCCATAGCTATTTTAGTTATTCCAACAATAGTTTCTACTTTTTCCAACAATATCACTAATCAGATTAATTGGATGGTAAAAAAGCAGAAGTTCATTAACTCTTAGACTGGGATGCTATGAAGTATAAAGAAAAGGAATTAAAAATTAAAATGTCCTCATTTAATAAGAGAAAAATAATTATCTAAATTTCTTTCAAATAAGATGAAAAGAGGTCACCAAGGTGATTCTAATATGACTCCCATGCTAATTGAAAATAATTAAACAGGAAAAATCAAATATATTCCTTATTAATAAAATTATTTTAATTATTTTACTTTCACTAATTGCTAAAACACAAATAACAAGGTAGACGGTTCCTTTATCAAAGTAGAAGATATCTTTTATAAGGTTGAAAGGAATGTCTCCTTTCCTTTTCTAGTCAATGCCCTCAATTTCTTGAGCTTGCTTGATGCTTCTAAGAACTACAGATTCATTCTAATATTAGGCAACATATTACCATTGCTGTTTTCAGGGAAAATGTAGGTAGGATTGATCCTTCCGTTATAAGTCAGAATACAAGTAACTCAGCTTGAACACGTACAACTCTTCACCCTCAGACTATGTTCTTTTTCTGCTTCTGCAATTCAATCACCATTACTTGTTACTTAATCTTTCAATACCAGAAGGTAGTCATTACCCCCAAACCATGTGGTTATTGCAAAAATAAGTTCGGTTAAAATATTGTGGAGCTAGCATGAAAAACATATAAAAAGGATAATGTTTTTAAGAAACTATTTTTTGTAAGTCAACATATACAAAGGACTGGCTTCTCAAAGTATGACTGACATAATTAAAGTAAATTAATTCCTACAGGCAGAGTAAAGTTCCTGAGAATTTGATTAAATTAAATGTCTATTGTTGTACTTCATTAGAAATTGATTTTATAATGCTTGAAGTAGTTCTGCATTAAGAGAAGCAAACGGGACTTGAGATTTACATATTACATTAATACCAAAACTCCTTTTTGTTATTTTTTGGTATAGTAAAGACTCACTGTTATCTAACATATCATCAGTAATTTTGTGACCAAATGATAATTGATAAAAATATCATATATACTATATATGTGTGTGTGTGTATGTCTGTGTGTGTAAAATTTTCAGATTGTTTGACTAGTGAAAAGTAAAAAAGAATCTAAGATGAATGTAGTCTGTTGAAAATATTAGGGAATCTCAAATTCTATAATCAATACTGAAAACTAGAACAACTTTGTTTCCAGCTCCCTTTCCCCTTTCAGGGTCACTAGCTCCAAGGCATCCACTAAGCCTGTCCTCCCCTGACACACATAATGCCTTTTGGTGAGTTGATAATTTCATTCTGAAAAGAATAATCATTTCTTACATTGGTTCATCCATGGGATGTTATTATAGGACATGAAATGAAAAAAAAACCTTCAAATCCAGAGAGACAAATTTCTAGTGGGAAAATATCAGGAAATTTCATGGAGTAGGAATGACTGACTGGGTATCCTTCACTAGGCACTCACATACTCAAATTATTTGTAAAGTCAGACTTAGTTTAATTGCTTTCCCAGAAATGTGGCAATAATATTGAAACAAAACAGCTAACATTTATTGAGCAGTTACAATTACCATTATTCATTCTAGTTATTTTACTTCCATTAATTAATTACTTCCCAAAATAACCCAGTGCTGTGGACATTGTTAAGATTCTTTACATTCGAAAAAATAAAAATAAAAAACCTTGAGAACAAAGAGAATAAGCTATACACCAACATTACAAAACTAGGAGCGGGAGATTCGGGAGTAAAACAGAGTCATGGTGCTGGTTATCAAAACTGAATACTTACAGTTCTTTAAATACAGCTTATACTAATATTTCAGATACTCTGGTTCCAAAGCCTCTAGTCTTAACTGCTATGTAGTATGATGTTCAATTCCGTATGTAAAATGTGTTTTTGTAATATGTAATCATACGTGTTTTAACAAATGAAGGGCATGTAACAAAATTTTTAAAATCTATTTTCTAAATTGCATTATAATTCTTCAAGTTTTTACTAAAAGTATATGGAGATACCACTTGGAATAACCAACTATACGCATCTCATTGGCGCTAAATGTAAATGTGATTAACAGAGAGCTTTCTGTTCTGGCTAATAACAAGCAAATTAGAGAGTCATTATTGATATAGTATTAACAAAGAACTCATCGTGTCTATATTTTTGAGGCTCAGCAGATAAGTAAACAGCAGGAGAGTTCAGTTTTGTCCTCCTTTATCAATATCAAAGTAAAGTGGAATTTAAAGTAACTGTGACACTGGAAACAGAATTGAATGATAGGTAATCAATTTTAGGCTATTGGGAGGACAAAAGTTATTTCAAATAGATGGATAAATCACTGTTTACTTGATATGGTTTGGATATTTGTCCTTCCCACATTGCAGTTGAAACGTAATCCCCAGTCTTGGAGGTGAGACTGGGTAGAAGCGTTTGGGTCAGGCTTATGAATCACCCATGGTTTGATGCTGTCCTCATGGCAGTGAGTGAATTCCTATGATTCTAGTTGTTCGAAAGTGTGATACCTCCTTCCCCTCTTGCTCCTGCTCTTGCCTTGTGATGTGCCTGCTCCTGTTTCACTTTGTGTCATGAGATAAGGCTCCTTGAGGCCTCTCAAGAAGCGGATTAGATGTCAGCACCATGCTTCCTACACAGCTGGAAGAACTGTGAGCCAATGAAACCTCTTTTCTTTATAAATTACCCAGTCTGAGGTTTTTTATAGCACTGCAAGAACAGTCTGACTGAAAATTGATACTGAGGAGAGGGGCATTGCTATAAATATACCTGAAAATGTGGACAAGTATTTGGAAGTGGGTAACATCCAGACTTTGGAAGGCTCAGAAGAACAGAGGAGAATAAGAAAATGTTTGGAATTTCTTAGAGACTGAATAAATGATTGCCACAAAAATGCTGCTAGTGATGTGGACAGTAAAGTCCAGGCTGCTGAGGTAACAGACAGAAATAAAAAGAATTATTGGAGTTGATGCAAAGGTCACTAACACGATTTGGCTGTTTCCTAACCCAAATCTCACCTCGAATTCCCACATTGTGGGAAGGACTTGGTGGGAGGTGATTGAATCATGGGGGCAGGCCTTCCCCATGCTGTTCTCATGAGAGTAAATAACTCTCAGGAGACCCGATGGTTTTGAAGTGGAAGCTTCTCTGCAGAAGCTCTTTTCTCTTGTCTGCTTCTGTGTGAGGCATGCCTTTCACGTTTCACCATGACTGTGAGGCCTCCCTAGCCAGGTGGAACAGTAAGTCTGATAAACCTCTTTCTTTTATTGCCTAGTCTTGGGTATATCCTTATCGGAAGCATGAAAATAGTCAAATACAATAAAATGTTACCAGGAGTTGGGTGCTGCAGAAAAGATACCTGAAAATGTGGAAGCAACTTTGGAACTGGGTAACAGGTAGAGGTTGGAACAGTTTGTAGGGCTCAGAAACAGGAAAATGTGAAGAAATGTGAGCCAATCAAACCTCTTTTATTTATAAATTGCCCACTTTGAGGTTATTTGGAAAATTTGGAACTCCCTAGAGATTGTTGAATGGCTTTGACTAAAATGCTGGTAATAGTATGAATAATTAAATCCTGGCTGAGGTGGTCTCAGATGGACGTGAGGAACGTGCTGGGCACTGGAGCAAAGGTGACTTTTGTTATGTTTTAGTAAAGAAACTGGTAACATGTTGCCCCTGCCCTAGAGATTTGTGGAATTTTGAACTTGAGAGAAATCATGCAGGGTATCTTGGAGAAGAAATTTCTAAGCAGCAAAGCATTCAAGATATGACTTGGGTGCTGTTAAAGACATTCAGTTTTATAAGGAAAATGGAGCGCAAAAGTCATAATAATTTGCAGCCTGACAACGTGATGGAAAAGAAAATCCCGTTTTCTGAGGAGAAATTTAAGCTGGCTGCAGAAATTTGCACAAGTAATAAAAAGCCAAATGCTAATCTCCAGAACAATGGGGAAAACCTCTCCGGGGATTGTCTGGGGTCTTCGTGGCAGTTCTTCCCATCACAGGCCAAGAAGCCTAGGAAGAAAAGATAGTTCCATAGGCTGGGCTCAGGGCCCTCTGCTTTGTGCAGCCTAGGGACTTGGTACCCTGATTTCCAGTTGCTCCAGTCATGGCTTCATAAGCACAACATAGACTTTGTGCTGTGGCTTCAGAGGGTGCAATCCCCAAACCTTGGCAGCTTCCACACGGTGTTGAGTCTGCAGGTGCACATTAACCAATTATTGAGGTTTAACAACTTCCACCTAGATTTCATAGGATGTTTGGAACACCTGGATGCCAAGGCAGAAGTTTACTACTGTGGTGGGGTCTAATGGAGAGCTTCTGCTAGGACAGTGCAGAAGCAAAATGTGAGATTGGAGCCCCCACACAGTCCCTACTGGGGTACAGCCTTGTGGAGTTGTGAGAAGAGGGCCACCATCCTCCAGACCCCAAAATGGTAGATCCACCAACAGCTTGCACTGTATGCCTGGAAAGCCTCAGACACTCAACATCAGACCATGAAAGCTGTCAGAAGGTGGGCTCTATCCTGCAAAGCAACAGGGGCACAACTGCCCAAGGCTCTTAGAACCCACCTCCTACATGAGATGAGCTAGATATGAGACAGAATTAAAGTAGATTATTTTGGAGCTTTACGATTTGACTGATCCACTGGATTTAGAACTTGCATGGCACCTGTAGCCCCTTTGTTTTGGCCAATTTCTCCAATTAGGAATGGCTTCATTTACCCAATGCCTGTAATCCTTTTTATCTAGGAAGTAACTAATTTTTTTTGATTTTACAGGCTCTTAGGTGGAAGGAACTTGCCCTGTCCTGGATGAGACTTTGGACTGCGGACTTTTGAGTTAATGCCAAAATGTGTTAAGACTTTGGCAGACTGTTGGGAAGGCATGATTTATTTGGAAATGTGAGAACATTAGATTTGGCAGTTGTCGGGATGGAATGATATAATTTGGCTGTGCCCTGCCCAAATCTTATCTTGAATTCTGATGTGTTGTGGGAGGAATCTTGTGGGAGGTGATTCAATCATGGGTCAGGTCTTTCCTGGGCTGTTCTTGTGATAGTGAATCAGTCTTTGAAGATATGATCGATTTAAACATGGGAGTTTCCTTGCCCAAGCTCTCTTCTTTAGTTTGCTGCCATGTAAGACATGCCTTTTACCTTCTTCCATGATTGAGAGGACTCCCCAGCCATGTTGAACTGTAAGTCTGATAAACCTCTTTATTTTGTAAATTGCCCAGTCTTGGGTATATCTTTATCAGCAGCATGCAAATGGATTAATAAAGTCACCTTGTTAGTTAGCAAATTACCTGACTGTCTCATGTTCATACCCTAGGGATCTGAGGAAGTTTAAACTTAAGAGTTATTCTTAGGGTATCTGGTATAAGAAAATACTAAGCAGCGCAGAATTCAAGATGTATCCTGGCTGTTGAGTCTGACCAGCAGACTCAACTGAACAACAGCTGAAAGATGTACACTGACATAGGCTTGCCAGTCAGCATGGCCAGAGAATCTCTGCCAGAGTCAGCAGCAGTCTGGAAATGTCCATGATGCTCACATTTATCTAGTACACATTAAATTGCAAAGGTCTCAAGTAAACACCATTAACATTGCCAACCACTCTAGTAGAGAGTAGTCATGCACCCATAGATGATCAAAGGTCAGTCTTAGACCACATGAGTAAACAAGCAATTTAGATAAAATCCTCTACATTCCCTTGTTACTTGTTGTTGTTGTTTTTTTTCTTTTTTGCTCTAAGCTCAAATTAAGAGGATTAGGCTGCATTCAGCCATAACCTCCTCCTGAGGCTTTTGCAAAACCTTTGGGCTTTCCAAGAAAGTTTGCATCTATCTATAATTTTTCCAACCACCCTGGCTGATCTGTACCTGGCTGCTTCTAACATCCTACTCTCAGATGCAGGAGTGAATAAATACCTTAAAATTGGAAGTTACATGAATATTAATATTTACCAAGGAGGCAGAGGGTGAAAGTTTGGAGACTTTGCAGCCTAGTCTTGTGTCAAAGAAAGGAGAAACTTTTTTAGGAGAGTATTTCAAGCAAGCTATAGAATAACCACCTGTTAGAGAGATTTGCATGCGTAAAAGAGAGCAACTGCTTATAACCAAGACAATGGGAAAAAGTCTAGAAGGGATTTCAAAGATCTAAGAGGCAGTGCCTCCCATCACAGGTCTGGAGGCCTAGGATGACTGAATGGTTTGGGGAGCCAGGCTCAGGGACCCACTGCCCTGCTTAGCCTTAGTACCCTACTCCCAACATCGTGGCTGCTCCAGTCACAACTCAAAGGGGCCACAGGACAGCTCAAGTCACTATTTCAGAGGACACAAGCTGTAAGCATTGATGGCTTCCATGTGGAGTTAAGCCTGGGAACATGCAAAGTGCAAGAATGAAGGAGGCTCGGAGTCTCTGCCTCGATTTCTGAGACTTCGTTTGCATTGGGGTCACCACCTGAAATGTTGATGACCAGCTGTGGAGGTCTATCCTGCAGACCCCGACTCAGTGACAGATGAATGAATACACTCTCACACCTAGTACAGTGATTTGAGTGGGCTAGGAATGGTCAACTGCTTTCAGAGGGCAATTGCAGCAAACCAACCACAACTCCCTATATCTCCTCACATTTATTCAGTATAGATCTAATAACAGAGGTTCTAAGTCAAAATGTTTGTGAATGATTAACATGGTTAAAAGAGTGGTTTTACAAATGAGAAAAGGTCTTGGTTTCAGGGCCTGTAATAAACACCACTAATGGGTAATTCACCTTCAACTTTTCCTGAAAGGACCATCAGCACAAAGTTTACATGAGTAAACAGTTACAGTAGAGACAAATGTGGGGTACACAGACTTAACTGGGGAAGCTTGTACTGGCCCTAAATCTTCACCCTATGACTTAATACTCTAACGTAAGAATGGGCTGAACGCGGCCCATTCCATTGAAACCTTTCAGCCTTCCAAAAGGATTGAGACTATAATACTATAACTTTCCCTAACATTTCCTTAATACTTTGCCAGCCACCCTGAGTGAATCTCAACAGTTTCAGAGAATAGATGAGAATGCCAGGGTACTTACGCAGAAGCCTACTACTGGGATGAAACTCTCACTGAGAACCTCTACTAGGGCAGTGCCAATGGGTTGGAGCTTCCAGTGCTCTACTGGGCATTGGATCCCTCATGGCTTGATCTTGTCTTCAAGAGAGTGAGTGAGCTCTCATGAGAGCTGGCTGATTAAAAGTGCCTGGCACCTCTCACACTGACTCTTGCTTTTGCCATGTGATGTGAGTTATCAAAACTCATTTACCAATGAGTTAAAGCTCCTTGAGGCCTCCCAGAAGCCAAGCAGGTGCCAGTGCTGTATTTCCTGCATAGCCTATAGAACAATGAGTCAATTAAACCTATTTTCTTTAAACAGTCTCAAGTATTTCCTTATAGCAATGCAAGAACAACCTAACATGTTATACTGATAATTTTCAGTTTATCAAACAGTGTTTTTCTCTAATTCTAATATCTATATCAGAAATGTGTCATAATCATCTAACTTGTATGCTAATAAAGTGAATATTTATTTTTACATTGAATTTGTTTTCATGCACTCATTATCAATAATTAGAAAAAGACATTGACAATAAATAGTTTGAGCATAGTATTAGAAGTCTAATTATTCAATGATTCTCAAAGATATTTAGAAATCTGCTTCATTGTTATTGATATCACCAAAATTGTATTATTGTTGGCCAAATGTGGCTGAAATTCTAAAAAGAATATATCATTTGTTGAGCTTTTTAAAGAAATTAAATGTGACACTTTGTTGGACTATCATAATACTCATAATAGAAAATACATTAGCTATATTCTATCCATACATTGTTAATTATTTGATGGTAGTAATTAATATTCTATATAATGTTAACTATAGCTTTATTTACCAGTTTAATAAGGAACAACCTCTTTTACTATACTGTTGACTATAGTCTCAATAATTTTAGCTATATTTTATTTACCATTTTTACATTTAAGTTACTCTGAAGCAAAAGACTCACTGCACTTTTATTTTTATTTTTTTAATTTGTTTTTTTGAGACAGAGTCTCAAGTCATCACTTGGACTGGAGTGCAGTGGTGCGATCTTGACTCACTGCAACATCTGCCTCCAAGGTTCAAGTGATTCTGGGGCCTCAGCCTCCCCAGTAGCTGAGATTACGGGCGTGCACCACCATGCCCAGCTAATTTTTGTATTTTTGGTAGAGACAACATTTCACTATGTTGGCCAAGCTGGTCTTGAACTCCTGGCCTCAAATGATCCATTTGTGTTGGCCTCCCAGAATGCTGGCATGACAGGCATGAGCCTGGCTATACTTTGTGTGTGTGAGTTTGATACCTGTTTTATAGGGATAATACCACTTCAGCTGAAGAGTTTCTTATTACAGAACAAATGATTGCACCTTTTCAAAACTTAAAGAAAGTTGTAGTCAACTTTTGAGGGAAGGACAGTATGATATTACCTAATAAAATTTGTTGTTTCATTGATTTCTTTACTTTTATTTTATTGAAAGAACTGCATGTTGTTTTGATGCCAAACAAATAAAGCTTAAGAACTTATATTTAATTTAAAATAGAATGCATTGTGTTATTTCATTGTAAACCTGAAATTTATAACTCCTATGCTTTTAACAAAATTTATTTACTGATGTTAGAAAGACAGAACTGTACACAATATGTTGTGAAAGTTGGTTCAATACTTTATTTCTAAATTTGAATAAAGCGATCTTCTGGAGATGCTATGCAAACATAATGACTAGTGCTACATTTTTTAACATAGTTTGTAATTTTGAACTAGCTCATAGGCTGAGGTTTAAATGAAAATTATCAGAGAATGTGTTAAGTATATAATCATTATTGAGATCTAAGTTCTTTTTGTTTGGATGTTATCAGCCTCCAACATTATTAAATATGTCATTTATGAGTGCAAGGTATATTTTTATTAAACCGCTACAGACTTTTGTGTGTTTTGTAGGTTGATATTACACATATGACTAACTATTCAAATGGATTTTTCTCCAAAACACTTGCATCACATATCCATTCACTTCTCTTTACCAGGTTTTCTGTGTTCAAAATTTAGTTTGTGAGAAGTTTTTGCCTATAGACATAAGATTAAGAAAGTTTACAACTTGATGGCAATGGCATGCTTGCTAAATTAGTTGCATAATTGTTTTGCACAGGAAATTGTATGTGCAAATACCTTGATTAGATTCATATTCTTCTGGCTAAGTTCTCAAAATGTATCATTGAAAAAAGACATTTACATTTAAATGTACTCCTGCTACAGCTACAAGTCAAATCCCAATTTAGCCTTGTCAACAATAATTAAGTTTACACATATACTAAAGACTGGTCTGATAGAATGACAATCAAATGTGATGTATATGACTTTGAATTTGATGTTAGTTAATGCTTTTGAATAGGCAGACAATTGCATGTTACAGACTGAAGGCTTAGGAACTTGAAAGCTGTTATATAAAAAGTTATAAATTGAGTTTCTCAAGTTTGTAATGAAAAGCTGCATTTGATTAGTATGTGAATAAAGTTAAAAAGTTGAAGAGTGAAAGAAAATGATAAATGACATGGGATTGGAGAGAGCATTGTGAACAATATGTGATAGGGTTTTAAATTAATACTTGGTGGTTTATTTAATGTTTGTAAATTAGTATAAATTATCTTTAAATTTATATGATTTTGGATTCATATATCAGCAAACCTAAAGACCTAAAATTGTTACTCATAAAATTAATGAATACTTATAAAAAGCATATTTAATAGTGAACTTTGGTCTATATATTGCACACAAAAGAATATGAAAATAAACTACTATAAGTAAATAAAAGTCTTTTCTAAAAGTTCAAAAACAGGTCATTAAAGTGACTAACCATTTAACACAAGCGGCTTTCTCAAATTTTTAGCCAAAATGTGTATAAAATTTTTAGGCTACTTTACATAGAAAAAAGAAATAAATATTGAAGAGAGAAATACAAATGATGCCAAAACAGACACTACTGGAACAATTTTTGAGATTTGGGTTATTTTAAGTCTGTCTGGACTGCATTAACCAAATACATACATAGATCGACTTACAAACAATATAACTTATTTCTCACGGTTCTAGAGACAGAGAAGTTCAAGATTAAGTTGCAGGAAGATTCAGAATGTGATAAGAACTCACATTCTCCAGAGGACTTTATTTTCACTGTATTCTTACATTGTAGAAGGGACAAAATCTCTCTGAATATCTTTCATAAGGGTGCTAATCCCATATGTGAAGGCTCCACCCTAATGACTTTATTTATCTGCAAAAGGCCCCTTCTCCCTATACCAACATCTTGGGGGTCAGGATTTCAACATATGAATTTAGGCAGTCAGTAACGTAAACATCCAAACCACAACTGGATCAGTTCTTAGAACACGTTTCAGGAAATTGGATGTGCTTAGATTTTATACACGTTTGTCGGTTACCATTAGGTTTGTTTTTGAATCATGCACTTATGTTTCAGTGATCTGAGATATACCAGAGGAAATGAGACTGAGTTGGGAATAACTGATAACTGTGGCAAAGCTAAGAAAGCATTCAGGCTTAAAATAACTTTTTTCTGTCTGATGACTAAAGTTATCCATGTCAAGGTTCAGGGAACTCAGCTAAAGTAAGCACTTGGGATGTTAAATTAGTTTAGTGATTTACAGTAAAAAAAATAATATCAAAGATTAGAAGAGAATTAGTGAAATATTTTTAGCTCTTTATATAGTGTTCCATATAGAGTATGTTGTGTAATTATGTGAACTATATTTGGAAACTGACTTCAATCTTGTGTTAAAAGTATCAACAGAGATGGAATGTATATATCACCTTTTATGATTGGTATGCAAATCTTTCTTTAGCCTCAGCATTTCATGAATAATTCATTTTGATATTTGGCTATAAGAATGTTCCTGTGATCACAGTTATTTTAAGGGACTATTCTTATTGCCTTCGTAGTTCTCACTATCTTTTATGTGACTTTAAAATTTTACTTTAAAAGCTTTTGTGTTACTTTTTGGTACATGCAATACTTTAAAATATGTATAATTATAATACAGGGTAGAACTATTTTTCCTTCCATCATACTTTTCAAATTTAAGAAAAATTATTTCAACCTATATGTTTACTGAATAAAACTACAAATTAAGATTAAAAAAATAAAAAAGTTCAAGCATAAACATAGAAAGTCTACATAAATGAAAAAATTTAGTGTGTTTGTGCAATATACCCTAAAGATTCAGAAAATAAAAAAGAAAAAGTATAGAATTAGTTTGGAAAATAAAGGTACCAACCCTGATAATATGGTTTGGCTGTGTCCCCACCCAAATCTCATCCTGAAGTGTAGTTTCCATAATCGTGGCATGTCCTGGGAGGGGCCTGGTGGGAGGTAATTGAATCATGGGGGTGGTTTCCTCCATGCTACTTTTGAGATAGTAAGTTCTCACAAGATCTGATGGTTTTATAAGGTGCTTCATCCTTCATTCAGCTCTCATTCTCTCTCCTGCCACCCTGTGAAGCAGTGACTTTCACCATGATTGTACGTTTCCTGAGGCTTTCACAGCCATGCAGAACTGTGAGTTAATTAAACCTGTCTTCTTTATAAACTACTTAGTCTGGAATATTTCTTCATAGCAGTGTGTGAGTGAACTAATACAGTAAATTGTTACTGTAGAGAATGGGGTGCTGCTGTAAAAATGCCAGAAAATGTGGAACAAACTTTGTAACTGGATAATAGGCAGAGATTGGAGCAGTTTGGAGGGCTCAGAAGAAGATAGGAAAATGTGGGAAAGTTTGAAATTTTCTAGAGACTTGGAGGGCTTCAAAAACAGAAAGATGTGGAAAATCCTGGAACGTCTTAGAGACTTGTTGAATGGCTTTGACCATAATGATGATAGTGATATGTACAATAGAGTCCAGGCTGAGGAGGTCTCAGATAGAGATGTGGAAATTGTTGGGAAGTGAAATAAAGATCACTCTTGCTATGCAAAGAGACTGGCAGCATTTTGCCCCTGCTTTAGTGATCTGTGGAACTTTGAACTAGAGAAATATGATTTAGGGTGTCTGGGGGAAGAAATTTCTCAGTGGCAAAGCATTCAAGAGGAAGCAGAACAGGAGTCTGAAATATTTTCAGCTTGAAGTTACAGAGAAATTCAAGCCAGCTGCAGAAATTTGCATAAGTAACAAGGAACCAAATAAATGCTAATTTACAAGACAATGGAAAAAATGTCTCCAGGGTATGTCAGAGACCTTCAAGGAAGCCCCTCTCATCTCAGGCCTGGAGGCCTAGGAGTAAAAAGTGATTTCCTGAGCTGGGTTCAAGGCCACATTGCTGTGTACAGCCTCTGAGCTTGGTGCCCTGCAACTCAGTCCAGCTGTAACTGTGACTAAAAGGGGCTAAGGTACAGCTTGGGCCTTGGCTTCAGAGCGTGCAAGCCCCAAGCCTTAGCAGCTTCCATGTGATGTTGAGCCTGCAGGTGCACAGAAGTTAAGAATGGAGGTTTGGAAATCTCCACCTAGATTTCAGAGGATATGTGGAAATACCTGGATGCCCAAGTGCAAGTTTGCCAATGGGTGAAGCCCTCATAGAGAGCCTCTGTTAGGGTGGAGTGGAAGGGAAATGAGGGATTGGAGACCCTACACAGAGTCTTCACTGGGGCATGCCTAGTGGAGCTGTGAGAAGAGGGCCACCATTGTCTAGGCCCCAGAATGGTAGATTCATGGACAGCTTGCACTGTGCACTTGAAAAAGCCTCAGAAACTCGAGATCAACCCTTGAGGGCAGCCAGGAGGAAGACTGTATCAGGCAAAACCAAAGAGGCAGACTGTCTAAGGTCTTGAGATCCCACCTTTTGCATAAATGTGACCTTGATTTGAGACACAGAGTCAAATAGATCATTTTGAAACTTTAAGATTTGATTGCCATCCTGGATTTTAGACTTGTATGGGACCTGTGGGCCCTTTGTTTTGGCCAATTTCTCCTATATGGAGCAGGTTTATTTGCCCAATGCCTGTACTCCCATTGCATCTAAGAAGTAACTAACTTGCTTTTGATTTTTGCAGGCTCATACACAGAAGGAACTTGCCTTGTCTTAGATGAGATCTTGGAACTGGACTTTTGGGTTAATGCAGGAATGAGTTGAGACTTTTGGGGACTGTTCAGAAGGCACATTTTTGTTTTGAAATGTGAGTACCTGAGATTTGGGAGGGGCCAGGGGCAGAATGCTATGGTTTAGCTGTGTCCCCACCCAAATCTTATCTTGAATTGTGGTTTCCATAATCCTCACATGGAAGGGGCTCAGGGGGAGATAATTGAATCATGATGGTAATTTCCCTCAAGCTATTGTTGTGAGAGTAAATAAGTCGTCATGAGATGTTATGGTTTTATTAGTGGCTTCCCTCTTCACTTGGTTCTCATTCTCTCTCTTGACACCCTCTGAAGAAGTCCTTTCTGCCATAATTGCAAGTTTCTTGAGGCCTCTCCAGACATGGAGAACTATGAGTCAATTAAATCTCTTTTCTTTATAAGTTACCCAGTCTTGAGTATTTCTTCATAGCAGAGTGAGACCAGACTAACAGAGTAAATGAGAGCTGTTGAGTAGGTTTAATTGAAAGAAGCCCAGCAGAATTGGAAGTGTGGTGTCCATGTGAACAGTAGAATGGAGACTTTGGAAGTGGACCTCTGGCAAGAAGGGGTATTCCTAGATAACAAAGGATGATTGAGAAAGTATAACATTTGAAAGCCTATTAGTAGCAAATAGGAAAATGTTCAGACTTATAAATTTTAGAAACTAAAATTTGAGTGTCATGGGAGTAAATGTTCATTTCTAAGCAAAACTAAGAGAGGATGAGAGCAAAAGAAAAATAAATAGAGAAAAAGTAAATTTAAAAAAGAAAATAATTTATATTATGTGAATACAGTACATGCTGATGCCTTGAGAAAATAAAGCCCTCCCAGAATAAAAAAATTAAGCTGGAAAGAAAATAAGCAGGATATAGTGTAAATGAAGGGTAAAGAATAGTTACCAGAGTACACGACTATATATTTTTCAAGAAAAAATATGATAATCATAATATATAATTGAAGTGATATTACCTGAGAAAAATGAAAACCAATGAAGGCAATTTTAAAATCCTAAGTATTGTCATGAAAAAATGTCTTCATTTCTGTTGTTCCACAATCAAATCAAATAAATCCTTAAATAAAAATTTTAAAATAACTAAAATATTCAATATTTCTGTAAAATTTATACCGTAAAACTCAGCAAATGTATTCAAGAAGATGACTTTGTTTTGATTACAATCTATAACACTGATTTTCTTAACATGATAGGAGTGTAAAATAACTTAATTCAGAAAAAAACTGCAAGGCCGGGCGTGGTGTCTCATGCCTGTAATCCAAGCACTTTGGAGGCCAAGGTGGGCAGATCAACTGAGGTAGGGAGTTCAAGACCAGCCTAACCAACATGGTGAAACCCCGTCTTAAGAAAAAAGAAAAAAAAAAAAAACAACAAAGAACTACATACAGGCATTTGGTATTAAATGTGAAATTCAATCCTCAAACCTACAGTATGTCAATTTACCAACATAGCTACTACATTTATTCATTAAGTTATTAAATAGTAACATGATGCATGCAAATTGGCATATTCATGTCATACCGGTGAGCTTATAAATTGAGACATTAATTGTGAGTAATTATCAATATAGTATAAAGTTAAAATATTATATCATTAATTTATTAGAAAAAAGAGAAAGTTGAAACAAACTAGTTTTTAGGATGTATACTACCCAATTGTTCAAAAATTAATGGAAATAACAATAGAGATGAATATTTTATAAACTGTTAAAATTCTAAAATGTTTTTGCTTTGAATTGAAATGTGTTCCCCCAAATTCTCATGTTGAGGTCCTAACCACAGTGTGATGATATTTAAACGTGAACTTTGGGAGGTCATGAAACATTAGTGCCCTTATAAGAAGATACACCATAGAACTTGCTCTCTGTCCTCCTACCATGTGAGAATGCAGCAAGAAGGTGGACCTCTATAATCAGAAAAACAACATTTACAAAAAAATGAATTGGGGCCCAGTACAGTGGCTTGTGTCTGTAATCCCAGCACTTTGGCAGGCCTAGGCAGGGGAATTGCTTGTGGTCAGGAGTTCAAGAGGAGCCTGGGCAACAAAATGAGATCCTGTCTGTACAAAAAAAATTAAAAACTAAAAAAAAATTAGCTGGGCATGGTGATAAATACCTGTAGTCCTAACTACTTTTGAGGCTGAGGCATGAGGCTGGTCTGAGTTCAAAGTTACAGTGAGCTGTGATTCTGCCACTGTCTAGCCTGGGTGAGAGAGTGAACACTCTCTCTCTAAAATAATTAATAAATTGGCTACCACCTTGATCTTGGATTTCTCAACCAACAGAACTGTGTGGAAATAAATTTCTGTTGCTCAATCCACTCAGCCTATGGCATTTTGTTATGGCAGCCTGAGTTTACTTAGGCAATTTTTTGGTGAAATAGTCTAGTAATACATACATGCATTAATATAATATGCGTTATGCCCCACATTTTTGTCTATAGACTAACTTCTCCTTCCTGTTATTATACCAAGAAGAGACAGTATATTAAAGCTGAAATGTACTGTGACTTTGAGAAAAACACAGGCTACTAATGACACTCTCCATTTGCTGAAAATGACTTCATTTCTAATGTATCATCTTTAAAGAAAAATTAAAAACTTTGTCTTTTTCAAACTGTATTTGACACCATAATAAAATAAAGGTATTTTATTATTTTATTAACCTATAATTGATAAGCTGCTAGTCATATTATTTTATGTAGTGAAGTCAATAAATGAATGTTAATATATACTGAGGATTTAGAGTTTCTTATTATTATATCATTATAATTTCCTGATCATTAGTCTGACTAAATAATCTCTTTGGTAATCTATCTTGATTAAGCTAGTATTATATACCGATAATCTTGTGCACAGCTCTGCTAAGTTTTTTGGATTTATTTATAAATGTAAAAATCAAATGTTCTAATGTTCCAAATCAAAGAAGAATGATTTAATAATATATATTATATAATATTAAAAGAGCATTAGCTCTTTAGTTGGTTTTTACATGAATGACAAAATCTAGTCTTTTTTTGTAATAAATATAATGTTGTGTATTGACTTCAACTAGTTATGAAACAGTCTGTTACTGACTAGGAATAATGCTAATCAAGTGATGTCAAAAGTTATAAATCTCTATAGCGATCTTAAATGTGTTAATAAAGATGCATTTAAAACAAAAACCTGCAACGAAAGTTTCAAATGATAATAGTTTGTGGGTTTTGGCCTATAATTTTTGTACTTATCTTTAAACTGTCTCATAGATTCTACAGTTCTGATAGGCAAACAACATCAATATTAGTTTTTGGAATAGATGTCTAAAATAATTATTAAATCAATATGATTAATATTCTTGATTCTTAAACTTCCAAATTAAATATTATCTCAACCACTTTTAGATCTTTCTTTGGGGCCTGATACATTCAGCTTGAATTGAGGGAAAGTGTGTATTTAATATGCAAGATATTTAATATCTAGCAATAATAGACTATTATTAGAAGTTAAAATTAGAATGTTTCTTAGATATTAAATTTATTGAAAATTGAACTCAGGAACATCCTTTCCAGAGATGTAAAGGGAAAAAAAAACTTTATGTCATGAGGCACCATCATAATGGAAGTTCAGTTTAAAGACAGAATGAACATTCAGACAGCTTCTCTAATTGTAACCTACTCCTTGAGATATTAGAATCTATGCAGTGGGGATGTTTTGAAATTTGAACTGAAAATATTAATATGAATTTCCAGTTTCCAGTTCTGCATGCAAGGAGCTTGAAAGTCACCATACCACATTAAGAACCAATAAAAATGTAAATAAAATGAAAACTTAGCAACTCTTCTTAGATCCCTAAGAGAAGTGAGGTCACAGGGAAAACTATTATCTTCAAAACATAGACAGAATGTTAATCACAGAGAAATACACAATAATGGCGCAGACACCCTCATGGCAGCAAGTATGGGGCATGAAAATCTGAACTACAATTGATGAATTGCTGTAGGCTAGGTGTGGACTAGACTGAGCGATAAAAACACCAGGGTGACCCGGACAAAGAGGGGTCCTCATGCTTTTCTCAGTATCACCTCCAGTATTACACTGGATTCTCACAGTAACCACCTGAGAAATAGACCTTCACGCTTCCGGGAGAGGGACGGGGGAAAAAGGAACCATTTTGAAATATGTCACAGTACATTTTTCTTAACAAGGTCTGCCCTCAGGTAAAACTAGTAAACCAGAGCTCAACATGCTGCGGTTTTATCAGAGCCCAAGGCAGGGGAACAACGGACTCCGTATAGCTCTAGCCCTCCACTTGGAAGAAAAAGAACACCCAACTCGAGCTCACTCTAGCCATCCCATCCCACACAAGGGAAGGGGGAAAACCGAGAAACGCTTATGACATACAAAATCCAAAGGCCTAGGCTTACTGAAATCTGAAACTGAATGATGGGAACGTAGATCATTCCCCATTTTACAATCAAAGGCCTATTTATAGTAGTTCCTTTTGTCTACTACCTTATAAGTAGTGATCAAGGAAAATTACAAGGCACACTGAAAGCCAAAAACACAGCTGAAGAGGAAAGAACACACCTACGATTCAAACTTTTGTGTTTCTTCCCAAATTTGTGTGTTGAAACCTAATCTCCAAAGTAAGGATGTTAGAAAGCAGGGCATTTATGAGATGATGAAGGCTCTGCCCTCAAGAATCAGATGAGTGCTTTAATAAAAGAAGCCGGAGAGAGATTCCTCAAGTCTTCCACTATGTGAAGGCACAGCAAGAAGATATTACCAAAGAATCAGAAAGCTGTTCCTAACCAGACACTGAGTCTTCCAGTTTCTTTATCTTGGACTTCCCAGCCTTCAAAACTATGAGAAATAAATTTGTGTTGTTTATAAGTTACACACATTATGGTCTGTTATCACAGCATTCTAAGCAGACTAAAACAGCAATTCTTAGATTTGGCAGGGATATTGGAATTATAAGACAGGGAATTTAACACTATTTTTAATACTCACGGCATTTAGTGAATAACTCAACAACATGCAAGAACAAATAAGCACTGTAAGCAGAAAGATGGAAATCTTAAGAAAGAAGCAAAAGGAAATGTTAGGGATCAATAAAACTGTAATGTAAGTGAAAAATGCCTTTTGCTATGGTTTGAATAATTTCCACCTCCAAAACTTAGGTTAAAATTTGAATGAGATTGTAACAATATTAAGAAAGGGGACTTTTAAGATATTGGTCAAAGAAGACTCTCTCTTTATGGATGAGATCAATGCCAGTATAAAAGGGCAAGCTTTTCCTCTTTTCCTTCTGACTTATGCCGTGTATGAGACAATAAGAAGACCCTGGCCAGAGGCAGCACTTTGATCTTGGACTTCTCAGCCTCCAGAACTCTGAGAAAATCTTCTGTTTATTATAAAGTAAGTACTGAGGCTGAGCACGGTGGCTCATGCCTGTAATCCCAGCACTTTGGGAGGCCCAGGCAGTTGGATCATTTGAGGTCAGGAGTTTGAGACCAGCCTGACCAAAATGGTAAAACTCTATCTGTACTAAAATACAAAAGTTAGCATGGTGTGGTGGCAGGTGTCTGTAATCTCAGCTACCTGAGAGGCTGAGGCAGGAGAATTGCTTGAACCCAGGAGGTTGCAGTGAGCCAAGATCACGATACTGTATTCCAGCCTGGGTGACAGAGCAAGACTCCTTCTCAAATAAATAAATAACTAGTCAGAGATATCTGGTTATAATAGCAGAAAAGCACTAAGATAACTTTGATGAGCTCATTAGGATACTGATGTGGCTGCGGAAAGAATTTCTGAGCTTCAGGATATATTACTAGATAGCTTCAAAACAGAACTGCAAAGAGAACACAGATTAAAAAAAGAAACAGACTAAAATATCCAAGAACCTGAGACAACTACAAAAGGTGAAATTTGTTTGAAATGGGAATACCAGAAGGAAAAGGAAGAAACAGAAGAAATATCTGAGACAATAACAACTGAAAGTTTCTTGAAATTAACGTGGGACACGAAAAGACAGATACAAGGAGCTCAGAGGATACCACGCAGGATAAATATAAACATAAGTTTAAAGAAACTTACACCTGGCATATTCTGAAACTACTGATTGAAGACAGTCTGAAAGCAGATAGGAGTGAGAGATGGTGGTAGATAAGAACAGAGCAGGAAAGATGAGAATTCCATTCAATTTATTCTTAGAAACCATGCACTCAAGAAGAGAGTAGAGCGAAATATTTAAACTGCTGAGAAAAACAAGGAAAACTAGCAACCTAGAATTCTGAACCCTGTGAAATTATTTTTCAAAAGTGGAGGATAAATAAAACTTTTTCAGACAAACATTTAGAAAAGTTGTTGTCAGGAGATCTACTCTGCAAGGAATGTTAAAATAATTTTCTTATAAAGAAGGAAAATCATTATGTGTGAATTTGATCCTGGCATTTTGATGCTAGCTGGTTGTTTTGCCCTTTAGTTGATGCAGTTTCTTCATTATGTCCATGTTCTTTACCATTTGGTATCTTTTTGCAGTGGCTGCTGCTAGCTGCTCCTTGACATGTTTAGTGCTTCCTTTGGGAGCTCTTGCAGGGCAGGTCTGGTGCTGATAAAATCTCTCAGCAATTGCTTGTCCATAAAGGATATTATTAATCCTTCAATTATTAAGCTTGGTTTGGCTGGATATGGAATTTTGGGTTGAATACTTTTTCTTTAAGGATATTGAATATTGGCCCCCACTCTCTTCTGGTTTGCAGAGTTTCTGCTGAGAGATCTTACTGTGAGTCCAGTGGGCTTCCCTTTGTGCATAACCCAACCTTTCTCTCTGTCTGCCCTTAGCATTTTTTCCTTCATTTCAACCCTGGTGAATCTGAAGATTATGTGCCTTGGGATTGCTCTTCTTGAGGAATACCTTTGTGGTGTTCTCTGTATTTCATGATTTTGAATGTCAGCCTGCCTTGCTAGGTTGGAAAAGTTTTTCTGGATAATATCCTGAAGAGTGTTTTCCAAAACTTGGTTTCATTCTCCCCATCACATTCAGGTACCCTGATCAAACATAGATTAGGTCTTATCACATAATCCCATATTTCATGGAGGTTTTGTTCATTTCTTTTCATTCTTTTTTCTCTATTCTTGCCTTCTCATTTCATTTCATTGAGTTGATTTTTGATCTCTGATACCCTTTCTTCTGCTTGGTTGATTTGGCTATTGAATCTTGTGCATTCTTCATGTAGTTCTCCTGCTGTGCTTTCCAGCTCCATCAAGCGGTTTATATACTTCCCGAAGCTGGTTATTCTGGTTGGCATTTCCTCTAACCTTTTTTCAAGGTTCTTAGTTTCTTTGCATTGGGTTAGAACATGCTCCTTTAGCTAGGAGAAGTTTGTTATTACCCACCTTTAGAAGCCTGCTTTTGTCAATTCATCAAATGCATTCCCATTCAGTTTTGTTCCCTTGCTGGTGAGGAGTTGTGATCCCTTGGAAGAGAAGAGGCATTCTGGTTTTTGGCAATTTCAGCCTTTTTGCACTGGTTTCTTCCCATTTTCATTCATTTATCTACCTTTGGTCTTTCAAATTGGTGACTTTCGGGTGGTGTCTCTGAGTAGATATCCTTTCTGTTGATGTTGAAGCTATTTCTTTCTTTCTTGTGTGTGTGTGTGTGTGTGTGTGTGTGTGTGTGTGTGTGTGTGTATTTGTTCTAACAGTCAGGCCCTTCTGCTACAGGTCTTCTGGAGGTCCACTCTAGACTCTGCTTGCCTAGGAATCACCCATGGGGGGCGGGGGTGAGGGTGGTGCCTGCTACTTTCTTACATCTTATGCAGAATTAACTTGAGATAGATCAAAGATTTAAACATGAGACCTAACACCATAAAACCCTAGAAGAAAACCTAGGCAATACCATTCAGAACATAGCCATAGGTGAGGACTTCATGACTAAGCCACCAAAGGCAATGGAAACAAAAGCCAACATAGAAAAATGGGATCTAATTAAACGTAAAAGCTTCTGCACAGCAAAAGAAACAATTATTAGATTGAATTGGCAGCTAACAGAATGGGAAAAAATTTTGCAAGCTACCCATCTGAAAAAGGGCTAATATTCAGAATCTACAGAGAACTAAAACAAATTTAAAAGAAAAAAAACAACCCCATCAAAAAGTGGACGAAGGATATGAACAGACACTTTTCAAAAAAAGGAATGTATACAGCCAACAAACATATGAAAAAAAGTTCATCATCACTGGTCATTAGAGAAATGCAAATCAAAATCACATTGAGATATCTTCTCATGCCGGTTAGAATAGTGATCATTAAAACATCTGGAGACACCAGATATTGGAGAGGATGTGCAGAAATAGGAACACTTTTACACTGCTGGTGGGAGTGTAAATTAGTTCAACCATTGTGGAAGACAGTGTGGCAATTCCTCAAGGATCTAGAAATAGAAATATCATTTGATCCAGCAATCTCATTACTAGGCATACACCCAAAGGATTTTAAATCATTCTGTTATAAAGACACATGCACACATATGTTCATTGCAGCACTGTTTACAACAGCAAAAACTTGGAAACAACCCAATGCCCATCAATGATAGACTGGATGAAGAAAATGTGGCACTTATACACCATGGAATACTATGTAACCATAAAAAAGGATGAGATGATATCCTTTGCAGGGACATGGATGAAGCTGGAAACCATCATTCTCAGCAAACTGACAAAAGGACAGAAAACCAAACACCACATGTTCTCAGTCATAAGTGAATATTGAAGAATGAAAACACATGGACATATGAAGGGGAACATCACACACTGGAACCTGTTCGGAGGTGGGGTGGATAGGGGAGGGACAGTAGGGGATGGGGGGATTGGGGAGGAATAACATTAGGAGAAATGTCTAATGTAGATGATGAGGGGATGGATGTAGCAAACCACCATGGTTTGTGTATACTTATGTGCCAATCCTGCAGGATCCACACATGTACCCCAGAACTTAAAGTACAATAAAAAAAGAAGGAAGATAACATAGATTAGAAACTCAGAATGTTATAAAGAAAAATATTAAAAGGAATAAGTGAACATAAAATAAAAGTATTTTTATTCTTAATTTTCTAATAACCAAAATTTGTTCAAAATAATTATATCCACAATGTATTTAGTTATGCATGCTTATGTATGCATTATATGTGTGCTTGAATAGGAGTGAAATAAATGACATCAATGAAACAAGACATGAAAGGAAAAACAGGATTATTTTGTCATTGTGATATATACATAGCACTTATGACACAGTATAGTGTTATATAAAAGTAGAATTGGATTAGTTGTAAAAATTGCAACTCTAGGGTGACCACACACACACACTCACACATACACACGCAGACACACACGTTGTAGCAAACACTGTGTGTTTCAGTAAAATTAGTACTTTAGAGAAACATTTATAGCATTGAATGCATATATTTAAAAAGAGGAACTATCTAAATCAATCATCTAAGCTGCCACCTAGGAAAAGGCAAAACATAAAAAAATTAAATTCAAAGTAAGCAGAAGTCAAGAAATAATAATTTTAAAAACAGAGAAGAAGCCAGTAATATTGGAAATAGGGATTCAATGGAGAAATATCAGAGAAACTAAAAGCTGATTATCAAAAAACATAAATGAAATCAATACATCTCAAAGCAGGCTAACTAAGATAAAAAAGAAAGAGGACACCATTTCTAATATCAAAAATAAAACAGCACTACAGATCTTATGAATATTAAAAGGATAACCAAGAAATGCTGTAAACAACCTTTCTGCACACAAATTTGATAATGTCAATAAAATAGAGCAATAAGAGATACAAGCTGTAAAATCTAACACAAAACAATTTGACATTCACAATAGACCTATATCTATTAAAGATAGTGAATCAATAATTAATAACCTTCCAAAAGAGAAAGCACAAGTTCCAGGTAAGTTCAATGGTGAATTCTAACAAACAATTAAGGAAGAAATTATACCAACTCTTTATAACCTATTTTAAAAGATAAAAACAGAGGGAATACTTCTTAATTCATTCTAAGAGGTCAGCATCACCCAAATACCAAACCAGAAAAAGAAATTACAAGAAAATAAAACTATAGATAATGTCTTTCATGAACCTAAATGCAAAAATCAAAATATTGGCACATCAAATCAAAAATGTATAAAAAGAATTATTTACCATTACCAAGTGAAATTTTTTTCCAGGTTTGGAAGACTGGTTTAACATTCAAAAATGATTAATTCATCACATAAAAAAGTAAAATATGAAAATAATACAATCATATCAGTAGATTCAGAAAAAAGCATTTGACACAATCCACCATCTACTCATTATAAAAACTCTTAGAAAATTAGGAATAGAGAAGAATTTCCTTAACTTCATAAAAATATCTCCGAAATAATCTATAGTTAACAGGATATTCACCTGTGAGAAATTAAGGCTCTTTCATTAAGCTCATGAGGAAGGTAAGTATGCTCCCTCTCATAACTGCTTATCAACATTGTAAAAGAAGACATTGATGCTGCCAACAAACCTATGAAAAAAACGCTCATCATCACTGGTCAACAGAGAGATGCAAATCAAAACCACATTGAGATACCATCTCATGCCAGTTAGAATGGGCGATCATTAAAAAACCTGGAAACAACAGATTCTGGAGAGGATGTGGAGAAATCGAAACGCTTTTACACTGTTGGTAGGAGCGTAGATTAGTTCAGCCATTCTGGAAGACAGTGTGGTGATTCCTCAAGGATCTAGAAATAGAAATACCATTTGACCCAGCAAATCCCTTCCTGACTATATACCCAAAGGATTATAAATCATTCTATTATAAAGGCATTATGTTCATTGTGGCACTGTTTATAATAGTAAAGACTTGGAACCAACCCAAATGCTCATCAAAGATAGACTGGATAAAGAAAATGTGGCACATATACACCATGGAATACTATGCAGCCAGAAAAAATGATGAGTTTATATCCTTTGCAGGGACATGGATGAAGCTGAAAACCATCATTCTCAGCAAACCAACACAAGAACAGAAAACCAACAGCACATGCTCTCACTCGTAAGTGGGTGTTGAACAATGAGAACACATGGACACATGGAGGGAAACATCACACACCCGTGCCTGTTGGGGGGTAGGGTGGCTAAGGGAGGGATAGCAGGGGATGGGGGGATTGGGAAGGGCTAACATTAGGAGAAATATCTAATGAAGATGATGAGGGGAAGGATGCAGCTAACCACCACGGCATGTATAAACCTGTGCAACAATCCTGTACTTTATTCACATGTATCCCAGAACTTAAAGTATAATAAAAAAAGTTCTAGCTAATAAAATAATACGAAAAATAAAATAAAAGATGTACAGTTTTTGGAAGAAACAAGTAAAACTATCTTTGTTTGCAGATGACAGGGTCATCTATATGGAAATCCCAAAGCATTGACAAAAATGACTTAAAGTAATAAGAGATTATAGCAATGTTAAATGATACAAGGTTAACATACAGAAAACTGCTTTTCTGTAAACAATGTACACGAGGAATGTGAAATTTAAAGCACGCTGCCATTTACATTAGCACACCAAAAACTCTGAAATACTTAGGGGTAACTCTAACAAAACATGTAGAAGATGTATACGAAGAAAAGTAAAAAACTCTGATGAAACAAATTAAAAAAATAAATAGAAATGTAGCTCATGATTATACATAGTAAAACTCAATATTATCAAGATATCAGTTCTTCCCAACTTAATCTATAAATGCAATACAATTCCAAATAAAATGCCAGCAAATTATTTTATAAATATTTGACAAATTTATTTCTAAGTTTATATGTAGAGGCATAAGACTCTGAAGAGCTAACACAATATTGAAGGAGAACAAAATTGGAGGGCTGATAGTAGCTGACTTCAAGGCTCACTATAAAATTACAATAATTAAGATAGTGTGGTAATGGGAAAAAAAGAAATGTATCAATTTAACATGATAAAGATCCCAGATACAGACCAGCACAAATATAGTCAAATAATACTTGAGAAAGGAGGAATGACAATTTACTGCAGAAAAGAGCATCTTTTAACAAATGATACTGGAACACCTAGGTGTCTGTAGGCAAAAATATGAATCTAGACACATACCTTACACACTTTACAAAAATTAACTCAAAATGTGTCACAGACTTAATGTGAAATGCAAAACTATAAACCTCCTAGAGGATGAATTATCAGAACATTTGTGTAAGTTTGGGTTTACTGATGACTTTTTAGATACAGGACCAAAGGCATGATCCATGAAAAAAAATAATTGATATGCTGGACTCCATTAAAATTAGAAATTTCTGCTCTTTAAAAGGTATTGCTAAGAGAAGAAAATAACGAGCCATAGACTGTGGGAAAATATTTGCAGAAGAAGCATCAGATAAAGGACTCTTATCCAAAAAGCCAAGAATTCTTAACAATTATTTTTAAAAAGATAAAAAAATGGTCCAAATAATTTAACAAATACCTTACCAATGAAAACACACACATGGCAAGTAGGCATATGAAAAGATGTTACATATCATGTGTCTTCAGGGGAGTCCCAGTTATAACAATGAGATGCCACTACCTACACATGAGAATGATCAAAATTTAGGGTAGAGACAACCCCAAAGCTGGTGATGTCATCAACCAAGGAAACTCTTGCTCCTTATTGCTACTGCTGATGCAAAATCACAGGACCACTTTGGAAGACAGGCGAGTGGTTTCTCACACAACTAAGCATGCTCTCACTATACGACCCTGTAATTTCCTTCTTGCCCTTTACCTTAAGGAGTTGAGAACGTACGTCCACACACACACACACACACACACACACACACACACACACACACACACACAAGCGAACAAAGGAAACGGCCACATGGCATTTTAAAGCAGCTTTATTCATAACTGTCATAACTTGGAAGCAACAACGATGTCTTTGTGTAGGTGAATAGATAAACTGGTACATCTGGACAATAGAATATTATTCATCACTAAAACTAAATGAGCTCTCCAGCCGTGAAAACACATGGTGAAAACTTAGATGAATATCACTAAGGTAAAGAAACCAATAGAAATAAGTCCACATACTGTGTGTTTTCAAGTATATGTTATTGTGGAAAAGTTACAAGTATGAAGACAATAAAATGTTCAGTATTGCCATAGGTTGGGGGATGGGAAGATGAGAGGGTTGAATAGGCAGAGTATTGACAAAGAATTGACAAAATGACTTAAACTAACTTTAGGGGAGTGAAAATACTCTGTATGATACTATAATTATTTATGCATGTCATTACACTTTTTCCAAACTCATAGAATGTACATGAAGAGTGAACCCTATTGTAAACCACAGAATTTGAATGATGATATGTCAATATAGATCCATCAATTGTAAAGAGTATATTACTCTCCGGGGAGATGTTGATTATGCTGGTACTTACGCATGTGTTGGGGGCAAAGGGTTTATGGAAAATTTCTTTATATTCCTATTTTGTTGTGAACCTCCAAAAGTCATTAAAAATATTTCTCTGTATTAAAAATGGCTAAAAATTCACCTAATGCTATTCATTATTCCTGTAATTCGAGATAAATAAAATGTCATTAAGATATTTCAAATTATCTAGGTTTTTAATATGGTAAGATAAAGCATAACTCATGTTATCTTAATGTACATAAACAATGCTGAATAGTTATAAATAGATCACAATTATAAACATATTATGAAATTTTAGGATATTTAAGTGTATTACATGTAATTATGTATATTCAGTGGTTTTGGTTTTGTCCCTTTTCCTCTTCTCTTTATTTTGGAAACAATATTTGCTTATACTTTTCTAATATATGAACTTCTAAGACTATTGAATAAACCCTTCTGTGCAATCAACCACCATGTGACAATGTCTTACACAGTTTATTCTCCACTGTAACTATCTCATGTGTTTCACATAGTAGGTACTCAATGCCTGTCGATTAAATGTAGATAATTTTGGATCTATGAATTATGTACAACTCTCTTTCATGCTTCCCACTTGAATAAAACAGATTAGGATATATTTCAAACAAGGCAGGTCAATTCCTTTTGTTCATTTGCAATCTAGTTGAAGTTAATAGACCCCGTAAGTCACTCTCTGGGAGTAAGTCAGTCAGTAGAGAAGACATCTTAACTCTTTCAGAACAGTGTAGAACCAGTTTGTCTTTTGGAGGTTCAGTTACTACCACAAGTCACTTAGGCACTGCTGATCATAAGGTTTATTAAGAAAGCTTAAGACACTGAACTGACACTTGAATAAGTCATATTTCAGGTTAATATACCTTTTCACCCATTTACCATTTGGGGAAAAAAAGTGCAGTTCACTGCTAGCACTCACTTAATTTTACATAAACAAACTCTTTGAGGATGAAGTAAATCTGACTGATTTTTTTTTTTTTTTGAGACAGAGTTTCACTTTTGTTACCCAGGCTGGAGTGCAATGGCGCAATCTCGGCTCACTGCAACCTCCGCCTCCTGGGTTCAGGCAATTCTCCTGCCTCAGCCTCCTGAGTAGCTGGGGTTACAGGCACGTGCCACCGTGCCCAGCTAATTTTTTGTATTTTTAGTAGAGACAGGGTTTCACCATGTTGACCAGGATGATCTCGATCTCTTGACCTCGTGATCCACCCGCCTCGGGCTCCCAAAGTGCTGGGATTACAGGCGTGAGCCACTGGGCCCGGCCCTGACTGATTTTCAATGTGAAAATAAAATATATTAACTGTTCTTGGAGCTATTTCTAAACAGCAGTTTTCTCTACCCATAATTAAAAAGAAATAGAGGCAGGCACTTTGGGAAGCGGAGGTGGGTGAATCACTTAAGGTCAGGAGTTTGAGTCCAGCCTGGTCAACACGGTGAAACCCCGTGTCTACTAGAAACACAAAAAAATTAGCCAGGTATATGGTGGCCACCTGTCAGCCCACCTCCTCGGAAGGCTGAGGCAGGGGAATCACTTGAACCTGGGACATGGAGATTGCAGTTGGTCGAGATTGAGCCATTGCACCCCAGCCTGGGCAACAAGAGTGAAACTCCATCAGATTAAAAAAAAGGAAGAAATGTATATGACGTTTGATGTTTAATGTTACATTAGGATTAGAGGCAAGACCATTTTCAGGGAAAATGGGAAATGGGTTAAGAGAAAATAAAAGTGCTAATATTTTACCACTAGCACGATATTAACAAAAACCTGTCAATTTTAGAAAAAAATATATATATTTGTTCAATAATTATTCTCACTCTTTTTTAGAATATAAGAATTGGTTGCACAATAAGCAAGAGATATGCAAAATTGATTTGTTTATTGTTTAAAGAAAAGTGACCGATTAATCCTGTTGAGACAGAAAACTAGAATATAATAGTTGATGCCTTTTTTACCCCTACCCTTCACACACACAGTGGAGAGAGCACTCAATTGCGTAGCGGTTAAGATACTTCTGGGGTGTGTATTTTTTAAAACTAAGGGGAAAATAATAATTTACTTTTTGTCTTCAAAACTCTGTCAATTTTAACCACTCCTGTATATCAGGCACTTTTCAAGGTTGAGGATACAGCAAAAAAACAAAGGAGAAAAATATCCCAGCCCTTCTTAAGCTTATAGTCTAATGAAGAAGACACATAATAAAGGAGATAAATTAGAAAAATGTATACTAATTAAATAGGTCATAAATGTTAAGGATAAAAAATAAAGCGAGGAAAGAAAACCCGTTTTGGGAGTATGTTCAAAGAAGGCTTTATGAGATGGCCATGTTTAAGACAGACATGAAGAAAGTGAGGATGTGAACCAGGTAGATGGCTGTAGGAAAAGTATAATCAGCAGAAGTAACAAGCACAAAATCCCCAAGGGAAGAGTAGGCCTGGCAGGCTTTCAAGTTGCAAGATAGAGCCTAGTGTATTTAGACACAGTGAGCCTGAGAAATTGTTATGTATGTAATTATGGTCAGGGAATTTAATGGGACTTTGGAGATCGTTGAAGATTATATACAGTCTAAGTTTATTTTTTGCTGCTATAATGGAATAGCTGAGACTGGATAATTTATAAACAATGAAGTCCAAGGTCAAGTCTCCAGCAAGCTTATTTCTGGTGAGAATCTGCTCTCTGTTTCCAAGATGTCACCTTGAATATTGCCACCTCCAGAGGGGAAGAATGCTTTTGACTTCACGTGGCAGAAGGCAGAAGGATGAAAGGAGTAATTCCTTCTCTCATTCCTGTATATAAAGGTTCCTAGTCTTGCTTGTGAGGGCACGAGTCCTCATGACCTGTTAAAGGCTCCACCTCTTAATACTAACACATTGAACATTGAAGCGTCAATGCCTGAATTTTGAAAGGGACATATTAAAACCTTAGAACATATATATTTGCATATGAATTGGCTTATGTGATGCTGTGTGGTCTGGCAGAGTCTAAAGTGTGCTGGCAGCTCAGCAGGCTGGAAACTGAAGAAATTGCTACATAAATAGGCCAAAAGTGGCCACTGTTTACTGGCCTTTGTTTAGTTCTCCACAGAAGGCAGGAAGGTTATCCCAAAACCCTGAGACTCCAAAAGGCTATCCACCACCATTCTATCAAACCACCTGATCCAGGGGAAGTGGTAACGTGGCAACACCAGTGAGTTCCATGGTCACAGGCCCGTTGGACATTTCATTTGCTGTGAAATGAATTTCTTTATCAGTAGCAATGGTGTGTGAATATCATGTCAGGAGAGAAGGCATTTTGTATGTAAACAAATGGTAGGTTTGGCAGAGGTACTGCATATAGGAAGGCAAATCCATACCCACAGTAAGTATCCATTACATTGACAACAAAACATCCTCTTTCCGTTATGGAAGGAATCCAATATAGTCAGTTGCAAATCAGGTAGTTGTCTAATTACCCCAGGAAATAGTGTCCTTTCAGGGATTTAGCATGTATACTGTGGCTGGTAGATTTGGTACTGGGCAGTGGCTGTAGCCAGGCCAGCCTCAGTGAGTAGAAGTTCAAGTTGCTGAGCTCTTCTATAACGTCCATCCCTGCAGTCATTTGAATAGCAATCATAAAGTATTCATGTTTTAATTTTAGAGTACAACTTGAAATCATTATACATTATACATTATTAGAATATTATGAACATTTGGAATTTTCCATTTGGGAGAAACTTAGGTCTGGTTATACTTTCTAGTATTATGTCCCCTAAATTAAATTATCATAATAACGAAAGTAAATATCAATGATAATCATTATAGTGTATATTTTATGAGTTAATTATTTAAAAAGATTTAATACTAAACAGATGTGTTTTCAGTAAGTTATTTATTCAGACTGCTGGAAATACATTATGAAATATGTATACCTTTAATAAATACATGCATAGGTTCAGAACATATGTAATCAAGGTTGCATTTTTGTTATTAACAAATCTTCTACCACATTCTCTGAAAATATCTTCAGCGTTGAACAAACTATTCATGTCTAACAAGGATTTTGATTAATTTAGTTAAATAAATTATTTAAAGGAATAATGTCTGCATTTTGCTGCAGATTAGAAATTACATAGTTGTATATATGAAATTGAGGTTTTGCTGCTACTGTTCAATCGTTAGCATTGTTATTAATAATCTTTGCAATATTATTTATAATAATCCTTCCCTCAACTGGAAATTAATCAAAATCTATGGTAAATAGCAAAAAAGTAACCTTGATGAGAAACTGGGGACTTAAACTGGCCTTATGTTTTTGCTTGAGAGGCTGAGGAGTTGAGCAGTCAAGACTTGTGATGAGGAAGACTAAAGGAAACAGCAGGGTGGAGTGTGTGCGTGTGTGTGTGCATGTGTGTGTGCGTGTGTGCATGTGTGTGTGTGTAAGACAGTGGGTAGGGAATTAAGGTTTCTAATTTTAGCATGTGAATTTTATATGCCTATTAAGAACGCGAGATGAATATATATGTACATCTATCCTAGGCAATTATATACTACATATTATATATATATATTAACTAGATGTAGGAAGAAAAGATAAGGCTGAGGAAACTGAGCAAAGATTTCTATTTACAGCATTGTAAATAGCATTTTAAATCTATGAGACTAGACAGAATTTAAAGAGAACCTTAGGTAGAAATGACATAAAGTCTCAGGCATCCACATTCACAGGTTACAGAGAAGATAGGGAACCCCCCCAAAACACAAATGACCGTCTAGTGAAGTAGGAAACTGGAATGCCCCAAATTCTGAAGAAAGTATATATTTTAAAAAATCTGTCAACCGGTTTTATGAAGTAATTGTACTGTTTTGTATTTTCACCAGCAGTGTATAAGATTTCAGTTCCTCCACATCCTGGTGAGACTGGGTTCCGGGACCTGGGGGAGGCTCAGCTCCATCCCTGGTGGGCTGTGTTGGTCCAGGCTCTCCGTTCCTCACTCACCCAAGAATGGGAGAGAGAAACCTGCTGGGGACAGTGCCCTCGTAAGTAAATATTGGACCCGAAGAGTTTTGCAAAAAGTGATTTATATAGACAGAGAGAGAGAAAAAGAAGGGAGAGAGAGAGAGAGAGACAGACAGAGAGAGAGAAAGAGAGAGAGAGAGAGAGAGAGAGAGAGAGAGAGAGAGAGAGAGACAGAGAGAGAGAAAAAGGAGAGGGGGGGAGAGAGAGAGAGAGAGAGAGACAGAGACAGAGACAGAGAGAGAGAGAGAGAGAGAGAGAGAGAGAGAGAGCAGCTCTCATGTGCTGTGAAATGGAGTCTGCACTGAGGTGAGGGAAGGGGACTTTTAACCTGGGAGAAATTCCCGCCCCATGCAATTTTCCCATCCTATGAAAGCAGTTCCTTTAAACTTCCGAGGGAGTGATTGGCCTTGATTTTCTTCCCGCTGGCAAAAATTAACAGAGCTCTAAGATCCTGGATGGAAACATGGGTGGAGGGTCTTGCCTTTGAAACTGCGCCCCCTTGTGGACCCAGAAAGAGAATACTTCCCTCTCTTGCTAATACTAGATATGGCCAGTCTTTTAAATGTCAGCCATGTTCACAATGTAGGGATCCATCAGGGTTCAGTTTTCAGTTTCCTAATGTCTAATGACATTCGGCATCTTTGCATGTACGTAAGTTGCAAAGCATATGTATTCTTTGGTGGAATATGTGTTCAAAACTTCGTTTACTTTTTTAAAAAAGATGTTTGGTTTTAAAAAATCAACATTTCTTTAATCCAACAATATAGCTATTTTAACAATTAGGGCTATTCAGGTAATCTAATCTTGCCATTGGACTGTTCCACGTGTAAAATTTTATTGTAACACAGATATGTCGATTCCTGCTTTAATCCTACAACAACAGAGTTGAGAAGTTGCAATGCAGATTTACACCTGCAAAACCAAAATATTTATCATACAATCCTTTATAGAGATAATTCTCCAGTTCCTGGTTTATCAGTTCAACTGCTAAAAATCAAATCTTCCTATTATATTATCCCTTTTTATCAAAATGTTATTGGTGCATTTTTTCAAAAGAGATTATTGGATTAGGGTCATATTTTAATCTACTCTTACAAATCTACTTTTCAGTAGATAATATATATCATGTCCATATTTTAAGATCGATTATGCACATATCTGAATACACTTCTACCAACATTTTTTTAAAAAGTTTTGGTCAAACAGAGAAATGGACCAATGGAACAGAACAGAGGCATCGGAGCCAACACAGCATATCTGCAACCATACAATCTTCAATAAACCTGACAAAAACAAGCAATGGGGAAAGGATCCCCTGTTTAATAAATGGTGTTGGGAAAACTGACTAGCCATGTGCAGAAAGCAGAAACTGGACCCCTTCCTGACACCTTACACTAAAATTAACTCCAGATGGATTAAAGACTTAAACATAAGACCTGGCACCATAAAAACCCTAGGAAATCTAAGCAAAACCATTCAGGACATAGGAGTAGGCAAGGACTTCATGACCAAAACACCAAAAGCATTGGCAACAAAAGCCAAAATAGACAAATGGGACCTAATCAAACTCCACAGCTTCTGCACGGCAAAAGAAACAGTCACTAGAGTGAATCCGCAACCAACAGAATGGAAAAAAATCTTTGCAGTTTACCCATCTGACAAAGGGCTGATATCCAGAATTTACAAAGAACTCAAACAGATTTACAAGAAAAAAACAAACAAGCCCATCCAAAAATGGGCAAAGGATATGAACAAACACTTTACAAAAGAAGACATACAAGAGGCCAACAAACATATGAAAAAATGCTCATCATCACTGGTCATTAGAGAGATGCAAATCAAAACCACATTGAGATACCATCTCACGCCAGTTAGAATGGCATTCATTAAAAATCTGGAGACAACGGATGTTGGAGAGGATGTGGAGAAATAGGTACACTTTTACACTGCTGCTGGGAGTGTAAATTAGTGCAACCATTGTGGAAGACAGTGTGGCAAGTCCTCAAGGACCTAGAAATAGGAATTCCATTTGACCCAGAAATCCCATTACTGGGTATATATCCAAAGGACTATAAATCTTTCTACTATAAGGACACATGCACACGAATGTTCATTGCAGCACTGTTTACAATAGCAAAGACCTGGAATCAACCCAAATGCCCATCGATGATAGACTGGACTGGGAAAATGTGGCACATATACACCATGGAATATTATGCAGCAATCAAAAACGATGAGTTCGTGTCCTTTGTAGGGACATGGATGAATCTGGAGAACA
>CM052665.1:2024803-2047137 GCA_028533165.1 Leontopithecus rosalia
GAGCTCTTTAGCTGTCTTATAAGGGGACTACTAGCATCCATGTGACATACAGGGAGCTCTTTAGCTCTCTTATAAGGGGACTACTACCATCCATATGGGGCTCCACCCTCGAACCTCCCAAAGGTTCCAAATTGCAAAGCCTCCACCTCCTAATGCCATCGCTTTGAAGGTTAAGAATTGCAACGTATGAATATTGCAGGGCACAAATGTTTACACCATGACAGAATGTGACAATTTCTGATAGGGTGGCCAGCCAGAGAAAAGCCTCGCTAGGTAATTAAAATTTGATCCAAGAGTGGAGGCGTGTGGAGAACAGACCACAGGCTGTCTGAAGGAAGATAATCTCAAATAGAAAGACTAGCCAGTGCAAAGGGCTTTGGCCAGGAGTGGATCCTTGAAGGTCTGTTGAAGAAACTACAAGGACAGAAGCTGACAGAAGAATGAATTAAGCGAGAGAGAGTAAATGACAAAATCAGAGTGGTAATGGAATGATGCACTCTCAGCTTTAGTTCTAAAGGAATACCGCAGACTACTATGTTGAGAATTAGAGGAAAAAATGAAAAACCAGCTCGAATCCTATTATAAAATCCAAACGTGGTTTTGGCAAGGGAATTCGCCTTGGAAGTCAGGAGAAGGAGTTGGAATCTGGAAATATTTTGAAGTTGAAACAGCAGACCATGAACGCTAGAGCTAGTAGGCCAGGAAACACATGACTCCTGATGGAGCCTGTGTCACTGGAAGAATGGAACTCTCAACACATGCTGGGAATAGCACAGCAGTGACAAGTCCGGGAGGAGAGACCACAAATTCTGCGTGGCACGTATCAAGTAATATCTCAATCAAATAATACACATTAAATGTTTGTTTGAAAAGTGTATTTGATGTACAAAATAATAAGTACTTACTGTACATCGAGTAGAAATGTCAGAGCTGCAGTAGTTCGTCCATGGACCAGTCTAGGTCACTAGAAAACCTTCATTCCTTAGTTTCTGAGACTGTGGTTGCCATTATTTTGCCTCTCTCCACATTTTGTTTCTTCTTGCCAGGAGCACAAACATGAGTCCTAAAACAATAATGGTTCTATTTCGATTGCCTTCCTCCTGGAGGCCGCGTTGAGTATGGACAGCCGCACAAAAGAAGTGAGGCAGAGAGGGTCTCAGGGAAGTTGGACCCACCTTGTATTTAAAAGTGCAATTCCAGACCTCCGTTGCTCTCCCACTGACTTCATTTAGTGTGGGAGAAAAATATGCTTTTATGTTAATTAAATAATTTTCTCTACAAAGAGAAAGCTTAACCAGTACAGTTCACCAAATTTCATCTACTCCTTCATAATCATTATTTCTTCCTGCTTGTTAATTAATAGTTAGAAAGCTTTGCTTCTTTTTCAGTATTTCTCTGTTGATCACACCTAAATCAAACCAATAAAAAGGCCCTGTGGCTCTATTAGTTGCACAATAAAATATCTCAAAAAAATCAAACAATTCAATAATCAGATATGACGGTTAAGCCTTGGAAACAGAATTCTTGACTCTCCTCCACAACATGCCTTTTACTGCTCTTTAGTCTCAATAACTGACCAGTAAAGCTAGTACAAAAATGTGAGAATTGTACTTAATTTCCTTTCATTATGTCTTGTCACTAACCTTGTGCTGTTATATCTATTTACAAAATAGATCCCACTCTATTTTACATGATCTTCATTTTTATTTATAGCATTTAGTGTACTATCTGAATATGCCTCATTCATTCATCTACTTATTTGCTGTCCGTCTCCTTTCCCAAATTATATAGCTCCTAAAATTAAAGTCTGTAACTGTTTTGTTACCATCTATAACTCCAGGCTCTTAAGTGCTCAAAATTGTTTGCAAATAAAATACATATATATATATATATATATATATATATATATATATATGTATGTATGTATTCCTAAAACAATAATGGTTTAGCCTGCATAACTGGAAGAATGGAATTCTCAATAACTGGTAGGTATAGCATGGCAATTAGAGAAGTTTGGGATGAAAGATCACAAATTCTTTGTGACATGTGTTAAGTAATACATTAATCAAATATATACTAATCATATATATGTATATATAAATCTTTTCTGCAAATAATTTCTATACATATATATCTTTTTTGCAAATAATTTCTATATAAATTAACATATATATTAATGATATATATATAAATAAAAGAGGAAAGAAAGGAGAAGGAAAAACAACTGAGTTTTATGCCTGATTATGAGTCAGTTACAAACCTGAGATAACTGAGTAATCACTGAATCAGACCAAGTTTTTTTGAATGTGATTGATAAAAACACTCAACTAGGAAGAATGAGAATTCAGAATAAAAAACTAAATTAAAGTAGAGAAAAATCAAATTGCATTTTCACGAGTCTGTGACTGGAAAATTGATACATGTAATATGGTTTCAAATAATTTGGTAAAGAGTCCTATCTGAGGAATGTATTCAATATCTTCAAAACTCAGACCTTTTAAATGTGAGCAAAACCACAATAACGATAGAATAAGATTTTAGAATTTTTTTCAAAAATACTATGTAGTGACCCAAAAGACAGCACAAGGTTTTCCCAGTACTTGATATCAGAGGAAAAAAATTTAACATAAATATCCAGAAATTATATAGTCCTTCTATGGTAGAGCATAAATAAGTATATATTTTCTGTAATATTTTTGTGTTATTCTGTGTTACAATATTTCTGTAATATTCTGGAGCATTTCCATAACATTACCCATTGCAACTTGAAGATCCAGAGTTCTCTGATGTCATCAACACACTCTTCTGCCTTTTTCAGTGACCCAAAGTTGTGAGTGAAATTTTATATTTCCTCAATATAAAATATAAGTGAAAATAGTAACCTGAATGTGGCACTCACTCTTCAGCATTAGCTGAAGATAGACAGAAGATGAAACATTACAAACATTTTTTTGTTTTATTAATATTACACAATAATAATAAAAATTACTAGTGTTCATTATATATGATTACATTTCAATTACAATATTTGCTAAAATACAAAAAGAAGAGTTTGAATGCAGAATCTAACCATTATAATTACCTTGTTTTATGTGAGCAAGTATATATGTGAATGCATTAGAATTGTTACAAAGAAAATGGTAATATATTAAGATATACTCTAGTTTGTTTAGCTTGTGTGCCACTAAAGTTTTACGTTCTATTCTAGCTTTTGAAGAAGTAGTATAAGCAGTTATTAAATTATTTATTTAACAATGAGTTTAATCCTGAATCCAGGCACTTAACTGGCTGTGTGTTATTAATTATATCTTAAGTGAATTTATAGATTAATGAAAAGTCACAGTTAAAAATATCTCCAGGATACAATTGTATACATGATTATATTTTTTGGTGTGGTTTCTTATTTACCAATGTCTTGCAGACAAAATAAAAATTTTAGCACAAATTATTGCATTGCTTAATTTGATACATAGAGTTCAGGATGGAGTTCTACCTGTGCCCATAAGGACTTATCTGGTTCTCCTCTGCCAGCGAACATAGGACTCTTTCTTATATTTCATTTAAGTGTCCATCAAGTAGACTGTACCTTCCTGTTTGTTGGAGAAATGATTTTCCACATTTAAATTTGGCTAATTACTGTACCAAAAATTAGACCTCCCCTAATTTTTAAACATGTATCCTAGTGTAGAACTTCCCAAGATTTTTGTGATAATTTCTCATAGGCTTTCCTCACTTATAAACATAATATTTATACCATGTCCTGTATGAGATTTCAGGGATCCAAGAGGAGGACAACATAATCTCACCATCCTCTTAAAATCTAGTCTTGGAATCAGCACAATGTCGTTTCTTTCACATTGTGCAATCCAGGCAAGTAACAGGACAGGCTACCTGGACCTCTGCATTTGTCAAGTTCTAAGTTTGTAAAAGAAGAAAATGAATTGATAATTACCATCATTTTATTCTACCAACCACAGTGTATTTTGCATTAAATGTTAATAAATCAAGTATGAATTAATAATTTGGGAAATAACAAAATACTTAATCAAAAAGACCTCAAGAGAGGAAAGAAAATAGAATATCTAGATGGTACAAATAAAAATCAATAAGAAGTGGTAGAATAAATACCAAATATGCCTGTCACTACTTTAAATGTAAATGAACGAAAAGCTTTCATCTTAAAACTAAGATTTTAGACTGCTAAAATAAGCCTATGAGGCTTACAAATGCACAACTGAAAAATTAAAACAAAATATTTTAAAATAATTAATAGAAAATTTTTTGAGAAGTCACTATTTGCAGCAAAGCTGATGAACTCAATCTTATTTCACAAATCATTTCTAGAGCAAAAGAGTGTTCACTTGATGAGAAAAAGAAAATCAACCAAGAAAATATTCCATATTAAAATGTCACAAACCTTATAACAACCTCAAAACAAGCCAAATATATATCTATATATATATACCAGAAAAAACAACCTTAACTTAGCTTGACTTTGCTATATCAAACTACCATGAACTGGGTAACTTATAAACAACAGAAACTTATTTCTCACAGTTCTTGCGGCTGAGAAGTCCAGGATTAAGACCAATTTAGTGTCTGGTGAAAGCCTGTTTTCTGGTTTATAGATGATGCCTTCGTGTTGTGTCCCCAGATAGTGGAAAGAGTCTCTCTCTGACCTCTTTAATAACATTGCCCATTTTTGTATTTTCTTTCTTTCTTTCGTAGCTCAATTCTTGAAACACAAAACTTAAACACAGTATTATTTACCATTCAGATGCACATGAACTGAGATACTGCCAAGAAAACCATTGTTTCAAAAGTATGACATTGCAAAAATGAACTCGAATATATCAAAATGCACAAAGCACTCATCTTTTTCCATTATGCTTAGAAATAAATGATTGTCTTTCCATTTACAAAATAGAATCAGGACAATTTAATTTTTTTAAAAATGCTGCATGCAAACCAGTGAAAATTGCTTATTTATGTAGGAGGGAGCTCTCACCAGCTTCTTCTATACACGTTTGAATATACAGTATTGCATGGAGTAAATGCAGATCAGTTGAAATTTTAGAAAAAAAGTCAGATAGGTACATATAGGAATGAAAGTTGTTAAGGGTTTTTATGAGACCAGAAAACGTTATCTCCCAAACCTAACAGCCCACCGGGAAGGTTCTGCTCCCTTGATCTAAGCACTTCCTGATTACCCCACCTCCTAATATTCTTATATTGCAGATTAGGATTTCAGTGTATAAATTTTGGAAGGGCACAAATATTCAGACCATCGCAAAACTAAAATAGAAAATATTAACAATCATACCTAAAGGCAACAGAACAAAAATCAGGAAACTTACAGAAGTTCTGAACAATATAATTAATAAACCCACAATTAACAAAAGCTATCTACTTGACATATACAACATTACAACTGACAACAGCAAAATACACATTCTATTCATGTTCACATAATCACATAATGAAAGACAGAGGTCATTAAATTTGAGGCCTCAAAAAAAAGTCATAGAATAGTCCATGGCAATAGAGAAATTAAGCCAGGAATTAATAACATGGTAAATGAACAAAAACTAACTATTTGAAAATTAAACAATATATTTATTAATACCTCAAAATCAAAAAAGAAATCCCATGTGAATAATAAAGTACTCTGAGTTAACTAAAACTATATTGGAACTTATGATAAATCAAAAGGAAATTTTATAATTTTAATGCATAAGATAGAAAAAATGTCATATAAAAGAATCTGTAATTTCATTTCAAGAAGTTAAACCAAAAGCTAGAAATTATACCCACTGAACCTAGAGAGACGAAGGAATAAAATAAAAACATGTGATAAATAAAAATAAATACGGCCAATTTTGACTTTTTGAAAAGACTAAAAACATTGATCAGCATTTAGTGGAATTATAGGTTAAAAAGTGAGAGAAATTAAATAACAGAAATGTGAAAAAGAAATGTCCCTAAATATCAAAAACGTATTCTAAATAAAATCACATATTTGCAGCAAATTTTTCCAATAATTTGAAACTTTAGAAGAAACAGAAAAATTTTAGAAATACATAACCCTTAAAAACTGAAAGAAGCAATAAAACGTCAGAATTTTTGATACTGAATTTAAGAAATGAATCTGTAATTAACAGAGTATCTCCACAAAATCTCCAGGCCCAGGTTTCTTCCCTTCAATGATTTCTTCCAAACATTTAATATGTATCTTATGTATTCTCTTTTAGAAAATAGGAGTGAAAGTTATTGAGGGATTTTATAAGCCCAAGAAATTTCTCTCCCAAAACCAACATGCACATTAAAGGAATAGAAAAATAACTTTGAGACCTTGGATCTGGCCTGGGGCTGGGTTGCAATTTCAACAAGGCCTCGGTGTTCCTCGGAGTTTGTATGGCACTTGCCCTGATGCTTTTCTTCATAATAATTCAGTATCAGCATCAGACAAAGCCTCTCTGTGAGTTCAGTGGATCAGAGGAAAACAAGACCACTCCATATTCATGTACAAATTTAGAGAAAAGAGCAAAAATGTCCAAACTACAATAATGATCAAGTGTTTTCATCATCAGTGTAACAAAAATCACTGCTGCTGCTTTATCCAGGCAGCTTTAGCCCTTACGTTATTATTCCCGCCAGCTTCTCCATAAGCAATACTGGGATACCCAATCATAGAGTTATCTCCACTTCCTGATAAAAACCAATCTAGAACAAAGCCCTACTTTCTTGAAGCTATGAAAAATTCCCTAACACAAGGCAGATTACTATAATGAACGTTCAAAGACTCTCACATCAAAGCCATTTGATTCCCGTGGTGTGCCTTCATCCTCACTGCAGCAAGTCAATAAACCCAACTTCATTCAAACACAGGTGTCTTCTCCATTTTATTTTTTTCAGGACATTGTTGCATCGTAATATATGAGCTTAGTATTTTCAATGTACTTGTAAAATAGTGTGAGTGTGCATGAGATGATATTGGGGAACTAGGGGAAGGAAAATACCAGCAATGGGAAACCCCTGAACGGTTTTATGGAGGGAAGTGTGATGATTGCCCTTGAGTTTTTGTAATTTTTGAAACCACAAAACTCAGACAGAATGCAACTTCTGCCTAGTACTAGCTCAAGAATGAAGCAAAGTTCATTTCTTACTGACTGAATCTGACTGTGTTTTATTTTTGTCTACTAGATTAATTCTAAGGCTTACCGGAATGACTGAATGGGTAAATTATTTAGGTTAAGCAATTTTAGAACTGTCTACTTCTTGAATATCTTATGTGTAACCCTATTTATCCCAAAGTAGCTCTGCCATTGAAAATTATTTGATGCACAGAAGAGGTGATTTGGACTGATATACTTTGAAAGAGTATTTGTGGTAACAAACCCGAGCCACCTCTCTAATCTGACTTCTTCCCACTCTTATATGGGCTCTTTGAACATGTTAATTATACTTTTGCCCCATGGCTTTGCTCTGGATGTTTCCTGTGCTCCAAATACTCTTGTGGGGGATACTCTCATGTAACTCCTATTCCACTTAAGTTTCAGCTCAAATGTAAGCTTTTCTGAGACATCTTTTCTGAACACCTGACCCACAGTGCCACCACCTCCAGTCATTCCGTCTCCCTCACCATGTATGACCTTCTTTATTATCAGTATATTGTCATAGTCTGTCCTATCACATTATAAAAGCTTAATAAATATAAGATAATAAATGAATAAATTAAAAAGAGAAAGTTGAAAATATCATACATGAAAGCGAGTATCATCATTGTTCCTATTTTCTTCTATTAATTCTGAATCTATTGAAAGGTTTTCTAAGTTGGAGTTTCTCAAACAAAAGCAAAATGAATTAGTTAAACATGAAATCAGCTTCCTTTATATTCCATTCTTTTTTTTTAACAAAGGATATGGCGTATGTTTTTTAATTGATAGGTAGGTCCTAACCTGAGGACAAAATACTTTAAAAACAAACTTTAATAAAACATTTTTGTTTATCAAACTTCAAAACTTTACTGATACCGAGAGGTGGAGCAGATATTGGAATTCAGCTTCATTCCAGCACAGCCAATGATCTTGAACATTCATTATTGTTGCTATTTACAATTATTTTAAGTCATATAAGTTAATTAACAAAATAGCAACTTGCCATCTTATACTATATCACAAGATAAATGGAAGGAGATGTGCTGTTTACACCTTCCAGATGAAATGTCAGAGCATTATAATAAATGCAAAGGCTAATAGCCTGTGAATCCTACTTGATACATGATGTACCAAATTAAGAGGATTATTTCCGCACTGATTCTACTTTTAAACTTTCTTCAGAACCGTTGGAAGTCAAAAACAGTAGACTTTATGTTTTCATTCATTGTTCATTTAACATAGGAAGTCGATGCACAGAAGTCCATCATATACACACACATACATATGTATATATGCGTCATATATATATATGGGAAGACATTCTTTATTGCTTTGAAATATTTAAAGAAGAATTTTTAAAACCTCAACTACTATAACATTTGTCATTATCTATAAATAATCAAATATACCAAAAGGGATTGCCTTCACTTTTCTCTGTAGTAGAATGCTCACTCTAATTTGTCATATTAAATATACTTAAAATACTTTTCTATTTTACCTCACTTTCCCATGAGCTCCATCAGCACACGCCTACAATTGCCATTGTAGAATGGCACGTGTTAACTATTACAGAATGTGTATTTGGACATGTGCATTGTCATGAGCATGTAACATATGGTATTTATTACCTGATTTAGAAAATTCAAGATTTCAGAATACTTTGATGTTCAATTTTAATTTTGTAAAACAATGAGAAATGATTTTTTCTAGACATTAAGAAAATGGTCAGAGTGATGAAAATAGTTTTAATTTAAAATACTTTTGCTGTTGTTTCTATTGGATACATTGAGAATGTATTTTCATTAATCTGTCCTAAAACCATGGCACATCTAGCAATATTAATTCAATATATAAAATTGTAAATATAACAATTTTCTGATACATATGAATTTTCTGAGTGTGATGCTTCTGTTACAAATCTAAACATGATTGTATCAAAATTTTTATCATGAAATAATTTCAGAAATTATTTATATTTAACTAATTTGACTCTCATTACAAAATACTCAACAAAGTCCAAGATGGAGACACCCCATGTTCTCAGGAAGAGTAGGATTACTCCAGTAAGACTCATAATTGCCTCAGTAGAATAGTTCTCCACAGTAGTCATCTCTTTTTGCTCGAAATTGATGTTTTCTAAGCATCCTTCAAATTATTAATTTGGTTTTCCATAAATAGTAATGTTAATCAGACTTGTCAATTGGGATAATATAATCTCTGTAATTTGTGTCAGAGTATATTTTTAATTTTATATGAATAAAATACCAATTAAAGTTATATACTTAATATCTTAACATATTTTATTGCTATGTTTTCTCCCAAAGCAAAATAAATTCTAAAATATAGACATGTAAATTATACATGCAATGTAGACATCTAGACTAGAGGATATGATGAATACACAAAAACAATGTCGTATTTGGGGTGAACCCGGTGGCCCCAGCGTGCCCTCTTACATTTTAAGGATGTAGCCTAGATTCATGGCTGGTTTAGAGTTTGATTCCAGCATTGTGGAAAACTTCAACATGAAGTACATGCACAAAGGAAAGATAGAATAAAATGAATTTTGAGTACAGTGTCTGTACTAACAGGTCTTTTGAAAATGTTCACTATTTGGAATGACCTTGGTGGTTAGAAAAATTAAATAATATTTCAGAGCAGTACAAACTGTCACTTCTCAATGCTCATCAGACATCTACTCTAATGAATGCCTCCTATGCCCATGATACAGTTTCCGTGAATTGCTTATGCTGATGTCGTGCAGCGTGTCATTTACATTTCATGATAAATAATAAAACATCTCTAGTGGTATTGCACTTCCATTATGCTCTCTTTTATACTCTGTGACCATGTTGAAATTGAATTTCAAGTTTGAAATCTACCCTGGCCTATTGCAATTTTACAACTGAACTTAAATTATTTAAACATTTTTATGGTACCTGAAAAGATCGTAGACCAGAGTTTAATTGATAGTAATTCGATAACATATCTGCACTAAAGAAACAAATTAAAATATATTAAAAATTGAAATATTCTGTTCTGATAAAGAAGCTAGTGGATTAGTTTAATTTTTATCTATAATATATTCACTATTCTTTCAAAGTATTGGTAAAATTAATTTAAACATTATATTGAATAGCACACTGAATTTTGTTCTTTGATGCATAGAAAGTCATTTTTCTTATAATTTTGAGTGATAGTTCACCTTTCATCCAATTAGACCTAAGAATTTATGTGGTCCAAATAAACTCGTTGTGTATGAACAGCAGCAGTATTTCAAGGGGAATATGGCCGCAGTGATACATTGGGAGGCAGAGGTTACAGTGAGCCGAGCTTGCCCTGCACTCCAACCTGAAGCAGAGTGAGACTCTGTCTCATAAATAAATAAATAAAAATTATAAGTGATAAGAACACACTTTTTTTTTTTTTACTTTTCTGCACAGTTCCTATGGATGTGGGAAAAAAATTCAAATTGGTCATTTTGAATAGTTATCAGTTGACCATTTTGAATAGTGACAGGTTAAATTGCTTACCTCTAAAATGTGTTGAAATCCTAAGCCCAGTAACTATGAATATGATCTTGGAAATAGAGTTTTGCAGATTATGAATTATATAATTCAATATAACTGTGTCTTTTTTAAAAAGGAGGAAATTTGGACAGAGAGACACATGCACACAGAAAGAGTTCCATAGGAACATGAAGACAGTTGCCACAGTGATGTATCTACAAGCCAAAGGACGTCAAAGATGCCAGCACCCACCAGAAGCTGTAGAAGGAACAGTTTCTCACAGACCTCAGAAGGGACCACCTTTTTTACCACTACATTTCCAGCCTCCAGAAATGTGAGACAATAAATTTCTTTTCTTTAAGCCATCCGGTTTGTTTTGCAGATTTATAGCAACCAAAGACAATTAATACAAATTAGTTGTGTTCATTGAAACAAGAGGTACACTACGTAAATATGTCTGATGAAAAATAGGAATGTAATTAACTGATATCTTTTGCTCAAAATGGTAATGGCTGTTTCGACCTAACAGTCTAAAAATCAAAAACACATTTATAAGTAATAATACTTTTTTCATATTTTCAAATCAGATGGCTACTAAATGTAAGATGTAAAAGTCGCATGTGAAAAAACAACTTTCTATTTATTATTTCATTTAGGAAATTAAATGTAATTATGCATTTAATGTAAATATTTTAATTTTCTCAACTGTAGCAAATAATTAGTTGTGTAGAATTCCCTAACTATAATTTTTAGCAATTGGATTCGAAGAATCTACTTTTCCAAGTAACTGATTTTCAAGGAGATTGTAAAACAATGACCAGATATAGATACACAGTACCATATTAAGGAGGTCACTAAATACAATATCCAAGTATGTGTCCAGGAAAATAATAAAATAAATGGAAGAGTAGTTTTTTTTGTTTATTATTTTCTATGGGGTACTACTGTCCATTTTGATCAATGCTATATAAATCAATATATTACAAACTCAAAAATTTTTGAGACAGTATCAGAATTTAAGTACATTATGCAAAGTACTTGCAAAGTCAAATAATTGAATATGTAATTCAACCATTTTATATTGTGGAAATAATTGTCTAAATTCATGAGAATCATAATGTCAATCTCAGTTAATTCTAATAAAACAACTTGAATCTTCCATACTCCCTGTTAACAAAACTATTGTTTCATAAAGAATCTCACTCATTTAATTACCAATGCCTATTTTATATGTGAAATGCTGAATTGACATCCAATTTGTTTTATTTCCATAGGAAATATTTATTATAGTACTGATAATAATTAATGATTCAGAAAGAGGCTCAGAGATTTTATTCTTGGCTCCAATGAATATTTTTAAACTTAATCAAGGGCAACAATAATAGCTTCTTCATCTCTGATCCAAAACTTCTTAATTTTTAGCTTTTAAGACGTAATTATAAAAATATTGATGGAAAGAGTTTAAATGTCTTCGAATTTATTTGACTTTCCATTTTAATGAGCATTCTAGCAAGTCACTTTTATAGTCTGAAAACTTTTTTACATATGTAATTCAATTTACTTGGTGGCAACAAAATGGATTCAACAGAAATTATATAACAGTATTAATATTTTGAACTGAATATTATTTACTGTGTTCTCAACAGTGTACAAAGGTGTCAGACATTCCTTTAACCTATTTGATGATTTCAGTTTTTCACTATTGCAGGTTAATGTAATTTGCACCTAAATATATTATGAAAAGTTTTGTTTATGATCGTGACCATGCATTTTCTAGATGTACATATAGATTTCCTTTATTTTTGATAAAAAGTGCATTTTATTTTCATGCATATTGAATAAAATCAATTATTTTCTCATTTCTTCATGATATAGAAGTCAATGATAAATTTATAAATATGAGGAATATATGGATAAATCATCACATGGTCCATCTTATTAAAACAGCTCTAGTTTTTGTGTTTTTCTGTCTTCTTACTCCCTGACCTTCTTTCTCTCTCTCCCCTGCCAATTTTCCACTGATATCATTAATTTAATTTGAAGTAATACATATGAAAATCCTATCTGCCTTAAAAGTCAGGAGACATAATATTTATCTTTGACTGTGTTTTTTTTTTATTTTGCCATTTGTAAAATTTCCTTACATTAGTTTTCTTGTTTATTGAAGTAGATTTGACTACGTATCAATACTAATTATTTTAAAATATCTTCTTCTTACAATGTTGGATAATTCTATTTTTGTACAGTAGAAAATAAACTTTGTTATAATTAAGGAAACCAAATCCAGCTTTATAAACTGGACCTAAATAATATGGAATAAAATTTGTAAAATATGGCAATTTTTTAATCAATGTAAGTTATGTTATATGAGGGTAAGAATAACTCCATAATCTTGGTGGCTCTATAAACACTTATTTCCTATTCAGATAAATTTTGACGTAGGTCCTAGTGATACTCTAGAGTCACTATATTCAATTATCAAAGCAAAATTAGTTGCTTTCATTTTCAGCTTGTTAAATTACATAAACAAGAGGTCATTGGCTTGAGACGGTCTCTTACTAAGTTTCTATCTGTCAAGCTGCAACTTAAGTTAGTACATAAAAAGCTGAAAGCTGATTTAGGAATCCAATTTTTGTAACACATATGTGGGTCTCAGCCAATCATTAGCAGCCAAGTTTCAGCCAATCACAAGCTGTCAACTGTTCAGACCATTTCCAAATAAGTCAAAGGCCTAGCTTTAAACAGTTATTTCTATAGTTAACTCCACTTTTTTCTATAAATATTCACTGCAATTAGGAGATGGGATCTCTCTGAACCTATATCTACTTTTGAGTGCTGCCTGTTTAACGAATTATTTTTCCTTCAGATAAAATATTAAATTTGATGTTATCATAAGTTTGTCTTTTTTCATGTAAATGTATGGGGTACAAGTGCAATTTTGTGCCATATGTAAATTACATACTGGTCAAGTGAAGGATTTCAGAGTATATATCACTCAAGTAATGTGCATTGCACTCATTAAGAAATTTCTGATTATCTACCCACTCTCAGCCCCTCATACTTCTATGTCTCAATTGTCCATCAGTCTGCTCTCTACGTCCATGTGTGCACATGTTTTGTGCCCACTCAACAGTGAAAACACGCAATATTTGTTTGTGTCTGGCTTGTTTCACTTTAGGTAACAGCCTCCAGTTCCACCCATTTTGCTGTAAAATATGTGATTTAGTTTTTCCTCTATGGTCAAATTGTATTCCATTGTGTATATATGCCATGTTTTCTTTATTCAGTCATCCACTGATGAATATTTAGGTTGATTCTGTATTTTTGCTATTGTGAATGGTGCTGCATAAACATAAAGGGCAGGGATCCTTTGATATATTGATTTTTTTTTTTATTGGGTGAATACCCAGTACTGTGGATTGCTGGATTGAATGGTGGTTCTATTTTGAGCTCTTAGAGAAATTTCCAAACTTTATCTACTCTTTGCCATGAAGGTTATCCTAATTTGAATTCCCACCAACAGTGTATGAGTTGCCTTTTCTCTGCCTTCTCACCATCTGCTGTTTTTTGACATTTTAATGGCAGCCATTCTGACAGAAGTAAGATCATATCAACCCACTGTGGCTTTAGTCATTCCTTCGATGATTAGTAATGTTGAGCATTTTTCGTACACTTGTTGGCCATTTTTATGTCCTCTTCAGGAAAAATAAAAGTCTATTTACGTCCTTTAACAACATTTTAATAGGGTTATTTTTGGTTTTTGTTTTGGTTATTGAGTTTGAGTTTTTGTGTATTCTGGATGTGAGTCCCCTGATGAATGCACAGTTGACAATATTTTTCTCTTACATCTCACTGAGCGCCTTTAAAGTTCATATTATAAATTATTTATTTGAGATTTATTTCTAGTTAGGGTCTATTGCCAGAGAATTAGTGTGTGTTCTGGATGAAGTCATGTTACCTTGCTTTTTCATGTCGCCTATGCCTTTCCATTAATTGCTGTGCATCTGAAGCAGCAGTCACTCTTATTTTTGAGTTTACTTTTGTCGTGGGGGTGGGTACTTTTACCTGGAAGATGTGTCTATGATGTTGGGTGGGTTGTTTGGATGTCCGGATTTCCTTTTGGTGGATACATTGGTGAAGACTTTATATAACTTACTTGGCTATAAATAGCCTTAGTGCCATTGGTATCTGTGTTTGCCTTAGTGTGTTAGACGTGCTTACTTGTGGAGACTGCAGTGAAGTTGTGCTGAGAACTAGAAAGCCAGCTGGATCCTTCTTCATGTTTCAATGGTAGTGGTTATGGACAAATATATCTACCTTGTGACCAGGGACAGCATATGTTGGCACCTGTTTTGGTGGTTCCAGACAGGCCGGTTCTTGGGCTTCTGGGTGACTTTCTCAGAATCGAATTATAGTACTGGTGTACCGAGTGTGTAAGGGGGCTTGCAAGCTCCCTAGGAGCTGGTTTGACATGGACAATGGGGGTAGTGGTGGCAGTGAGACTCTCAGTTCCTAAACTCTGTGCCCTGTGCTGGAATTGGTTGTAATGGGACATGTGGGCCAGGCTCCATGTCAGTAGGTGGTGTTTTCAGGTAGAAGCCAGATAAGGTGGTAGCAGAAGGGTGTTTATGTTTGACCTCCGACCTCTGGGAGAACTGTGCACGTGCCCCAGGAGGTGGGCTGGGGTGTGGATTCCTTGGACCTATGTCCCACACTCTGTCTCAGAAGGTGAAGCAAACCCAGGATGGGTTGGACCAGACCAGCCTGAACTCAGACCTCCCAGTGGCAAGCATATGCCAAGCTGTGACAAGCTGTGATGGGAGTGAGGGGCAGTCCTCAGGTCCTGGCAAAATGCTTGAGGGGCAACTGCTCCTACACTGAGGTCCTCCTCCCATGGGTGGGTGTTGGGGCTGCTGGTTCCAGCAATTGCAGCATTGGCTGGTGAGTGTGGAATTGTGTCCATCTCCCACCCCAGCCCTGGTGGAGCTCCTACTCTTATTCCAGTTCTCGCAGCTGACCCTGAAGTTCTGTTCAGCTAGGCAGTGTGTACTTAGCTTGTAACTAAGCCCTGGTTCATATGAGCACCTGCCCAGCTCAGGATCAAGCCTCTGTGGCAACTCTCATTCTGCTCAGGTCCTGGGGGAATTTGTCTGGCTCCAGTGCTGGCGGCTGGAACCCATACTAGGCTTTCTTGTCAGTCCTGGTTGTAGGAGACCGTCAGTTCAATTCAGGCCACAGCTCATTAGTTCAGGCCCCAGATCAACAAGCTACAGCTCAAGTCACTGGTTCCCAGGCCTGCAGTTTAAAAGCTAAGACCACGAATGTCTTCTTTCTGTAGCAACATAAGTTTAGGGAGGACGTAGGACCCAGGACATGTTATTTCCCTGGAGCAGTTCCTTCTCACAGACTTCCAGCCCTTCACCAAGTCAAGTCAGTGCTTGAGGAGGTCACGGTGAATTCTCATGGCCTGGTTCGTATAATTCCCCAGTGGGAAAATGGATCACAGAGAGACACTTACCCACCCTCTCCCGCACTGGGGATTTACTCCCAGATCCCAGTTGGTCCAGGCCATGTATGCTACCCATCCTCCTCCTTCTCTCACAGTTTTGGCGTTTTCCCTCACTTCTCTGTTGATGTGGCTTGTTCTGTCTTGGATAACCCATAATAAAGACTATATTTTTGTTATAAGTAGCTGAGTCTCAGACAATCACAGCAGCCAAACTTCAGCCAATTGAAGACTGCCAACTGATCAGATTGTGTTTATATGAGCCAAATGCTTTTTCAAACCATGACTAAATAAGGCAAATGCTGAGCTATAACCAATGAAGCTGTTACTGTATGTCAACTCCTATTTCTGCTTTTAAATACTGTCTGCCCACTTTGCTGGGTGGATCTCCCTTAACCTCTACTATTTTTTAGGAAAGCCTGATTCATGAACTTTACTTTGCTCAAATAAACTCTACCAAATTGAATTTATCTAAAATTTTTCTTCCAACATTTTCAACTTCACAGGTGAATGAAAGTCGAATTATAAAAATCAGTAACCTTTCCAGGTTATGACTGTGTATTAATGAAAGAGAATCCTGAAAGAGGTATATTTTTAAACTCAATTTCCCCATGGCGGGCTTCGTTTAGGGAGCAAACCTGAAATGTGTGTCACAGAGTTGTATAAATTGACTCAAACATGATTGAGGGCAGGGCGTTTTATATTTAGAATGCGATTCAGCAAAGATATCTATTAATATAACAAATAATTATGTAAACTAGTAGCTATAATTTGCAGGAAATGGTGCTCCATGTTTGATCTATCTTTAAATCATTTTCCAAATGTACCTACAATTTTAAACATGAGTTAGCAGTTTGGGTTTTGATATCCCTAAATTCTTGCATGTAAATATATGTAAAAGAAATGCCAATTCTTAGCTAGTATCATGAATATGTTTCAAAATGTAAACGACATCTCTCTTTTTAAAATTATCCACAAAATAAATATAGGTTTTTATTCCATTTGGAGTGATTTTTGTGTATGATTAGAGTTAAGCATCTAGTATGATTCTTTTGCATGCGGATATACAATTTTCTCAGCACAACTTATCAAAGAAACTATCTTTTCCCCAGTGTGTGTCACTGGCACATTTGTGTAAAATCACTTGGCTGTATGTAAGTTGATTTATTTCTAGTCTCTCTATTCTAATCCATTGATATATGTGTCTGTTTTTATGCCAATACTATGCTGTTTTTGGTAACTATAGCTTTGTAGTATATTTTGAAATCTGGTAATGTGATGCCTTCAGATTTTTTTTTTCTTTTTACTCAGTATTGCTTTACTTTCCAGGATCTTTTGTGGTTTCATGTAAATTTTAGGATTTTTTTCTATTTCTGTGAATGATGTGATTGGTAGTTGTTAGGCATTGCATTAAATGTATATGTTGCTCTGGGTATTCTGAAGATTTTTCCAATATTAATCATTTCAAGCCATGAAGATGAGGAGTCTTTTTATTTATTGACATCGTCAATTTCTTTCATCAGGATTTTATAGCATTCAGTGCAGAGATCTTTCACTTTGATGATTGCTTATTCATAGTATCACTTTTTGTACATATTTTACATATAATTGTTTTCTATTTCTTTTTCAAATAGCTCACTATTGCTGTATAAAAATGCTAGTAATTTTTGTATGTTGATTTTGTAGCATGAAACTTTACGTAGTTGATTCGTCAATTCCAAATGGAACCATGGCATAGCAGTCAGATCCTGAGACTGGGGGGTGCATGGTGTAAACTTTTAACGCTCTCCAAACTGGATTCCCGGCCTGTGAAGATGGTGAGTCTCTCCTGTGGAAAGGTTGCCTGGTGTCTATAGTAGAAATGAGGACTATGAAGGATCTCCAGCTTATCTTTTTTCTAAAATACATCCTCCCATCCCTGAGCCAATTCTATCAGGGCAGACAGTGTGGCAGGGGTGGGTGTCTTGTTCCCTTCTCTATGACGTTATCCTGGCCTTCTAAGTTCACAAGTATTTTGCTGCTCCCATGCTGCTCTCCAGCATAGCTCCTCCGTCACTGCTGCTGAAATGCAGCTGTTTATTGATGTTTTGGTCTGTTTTCAAGAGGCAAATGAACACAAGGTAACTGTCCTCATCTCTTCCTCCAGAAAGTATTTATTGAAAAAGTTATTTATGATGTGATCTCTGTATTTTTTTATTCTCTTCTTTTTAAAACTATTTTTATGCTATATTATTTTTTGTTTGTTTATTTTGGTGGATACATATATATGCTTTTCCCCCTCTTAAATAATTTGCTATTCAGCTAAAGTGTCTTTCCTGTTTCCCTCAATTTTAGATGTGACCATGTACATTAAAATTTATCAATGGGTTATGAATAGAAGGACTATCTAAATTTGTGGTATATTAATGAATGTGATATGTTATTATGTATAATTTGGTATATTAAATTTTTTTAAGTTCTATCATCTTTGGTAATGCCTCTGTTTTCTCTAATTTTCTTTTTTCCTTCTTATTTGTGTTTCTGTATTTTTATGGTAGAAATTGATTTCTTTTTATAATATTTGCTGGCCATAAATTTTCTAGTAATATTTAAAATCAAAATACTAAAATGTTGAATGGAATGTGTGTAATCATGAGTAGTGTTTTATTTTGTGTTTGTGTGATTATAGTGTAAAAAGGTGAGGATGAAGAATTCTTTTTATAACAGAATATTTTTACTTGCTTCGTTTATTTCTCCAGAGAAAAATCCTCTAGTCTCCTTGAAACATAGGTCTATCAGTATCAATGTCAGGTTTTAATAGCTAATTTTAAAAAAAGTTCTTAGTGTTATAACAGGCTACCTTTGCTTTAAACGTCATGTTTTCCAGTAAAATTGCATCAGAGTTCTAGAGCACAAATGATAATATACCTAAAATTGATTTTAAAAAAGAGTTTAATAGTAAGATTATTTAAATAGCCTTGGTCAAGGTTACAAGAATTGAGTAAGGAAAAATTCAGTTACCTATAATTCAATAACCTTTATTAGTAACAATAGAGAGCTGGTACAAGACCAATGAACCAGTGTGTAAAGGGAGACAGCACTTACCAGAACCTGAAGAAGGTGGTTTAATGGAGGAAAGGCAACCCCAAAGTGATCAATATGCAGCTAGTCAATATCCAGAAGGAAAAGAATCGGGAAAATAGACAGACTCAAAGATGTCCAGCACAACCTTTCCCTCCTGATGCTTCTGATGCTTCAAGGTCAAATCCTCTCTGGGTTAATATCTCCACAGGATAGATATCTAGCTTTTGTCTGCAGAGTAAATTTGATTGCACTTCTCTAGGGAAGGAATTTGAGTGTCTAACTATTCATTAAACAGAATTTCTCCTAATTCTATTGTTTTCAGTCCTATCATCCCGTCAAGAAGTATACTTCTGATATCTATTAAAACAAATTATAAGAACAAATATCAATAAATTTACTTTAAAAACTGCATATGTTAAATTTTTTATTTATATAAGGGGCAATGTGCATGCATTTGTCTAGTACGTAAAATCATATTTTAAAATTCCTCAAGAGACCTACAAAAATTATTAGTGTTTTAACTAGGAGAGCCACTAGGTCTAAGCAACATGCTTAAGACAGTGCAAATTCAGAGTCAGATCATCTGGTTTAAAATCCTGGTTTCTTCATTTATTAGCTATGTGACTGTAACTACTTAAATTCTGTGATTCTCAGTTTTTTAAATAAAATTAAAGCTAAATAAAATTAATTGAAATATTGCATGTTATACTCAGTACAGTGACTGGCACACTAATTTAGCCATTGTTGTATTGACATCCAGATTTATTTTTTGTTGTTGTTTTATATTAGATAATTTGCAGAGAAAAGGTAACTGGCCACCAGTAACAAATTCCAAGAAGCTTGTTGTAGAGGCAGAATTCTAAAGATATTTGTCTCAGCTTCCTGGTGTAACAAATTACCATACATTTAGTAGCTTAAAACAACGTAAGTTTACTGCTTTACATCCGATAAGTTCTGCCTATCAGATGTCTAATCTGAGTTTTATTAGACTAAAATCAAGGTGCTAGCAGGTGTTGTTATTCCTTTTGGGAATTCTCCAGGAGAGAATTCTTCCGTAAACTGATCTAGCTTCTAAAGGCCAGCTGCATTCACCGGCTCATGGCCCCTTTGTCAAACCTAGCAGTGTAACAACTTCAGTTCTTTCTCTGACTCTGACCCTCTGTCTTCTTCTTTCCATTAGAAGATTCTTGTTCTTAACCCTGGCCCAAAGATAATCAATCATAATCTCCCTTTCTCAATATCATAAACATAATCACATCTGCAAAGTTTCCTTTGCCAAATAAGGTAATATACTTTCAGGTTCTGGAGATAAAATTCCACTTACCACAGTTATTCAGTCAAACACTAATCACATTGCTGAAGAGGAACTGATCAGATGCAATTAAAGCTATTAATTGCTGATCATAAAACAGGGATAAAATAGGAAGATAATCTGAGCAGTACCAGTGTCATCACCTGAGTTCCTAATAGCAAAGCAAGAAGGCAGAACGATAAGAGAGATGCAACAGAAGAGGAAAGCAGAAGAAATCTCAGGCATGAGAAGGACTCAACTCATCTTTTTTTCTGGTTTTCAGATGTAGTGTGACATTTTCAAGGAGCCTGCAGTTTTAAAACAATATGAAATGCTGATTCACTGAACAATTAATAGTGATAGTGAAACAGGTCAGGGTCACTGGTCTCGTTGTCCAAGCTCTTTGTCTGGAAACCAAGAGAAATAAGGAGCCTAGACACAAAGGGTGGGGTTGGAGTGAAAGTTTAATAAGCTAAAGAAGATAGTCTCCACAGTGGAGAGGGGAGCCTGAGTGGGTTACCACTTTTACAGTTGAATTCAAAAGCTTTTATAAGAAACTCCTCTCATATCTGGAGCTGTTTGAGTAACTTCTCTTATTTAAAAAGCTGTCTGCAAAACTCCCTCTTTTCTATGTAGTTCTGAGCATGTCTCTAGGTAAGCAAAAAGTGCCACTTCCCTTGTTTGTATAACTGTGAATCTGTCTTAGGTAAGCCCACCTCCACCTTGCACAGGTTCCCACAGAGCCCACAGTGTACATGTCTGAAAAGGGGAGGATACTTTTTCCTGCAGCCCACTAAGTACACAAAGAACAAAAGGCTTTTGTTCTGGACCTTGCCTGCTTATCTGTGCAGTTGCAGCCTGAGTTTTCCTGAGGCTGCTCTATTTTTGCCTGTAGCTGTGATTTTTCAGGCAGGCTGCGTCTCCAAGGACCAGCCTTCACTGTTTACCTAACTGATTTTTCCTTTTCTTCTTTCTCAATATCATCAGCATTGAGGAGTTTGCAAAAATGTTGGGGAAAGGAATCTAGAAGATTCCCCAGGGTTAATCTTGGTTTAAAGTACTGACAGTTAAAAGTAAAAATTAGGATACAGAAATAGTTGTCATTAGATATTTTTAAAAGCCTACAATAAGTACATGGCATAAGTTTTATTTTTTATTATTCTTATTTTTAAAATTTTTTATTTTTTATTGCATTTTACGTTTTGGGGCACATGTGCAGAACATGTAAGATAGTTGCATAGGTACACACGTGGCAGTATGTTTTGCTGCCTTCTGCCCCTTCACCCACATTTGGCATTTCTCCCCATGCTATCCCTCCCCAGCTACCCCCCTCCGCTGTCCATCCCCTATTCTCCCCAATAGACCCAAGTGTGTAGTACTCCCTTCCCTGTGTCCATGTGTTCTCATTGTTCATCACCTGCCTATGAGCAAGAATATACGGTGTTCCATTTTCTGTTCTTGTGTCAATTTGCTGAGAATGATGTTCTCCAGATTCATCCATGTCCCTACAAAGGACACGAACTCATCATCATTTTTGATTGCTGCATAATATTCCATGGTGTATATGTGCCACGTATTCCCAGTCCAGTCTATCATGGATGGGCATTTGGCTTGGTTCCAGGTCTTTGCTATTGTAAACAGTGCTGCAGTGAACATTCATGTGCATGTGTCCTTATAGTAGAACGATTTATAGTCCTTTGGATATATATCCAGTAATGGGATTGCTGGGTCAAATAGAATTTCTATTTCTAGGTCCTTGAGGAATCGCCACACTGTCTTCCACAATGGTTGAACTAATTTACACTCCC
>CM052665.1:2053325-2069893 GCA_028533165.1 Leontopithecus rosalia
AAAAATATACTTTTTGACAATATGGGGCTTACATTTTGCTAAGACGTAAGACTTTCGTGAAACTTGTTTAGTATAAAGCATAGTCAAAGAGAAAGTAGGCTGTCTGCTCAAAGTTAAAAGAGAATGTGATGGGTCAAGGATTCAGAAAACTACCATCAAATAAGTATAATTTCTACTGATCCATGATGAGTAATTAAAACTGGAAATGTAGAGAAAAAGATAGACATTGGAATAGCAAAGTGAACACAAAATGGATAGGATGAGAAACTCAAAATGGTAAGAAAACAGAGTATTTTCCGGGGAAAATGAAATATTCATTTTGAGGATCTGACCAATATCAAATAACATTAAAAATTCATATAAAATTAAAGTGCTTAGGTTTCATTTTCGATGCCATAATGACAAAGTGAAAGTATTTACTTCAGTCCTATGTTTTGCTCTATACTTACTGCAGTTTACTATAATAAACAATCTATAGACTACATAAGAGACTGATAAAAAACGGAATAAAATCTGTATATTTGTCATTGCCATCTCTGACAGAATAGATTATAAATTACACAAAGACAAAAGTTTTATGTTCTTTCATTCACACACACTTATTTTAAAAATCAGTTATACCTATTACAGCAGTCTGCAAACTATGGTTTTAATAAATATGGCATATTAATAACCACAGTGGTTGGTACTAGATAATTCTATTTAAATTTTATAACTTCTCTGTCTAATTAATGTATGCTATGACAATTCAGAATTCTTTATTTCAAGCTGTCAGTATGGCAGACCATCAACCCATTTTACTAAATTCTGTAAACCAAATGTCATTCCTTATAGATAAAAACAAGCAGTATGAGCATTGGCCAATCAAGTGCTTGCCAATCAGTGTGTTACGAATTTCTAGAGGTTGAAAATCCGTGGTTATATTTAGTTGCGATTTGACTCATTCTATTTGTGTAAATAACTACAAAGTAAAATGTTTCCATTTAATTTTTTCCCAAATATAAATAGGCATTTTAATTTATCATTATGTTATTTAAATGTTTTTCAATCACTAAGGTAAAGAATTTAGTCATGTATTAGTTTGACTCCTACTGTTGTATTTTCCTACTGAACCGTCTTTAATTTTATCAAATCACAAAAGTTTTTATTTTTCTTTTAAAGTAATCGTTAAATGTATACAGTTACATCATCTTGTGAAATAACACTTTCAACTGACAAAAAGGCACATTAGTTTGTTAAATGTGTCTGATTCTCACTGCAGCAGTATACTTTAACAGCTGCAGCTATACACGTTCATTAAATTTATCTAATATTATAAAGCAAAAGATTAATTGTCAATAACCTCTAAAGATTTATAAATAAATAGAGGTTACAAGATAATTACTGTACTAGATTTAGCTTCTATAGAATAACAATTTTAAATCTATATTTAGTATTTATATTTTCAGAATAATTTCAATTAACACTAATAACTAGCCCTCATCTTTTATTATTATTATTATTGGAAGAAAATAATTATTGAATCTTTAGGAGTTATTTAGCCCTAATAATACATAATTGGAAGTAGGTTACTTTAAATTTCATATCTGTCAGGATTGCACTCAGAATGAATGAGCAATTCCAGTTCATTTTTGGTGTTTCAAAACACAGATAAGGTGTTCCTGGAATGGGATACCTTCTTATATTAGATGGATATAGTTTTTCTTCTGTAGGTATTTACAGACCAAGAGTTGTGTCACCAGATCATTCTTCAAGGGAAAATCCTGCAGCTGCTCCAAGCAGTCCTGTTCTTCAGGTTTGCCTCATCTGCTGAAGGCCACCTTATTAGAGGGCAGGTTCTTCTCAGAGTGGCCCATAGCCAAGAACTGATGGAGACAGAGTCTAACAACCCTGGCCATTAGCCCCAACTTTGCTGTTTTATATGTCAATATTTACTTCATAAATCCCCATCACTTTGGTCAAGACTTCACAGACACACATCACAGTTCTACATTAGCTCTCTAATACTGCCTCTTTTTTTTTTTTACCTTTTCCTTACTTGTTGATCACTAAAAAATACCCTGAACATAAAATATCAACATAGTGTCTCTTCTGTAAAACAAAACCTGCATCAAGAGTATATTCAGAAAACAAAGAACTACATTAAACATTGCCAATGCTGCTCTTCTGTGTGATATAAAAGTGGATTTAGGCTATAAACATGTGCCATAATTTGTAGTACAAAATTGTCAAAAAGAAAAAACTGTGGGAATAATTTAACGCATAAGGATACACACACAAGCTATTACAGTGACAGAAGCTGATAGCTTCTCGTCTGTCTGTTGCTTGAAGAAACTTTCCAGTCTTTTGAGTCCCCTGAAACATACCATCCACACATCAGTTTGTTAGCAGTTCATAGGAGATGGTTCTCATTGAGTCAGATGAAACAGGTTATGTACGTGTACATCGTTTATATCACTCGCCCACAGTAGTTAACTTCATGCACATATAGTAACATATACACATACAGTAACAGCACAAGGCACAACATTAACCACAGACATACACCAGACATTCACATGCTTTTAGGTTCAGTTATTAAAACCTCTGGAGCATAACATTTTTTCAAGGATACTACATTGTTTTTCTATTATAAATTTACATTTTAAATGTAGTTATTACCTTAAAATCTACTCTAAGAAAATACTGGGAATAGTGCATTACTTCCTGTATTATTGGGAATATTGCGCTGAACACCATTTCACAGGCATTTGGCTAAGCATTATACAAGGGGTAAAACGTGTAAGACCTGCCCTTGTAGTCAAGGAACACATCATCTAATTCACTGAATAAGTAGGTAAGGAAATATGGTAACTGTTGTAAGAGAAATAATTAGAAGGTGCAGTAGAAGCATGGAGGACAGCTAGTGAATAACCCTAGATGTGTTAATTGAGCTGTACCAGCTATTGTTACTTCTTCGACTGAGCTACTTCTAATTTGCTGTGGATTTGGCAAAATGCAGAGACTTTCACTACAGTCATGTATGTAAGGTTAGCACTCTGCATGATACTCTGTATGGGCTAACTTCTGGAAAAATGTGATTTTCATAGGATATAATTAGTGCCACACACATTTTGAGCATTTGAAGAAATTTTAAAAATTTAATTTTTTAAACTAAAATGTTTCAAATCTGAAGAATTTGCAATAACAGATGGAAAACCTCTCCCAAAGTGCTGGGATTTCAGGCATGAGCCACTGCGCCCGGCCAAGGCTATTACGTTCTAACACACAGGAAGCAAGGAGGGCAGTGGCAGCAGCAGGAGCCTGGACTTTCATTAGAACAATAAGAGAGTCATTAAGGCCTGCAGTGAAGGGTTGGGAATATGCTTGCTGCTTTCCATGTAGGGTGTGTTCACAATTAGTGCAATATTTTGATTTTCCATCTGTTATTGCAGATTCCTCAATCAGATTTGAAAAGAGGTAGAAAAGGGGACTTTCTTATATTACTTATTTAAATACTAACGTTTTTAGATATTAATCTCAGCAAATACATAAAAAAGATCTCAGACACATTTATAGGCAATCTTCATGTTTATAATGTATATTTTTATTGACATAAAATTATTGAAGATTTAAGTAATTTTTGTGCCATCATTTTCACTCTCCTTCCTTTATTCCTCCCTCCCGTATCCTTTTCTTTTCTCGTTTTTCTTCTCCCTCTTTTTTTTTCTTGTCCTATTATCTTTTCTTGTCTCCTTTGGTAAGCAACCCCATCCCTAATTCTATCTTAAGGCTGTAGTGTTGAGTGTGAGCGTTAGGGAAAACACAACTGAAAGTAAATAATAATAAAGCTCTGGTACTCAGCGACTCCATAATTTCAAGTTTTAAAACTGTTCTGAGAGGATTTTACATTTAAGCATTTGAAGATCCTGGGTGATTCCTTAGTATTTTCCACATAATTAAGGGAAAAAATGACTGCTTTCTTTTAATACAATTGTTGGACTAAAGGCTGAGTGAGTTATAATGATCCATTCTGTTAAGCAATATGAGAAAGATATGTAATTAAATGTTACTTCCCACTCTTCCACAGAAGCCACTAACCTTGGTCCACTCAATTACTTCTCTGGATATTTTGACAAATAACCTTGGCACAAGCATTGCATTCTTGCCCTAGTTTCTAGAAGTTTCTAACAGTGATGCAAAAGCTACCAAAAGCTTGAAAGACAAGGGGTCAAGTGGCTGATGCAAATGATTCTACATCTGTACGTGTGTTTAATTAAATGCATTGGTCATTAAAAGTAAGAACTCTTAATATTGCTCTAAGTATAAACTGACTTAAAATATTTTGATGTCTACTCAATTTTTCAGTGAACTGTTCTATAATTTTCCCCATATCTAGGATAAAGTAAAAACCCAGAAAAATAAATTACAACATCTAAATTTAAGATCTTTATAATCCAGCTATGAGAGCTAAAAATAAGTACATATATAAATAAAAAAGCAAGACATTTGTCTTGTTTTCAGTCCCCTTACAATACCAAGTTTACCAGTTGATCCCTATCATGATTATCCCGTATTCTTTTATCCTTTATTGTTATGTTTTGGGGTAATTCCATCAGATATTTAAGAACTTAGTCTACGATCTGACCTCAGCCCTTAGTTACCAGGCTCACAGTAACCAGTGGAAAAGCACAAACAGTGCTCTGAATAAATGGCCAGAGTGAGAAGCCTACATTTGTTTCTGGCCTGACAAAGCACTCACAAGGAATTACTGATCTCAGGCTCTCGATAGGAGTTTCCAGAATGTCTGTAATGTCTCTAACACTCTCATTTGTTTTCTGCTTGGTTAAAATAATGTCACTTAAAATAGCCTCCGTGGTTATTATTTATTTGTTAAAAATTGACTTTCATTTCACAGGAGTCTATTTTGTTTAAAATTGTTATGTGTTGACCTAGTCATGTGTCAAACCACTATACCCTTTGGTAATCTTAGGATGCCTTTGTCAAGGTAAGCTCACATGAAAGTACTGTTACTCCTAACACTCCTGTTAATTAACTGCCTTTAGAGTTGTGCTCTCTGTGAATTAAAATTGGCATATTTAGGTCTCAATTAAACTCAGTGTGCCTTCTTTGCATATTTTTTATCACAGATTTATTCACAGTGGCTCATCATCTCCTTTTTTTAACCCGTTAGGGATGGTAAGCATATCTCCACACCACACGTATTGCAGCAGATAGAGAAGAATTCTTATCTGAATGACAAGCCTTTACATTTTCATCTAATTCACACATTTAAAAGGTTGCACAAAGTAATGCAAAGTTGTGTCAACTTCTATCAACCTAACCAAGTATATTGCTTGACATTCATAGAATGGTATCACAAAAAACTTTACCATTAATTATTTAATTTTCACACAGATCCTATGAAATAGTCATTGTTATTCTGTTTGTTAATAAGAATATCCTGACTTCAAGTAAATGGCTCATCTATGATTATCTCAAGTGATCAAAACTTAGGTTGATCCCACATTATCTGATTCTAAGTAATAGCTTTTACTAAATTAGTTAAAAAAATAAAAAGTGAATGGGAGGAAATCAGAGCCTAAAAAATAAACCTTTTACATAACTTTTTAGTTAAAAGTTTCTTAAACAACTGAAAAAAACTAGGTAACAGTTCATGAAGACAAGTTCTACATAGCTTAAGCCTACCCCTGCCTCAACAGCTGAAAGTGGTCTTCCACATCTTGGTGGAAAAGAGACTAGCATTCTTTCAAGAGAAAATGATATTTCATGAAAAAACAAAATAGTTCATCTGGAAACATGAATCATCAAATAAGTGTTTTCTTACAGAGAACCAGCATATTTCTGTCATACAGCAGGACTGTTGTTCTTTGCAAGTCTCCTTTTGTCACACAGAATATTAAAAATATGTGCACTCAAGTTAAGATTTAATAAAATCAATAATTGTGCTTTTATATAAAAGACAATCTCAAACACTTAATGAAACTAACTTCAAAACAAATTTGTAAATATATGGCATTTAAAAATATGACTATTACTTTAGCGTTCCCCACCTGGATTTGTCTTATGCCTAGAAATTTTACCCACAATTATTTATGCTCCATCAGTGTAAAAGTCATCATAGTTTAAAGGGACAAATGACATCTCAGTATTATTGTGAAAACTTCTTTTTTTTTTTTTGAGACAGGGTTTCGCTCTTATTCCCCAAGATGGAGCGCAATGGCACGATCTCGGCTCACCACAACCTCTGCCTCCTGGATTCAAGCAATTCTCCTGCCTCAGCCTCCTGAGTAGCTGAGATTACCAGTGCATGCCACCAACCGGGCTAATTTTTGTATTTGCAGTAGAGACGGCGTTTCACCATGTTGGCCAGGCTTGAACTCCTGACCTCGGATGATCCATCTGCCTTGGCCTCTAAAAGTGCTGGGATTACAGGCGTGAGACTCTGTGCCGGCCCTGAAAACAGTTCTTAACGTAATGCTCTCGAGCAGTGTTTCAAAGGTAGCCTAAGACACTGGGAGCAGAGTCAGTGTTAGTTTTTTTGCAGAAAAAGATTTTTAGGCTTCATGTTCACCACTTATGGAATCAGAAACGCTGGAGAAATATGAATTTTTAGGACACTCAGAGTCAATGCTAAGGGCGCTATTAATTGAGAACCACTGTTCTAGAAGTCCCAAGGAGGGCATGTCATACAGTGATTTCCAAGTCCAAGTTTGCCATGTCGTCTCCTTTCTGCTTTTCCTCTTTGCATTTTTTAGAAACCCAGCATGGTGGTATAAACCTGCCTTAGGCTCTGAATTTATATTCTGTCTAATCTGATGAGGTCGTGTCCTTTGTAGGGACATGGATGAATCTGGAGAACATCATTCTCAGCAAACTGACACAAGAACAGAAAATGAAATAGCGCGTATTCTCACTCATAGGCAGGTGATGAACAATGAGAACACGTGGACACAGGGAGGGGAGCACCACACACTGGGGTCTATTGTGGGGGAACAGGGGAGGGACAGCGGGGGGGGGGAGCTGGGGAGGGATAGCCTGGGGAGAAATGCCAAATGTCGGTGAAGGGGAGGAAGGCAGCAAAACACACTGCCACGTGTGTACCTATGCAACTATCCTGCATGTTCTGCACATGTGCCCCCAAATCCAAAGTGCAATAAAAAAATTCCTCACTGACTGTGGTGTCTTCTGGTTATTTCTATCACTGTCTCTTAGAAAAAGGCTCTCTTGTTCTCTTGTCATGTTCTTTTGGAAGGGACAGCGAGGAGTGACAGGAAGAAAGATACAAGACAGCAGGAAAAGTGGGATTTTATTATTATTATTATTTAACACCTTTCCTTCTGTATTCTAGGACAGCTAGTCTTCGTTCTGGTGTACAGGCGGATGGAGGAACATGCAGACAGCATTTCCCATTGTCCGCAGTGCTGCATGTCCTCTTTGTCAGACATCATTCCACAAGGTTATTGGCTTTTTTTTAAGTATTACTTCTCTCTTCAAGAGTTCCTTTTCTCAATTTCACTGAGCTTGCCAGAATATAGCTTTATTTCCCGTTGTTTTCAGAGTTAATGGTTTCTCCCACGAGGTTTTCAGGGTAAACCCTGAAATGTAAGAAAGTGTGCTACTGGACACTGTTCAGTTGTTTCTAAACATTCTGTAATATTAATAACAAAGGCCATTTCTACCCAAAATATTCGAAGATTCCAGCCTAGCAAAAACAAATCTTACCAGACTTGTTATTGCTTGGCATTCTTTGTTAATGTCTTAAAAGCAAGACTTCATGTTTCTATGCTAGATTATCTACATACTGTCTTTGCTACATAAAGAGCTGTAGTTATCTTTGCTATTCACAGGGATTGGTTCCAGTACCTCCCGTGTACACCAGCATCCATGGAGGTTGAAGTTCCTGACATATAATGGTGCAGTATTTGCATATAACCTGTCTACATCCTCCCACATGCTTTAAATCATCTCAGGACTACTTATAATACAATGTAATCGTATAATACAATACAATGTAATTGCTAGATAAGTGGCTGTTATACTGCATTGCTTAGAAAATAATGATAAGAATTCTGCAAATGTTCAATACAGATGTAACTCTTTTTCCCCAAGTATTTTCAAACCATGGTTGGTTGAATCCAGGGATGCAGAACTGTGGAGTACTGTGTCGACTGTACCTTCCAATATGTCCACTTCTTTGCTATGAAGAGATATTTCAATTTTATACCATTTGCTGCCATTTTTCAACTCCTCAAATTGCTACCTCCTCAACCTCTTTATTAACTAGACCTTGCATCTTGTTACCAAGAATTAGTGCCTACATTTTTACCAAGGTCTCATATCTTTTTCAGGAATATTGCATTTATACCATGTTTCAAAGAAATCCCACGTGCTGCTGTGTAGCCTCAATATTTTTCTCGACTTTTAGGACTATATGTCCAAACACCATATTCAATATTGTGAACTGTTCTCTTCAAAGAGTAGTTGTGGCTTACCATGATCAAACTGAGTTAGATGCCATTTATTTATTCATTTCTTCATTCACAGAGGCATATATTAAGAACTTACTTTTGTGTATGTCTCATGGTAGGCAATTAAGAGAAAAAGACTCTTTGCACTTGCAGGTTTAATGTGAAGAGTGATTTCTAAACAATTGCAATATAGTGTTACCCTGTAAAAGATGGTTCTAGACACAGCTGTATGTTCACGAGGAGTGGAGCATTTAACATAACTTAAACAGATCAGAAGAGTTTTATAGAAAAGAATGAATCTTGATCTGTATTCTAAAATATAATTGACAGGTAGTAGTTACATGAATGGAGAACTGTGTAACCACAGAAGTGATTAAGCTGCCGTTGGGATATCATAGGTATACTTTTGTCCTCATATTTAAGGTATATTGTGTTTTTTACTTGTCGGTACTAATGAAAGACACTGTATCTTTTTTTAAAAAAAATCCCTGTGTCTGGTACAAAACATGACATATAATAGACATCCAGTAAATGTTTTTAATCAACAAGTGACTGGGTAGTTAATGCAAGCTTTCAAGGGAAGAACAAGCACAAGAACCCAGATCTTATCTCAGTTGATTAAAAAATATTATGTCATACTTTCTATATATACTGGGATGCTGATTTAAAAGTATATGACATGTTGTAAACTGTCTTTTAATTTGGCCTTTAAATTAGGTTTAAAACCTTCCACCATCAAATGAGTGCCAAATGTTGCACATTTGTGGGTTTTAACATATTATTTGCAACACCTCAAAAGTAATTATTTATGAAATGACTGAGAAACAAGAAAGATGGAAGTTAGACTCTGAAAAAGAAGTTTTATCACCGACTAGAGACCCCCGTACTTTGATAAATATCTGCAATGTATAGCTTTATATTGCATTACCCATAATATTTTCTAATCACATTTTTAGATTCATTTGTAAACATTTAGGAATAGAATGCTCTTTAGGTTTTTCGATCAGTTTCTTTATTCCAATCCTGCTTTCATAAATGGCTTTCATTTATTCTCTGTCATGTACATTTGGCTTGTGGTGATATTTATAATGATTCAATCAGCAAAGGTGACCGACTGAATTGATTTATGCCATATGGACCTATCCCCTTCACGTAAAAATGGCATGAACTCCATAAATCTAAGTTCTAAAGGTGTTCGTAAACTTTAATGAAAGCAGAGACATTCACCTAGAGGAGTGAGTAATGTCTTTCTTCTCTTTTGCTTTGCCCTGTAAAGAGAAAGAGGACTGCTAAGAGGTAGCTCCTGTATTATAACCTTCCATCATTTCTGGTGGCCACCTGTATAATACGACTTACACATATTGAAATTTTGAATCGTTCAATGTTTTCCAGAATTATTAACATAAAGAGACGCTCAGGCATCAATCAATTAGTATGTATGAATAAGATGACCAACAGGTACTGAGTGATCACTGTATACCAGGCATCAAGGTGAACAATTTGTGATCTCATTTATTTTTCACAGAATCTTCTATGATAACTGTGAAAATGGTCATGACCTTTTGTACTTCAGGAAACTGAAGCATTAGACAACTTAAGCAAGTTGTTCTCAGTCATGTAACAGGCAAAGACCAGAGCAATAATATATAGTGTAATTCCACAGTGCAAGCTATTAAACCCTATACTACAGCATCTCCCCTCTTCCATACTCAGAATACCATGTAGAAATTTAGGTTTATAAGCACACTGCAGTCTAAATAAGAAAAGGTGCAGATTAGTATATACATTAATACTTTATTAAATTTTAAAGAGAATATATTTACATTAATAATTTATTAAAGTTTAAAGAGAATATATTAGAAACTTCAACTAATCACTGGAATTTCAGAAGGTGTGAGTTCTAATGGCAGGAAAACATTTTTAAAAATATTGAAATAATCTTGGTAAAAGATGAGATGGAAGTGCTGTAAGACAGTGAAGTAATACAGAAGTTAGTTAAAATATGAATCTCACTGAAATACTCATTCCATGATAAATAAGTGTGACTTGTTATGTTTAATTTTGTTTTCTGTCTAAGAAATATAATAATGGGAAATAATTAAAGGAATATTTACTCTTAGCTGTCAGTATCAGGAATCTCTTCTTTGTAGTCAAGTCTTGTAAGTCACAGTAAAAAGAGAAAATAGAAAGTAGTATGACTCATGGAACTTTAGGAAAAATTACTGGCAGCATTTTGCAAATTGTTCATTTTCAGAAAATATTATACATGAGACTTTTTAATTATTAAAAAGTCATTTTGTCTTCCCAAACTACTCATTATTATCTTGGTATAATAACTGATTTGCCCTAAAATTTTACGGTTGTTGAAAGTAATATATATATTAATATGAAATTAATATAGGCTTACATATATATTTATTTAAAGTAGGAAACTTCTGATGTTGGTCTTTTAACAATTATGACTGATATTTTACTACTACTTAATGATGCATAATGCACTTTGAAATAGGCCAAATACAGAAAAAAATAAATATTGTATGTTCTCACTCATATATGGGAGCTAAGAATATAGATCTCATGAAGATAAAGACCAATTTGCTAGTTATCAGAGGCCAGGAAGGGTAGGGAGGAGGGAAGGATAAACAGAGGTTAATTAAAGCAAATTATAGGTTAATAGAAGAAAGAAGACATAGTGTTCAAAAAATCAGTAGAGTGCCTATATTAAACAATATTCTATTGTATATTTTAAAATAGCTAGTGGAGAATAACTGAAATATTCTCAGCTTAAATAAAAGATAGATGTTTAAGGTAATATATGTCTCAATTACCCTAATTTGATTATCACACACTGTACAAATGCATCAATATATCACATACACTCTGAAAAAAAAAATATATATATATATAAAATGTATCAATTAAAAATGATAATAAAATGATAGGAATAAAATCCTGGAATTGTCATTTTAACTTTAAAACCTTCTAGATGACAGTTAGAGTATTTTAAGGCCATGTGTGTTTTCCTGATTTTTGCATGTACCATACAAATGTGCCATTTAATTAAGTTTATACAAGATATAGAAGAATGATGAATCTTTAGTCTTTGTCTTACTATAGATGTCCTAAAAATGGCAAAATAATATACAAATATGCTTTCAGACCAGGGGTACTTCCTACGCCGATGCAGGTTATGCAATGCGTGACTCCATGAGGTGGTAACCATAGCACCATGCACGCTATTGCTCCTCTCTAGACCCAATCTCCATTGACGCTGGAATGAGCTCTTCAGAGTAAGCCCAGTTAGAAAAATTCAGACTTGAGGAAATTTTAAAAAAGGTCTATTTAACATGCTTTCATAGCTCAGATCCAAACTGGGATTCTTTTAAAGCCTGAGGGTTTTATTTAACAAAACTTGGTTTTATTTCATACTAACAGATTTTGTAAAACTGAGCACCCATGTATGGACATAAACATATGTCAGTTTTTAATTCCTTTTTTAATTGCATTTTGGTTTTTAATTCTTAAGGTGTGCAAGATACTTGCAACAGATTAATTTAGAAGCGTGAGAAAATGAAGTAATTTACAAATGTGTAATGGAAACTTGAGTGTGTTTTATTTTTATACTTTGAGCAACACATAGTATTTGTCTTACATTATTGATTTGCTTAATTTAGTTGTAATGGGCAATAAAAAGCATGTTTATATTTGATTAGAGAAATATTAGAGACTATAATAATTAGTCATTCAGTTTAAATACTCTAGCAGAGAGATATTATTGAAGAAACAAAAACAAACAAAAAACAGAGTTTTTGGGAAAAAAGCTACCTTATTTGAAGAAACCTGTAAAGTATCTAGAGCTACATTCAACATTTACAAATTTTTTTAGTAGAAAAGCCACATATCATAGAGCTCAAGAAGGACATAAAACTCAGACATTACTTTCTTTGTGTTTGTTCTAAAAGTGAATCTAATGGACAGTTAAATAAGATAAAATAATGGCATGTCATCTAACTTTGCAAGTAACAGTCATTCATTTCTACCCATTACACTCATGACTATTTAATGTTTTGGTTGACAATTGCTTTTTATATTTTATTTTCAAAATACATTTATTGTTTATATTTAAGGTATACAAGATGATGTTATTAGACATAGCGTGATGATAAACAGATTACTATAATGAAATGAATTAACATATTCATTATCTCACCTAGCTACCCATATGTTTGGTATGAGTAGCAAAATTCTAATCATTTAGCAGGAATCTCATATTCAATGTATTCAATTTTATTGAATTTTATTGTAACTATAGGTAATAAAATGTATTCAGTTTTATTACCTATAGTTACAAAATGTATTACCAAAATATTTTTCTTTATTTCATTGCTACATAATAGTTGGACATATTTACATGGTATGCATAATATTCTGATACATGCATACAATGTATAATGATCAAATCAGGGTAATTGTAATATCCATCAACTCAAACATTTATCATTTCCTTTTTAAACGTGTCTAATTCATTTTATTGATATATATATAATAGTTGCACATTGTTTGGGTATTATGATATTTTGATACCTGTATGCAATGTGCAATGATCAAGCCATCCCTTCAAACGTCTGTTTTGTTCTTTGTACTGGAGACATTTTAAAATTTCTCTTCTGGTTATTTTGAATTATACAATAAATTTTTGTTAACTATAGTCACGCTATCATGCTATCAAACACTGGAACTTATTTCTTCAGTTTAAATGCCTTTTTTTAACCTATTAACCAATTTCTTTCTTCTCCCCTACCCAGCCTCTGGTAACCTGCATAATACTCACTACCTGAATGAGATCAATTTATTTAGCTTCCACATATGCGTGAGAACACAGAAAATCTGTCATTTTGTGCCTGGCTTATTCCACTTACTTCCTTCAGTTCCAACCACACTGCTGCAAACAACAGACATCACTCTTTTTTATGGCTAAGTAATACTTCATTTTACCAAAGAATTTTGTATTTATTTGTCTGTCAACTGACACTCATGTTGTTTCCATATCTTGGCTATTGTGAATGATCATGGGGTGCAGATATCTTTACAATGTAATAATTTCGTTTCCTTTGGGTGTCTCCTCAGAAGGGGGATTGCTGGGTCATATGGTAGTTCTATTTTTATTCCAATGTCTTTAGAAAGCTTTATACTGTTTTTCATAATGGTTGCACCAACAATGTAGAAGAGTTTCCTTTTCTCCATACTATGACCAAATTTATTGTCATTTGACTTTTTCCTAATACTCATCCTAATGGGTCTGAGATGGTATGAATAGTGGTTTTGACCTGTACTTCCCAGGTGATTAATGATGTTAAGCACCTTTTCATGTACATGTTGGCCATTTTTATGTTTTTTTTGAATAAATAATCTTCCAGGTCTTTGGCCAATTTGTTTTTTAATTGTATTGCTTCTTTCTTATTCTTGAGTTGCATGAGTTCTTTCTAAAGTTTGGATACTAATGCCTTATCAAATACGTTTTTCCCAATCCATAAACTGCCAGTCAACTGTTACTTGAGAATATAAGCTTAGGGGATTCACTTTAGACTGATATAAAAGTGTTTTAATAATGTATATAATAAAATTTGTTATTCTTATTTAGATACAATATTTTGGTTTAAAAAAGTACCTTATTATATGACGAGAAAAAATGCTACATAGTTAATCTTGCTAACATTCTATTCTTTTGTTTCTTTTATGTTCTTTCATTAAAAACCTGAAAATTCTATGTGTAACAAATTTAAAGCCAAGGTGATTCTAATTCGAATGATATTTATGTTACAAAACTTCTGGTGTATGTGTGTGTGTGTGTGTGTGTGTGTATGTATATATATTTTTTATTATTAGTCCAAAACTGCAATTAACTTCTGGTATACTTTTTAAGACACAGTTTCAGTACCCTGGGTGCATTCACTGAGGTTTCTATATAGAAAGAAAATTTTTTTAAATATAAGGAAAGACAAGTATGAATTCATTTCACAGCTTTAAATAACACATGTCAAAATGATGTGTTAATTCAACTTCACCACCTTCCTCCCAAAATAAATGTGACATTCTAGATAATTTATCATGTTAGATTTTGCCTTCTGAACATTTAAATATGTATTTATTTTAATGAGGCAAATCTTTATTTTATTATATTTTTAAATTTTCCCTTAAGTTATTGGGGGTACAGGTGGTATTTGTTTACATGAGTACGTCCTTTAGCGGTGATTGTGAGATTTTGTGCCCCCGTCACCCAAGCACTATACACTGCACTGTGTTGGTAGTCTGGTATCCCTCACCTCCTCCAACTCTTCCCCACAAGTCTCCAAAGTCCATTGTATCATTCTTATGCCTTTGCATCCTCATAGCTTAGCTCTCACATATCAGTGAGGACAAATGATGTTTGGTTTTCCCTTCCTGAGTTACTTCACTTAGAGTAATAGTCTCCAATCTAATCCAGGTCACTGCAAATGCTGTTAATTCATTTCTTTTCGTGGCTGAGTAGTATTCCATTGTGTGTATCTGTATATACTTATATATATCTTCTTTTCCCCTGGGCAGAAACCCAGTAGTGGGATTGCTGCATCAAATGACAGCTCTACTTGTAGTTCTTCGAGGAATCTCCACACTGTTTTCTATAGTGGCTGCATTAATGTACATTCCCACCAGCCATGTAGAAGACTTTCCTGATCATCACATCCACTCCAACACTTACTGTTTTGTGATTTTTTACTGTGGCCATTCTTGGAGGAGTAAGGTGTTGCATCGTGGTTTTGATTGACATTTCCCTGATCATTAGTGATATTGAGCATTTTTCATGTATTTGTCGGCCATTTGTATATCTTCTTTTAAGACTTATCTAGCCATGTTCTTAGCCCACTTTTTGATGGGATTGTTTTTTTTTTGTTTGTTTTTATTTTTGTTTTGAAATGGAATTTCACTGTTGTTACTCAACTGGAGTGCAATGGTGCAATCTCAGCTCACTGCAACCTCCACTTCCTGGGTTCAAGCAATTCTCCTGCCTCAGCCTCCCAAGTAGCTGGGATTACAGGTGTGTGTCACCACGACCAGATAATTGTTTGTATTTTTTTTTTAGTAGAGAGGCGATTTCACCATGTTGACCAAGATGGTCTCAATCTCTTGACCTCATGATCCACCAGACCACACCCGGCTCTGTTGGTTTTTTTCTTACTGATTTGTTTGAGTTCATTATAGATTCTGGATATTAGTCAGATGTACAGATGGTGAAGATATTCTCCCACATTGTGAGTTCTCTGTTTACTCTGTTGACTGTTTCCTTTGCTGTGCAAAAGCTCTTTAGTAATGAAGACTTGCTGGGATGCAGATCCCCTAAAAAGGCCAACCTTCAAGCAAATTGTTCAGCTTATTGAGAAGCAGATTTCAGACAGCACCAATCATCTTGCATCCAACTCCGGGATAGTGGGCACCCCACCGCAGTCCTGTCATACTGAGCACACTTTAGTGGTCGATGATTTTTGTCATCAGCCACCATCCTACTGCAAAGATTCTGCGAACAAGACGATCAGCTTCAGAATGGCATTGTACTCAATGGAATTGATGCTGTTTGACAGTTACTGATTAACTGCATGGCTCCCGCAGGAGTGAGAAAATACTGCCATCTTAGTTTGGATTCTTATGTAGCAGGAAATAAAGTTTAGATTCAGCCTCCTTCACAGGCATGTCCTGGACGCCAGGCCAGTATCTATATAAGTGTGTATGTGTTTGTATGTTTGTACGCGTGTAGACAAATATTTGGAGGGCTATTCTTGCCCTGAGTCCAAGAGGGTCCTTTAGTACCCAAAAAGTAACTTCGTCATTAGTACTGCTCTTGTTTCTTTTCGCATAGCTATCTTGAGTAGCTTACCAGAAGCTTCCATAGCAGTGCAGAGGAAGTGGAAGGCGTCAGTCCCTGTGTATTTGCAGTCCACCTGCACTTAAGGCACTCTGTTATTTAGACTCATCCTACTCTATCTGTTCCTTAAACCTCCCATAATGCTACTGTCTCACTGAAACATTTAAATTTTACCCTTTGTTGCCTGGATATTATTCTTA
>CM052665.1:2069993-2097139 GCA_028533165.1 Leontopithecus rosalia
GGAAATGTAGCAATAATGTCTTTTGAATATTCCCAAGCCCAAGAGTCCTTGAAAATATTTTTTATATATACAGTAACTTTATGTGTAAATATATAAGCGGTGTAAGTTTAAAGGATGTTGGTGTTCCATGTGTTTTATTCCTGTATGTTGTCCAACTGTTGACAGTTCTGAAGAATTCTAATAAAATGTAAACATATATTAAAAAAAACTAAAAAAAAAAACTAAAGAGCTAATGTAAATAAGCTCTTTAGTTTAATTAGGTTTCAGCTATTGATCTTTGTTTTTATGGCATTTGCTTTTGGGTTCTTGGTCATAATATCCTTGCCTAAGCCAATGTCTAGAAAGGTTTGTCCATGTTGCCTTATAGAATTTTTATAGTTTCAGGTCTTAAGTTTAAGTCCTTAAACCATCTTGAGTTGATTTTTGTGTAAGGTGAGAGATGAGGATCCAGTTTTATTCTCCTACATATGGCTTGCCAATTATCCCAGCACCATTGGTTGAAAAGGGCATCCTTTCTCCACTTCTTTGCCAAAGATTGGTTGGCTGTTAAGTATTTGGGTTTATTTCTGGGTTCTCTATTCTGCTCCATTTGTCTATGTGTCTGTTTTTGTACCAGTACCAAACTGTTTGGGTGATGATGGCTTTATGGTATAGTCTGAAATCAGGTAGTGTGATGCCTCCAGATGTGTTCTTTTTGCTTAGTCTTGCTTTGGCTATCGGGGCACTCTTTGATTTCATATGAGTTTTAGAATTGCTTTTTTCTAATTCTCTGAAGAAGGATCATGTTATTTTGATGGAGATTGTTTTGAATTTGTAGATTGCTTTTGGCAGTAGGTACATTCTAGATACTTTATCATGTTAGAATTTGCCTGCTGAACATTTAAATATATTTATTTATTTTAATGGGGAAAAATCTTAAAAATAAAAGGTAAACATGAGGTTGCAGAAAGTTATTCCTACTCACTGTTTTTTAAAAAATATATACTTAACACGTATTTTTAGGAACTAAAAGTTAATATAAAAGTACTGATGGAGTAGAAGCTAAGAGTTTGTTTAAATAGCATGGTTTTCTTGCATGCTTGTGTATTTCCTCATCTACCATACTATTCTAATTGCCAGCTCTACCACGCTTCCAATTTAGAAAATGGTAAATCCTTTAGATCTATACAATGACTATGGAGAAAATAACTGTAATTGAACTATCATATTACATATAATTTATTTATTCATTCATTTGTCATTCAAGAGACAGTTGTATAATATTTAAATAAGTCAGAAACTCACCTGGACACTGGAGATATAGAGGTTCTGCCCTTAAGATAATGATGCTGCTGCGGAGTAACAAGGGATATGTTAAATATCAAGATTAAATTTGATAAGTACTCTGATATAGCTATTCACACAGTATAACAGAAACCAAGAGAGGTGACATCAAAATCAAGTTATACGATCAAAGCAGGATTTAAAGAATATATGCCAATTAATAGAATAGAGGGCTGCATTTTGATGAGTTAAAATTGCCAGATGAAGATATGTGGAAGGCAGCTGTAGAGATGGGGGATGATTGTGCAAGGTGCTTTCAGCAGAGGCAATGATGTCTGCCATTATAGATTTGAAATTATAGCAGGAATGTATGTTGTGTATGGAAACCAGGAAGCTAGAAAGATAAGTGTATTAGGCTTAAAATTTTGAATTATATCCTCCATATTATGGAAATAATTTATAGGATTTTTGGTAAAGGAAGAAATCTGATAGCTTTTCCTGATTGCATTTTAGAATCGTGCCAAGTAGAAAAATGTGGCTAGGATAGGGGAAGCTTCTAGGGTGATTTGACCCAAAGATCCAGTGAGACATTAAGTGCAGTGTCCCAGATAAGAAACAATGAGGATATCAACTAAGATACTGACTGTTAAAAAAATGGAGCCAAGAAACTATGAAAAAGAGGATAAATAGTACCCCCTTTTCAACAGAAATTGAAGGAGCAAAAGAAGGCTAATAAAGTAAGATCACTAAAGAAGGTAGAGGGTATGAACTCTAAATGAAAATCAAAGCAAACAGTAAGAAGAACTTCTATTTTAATTGGTGCATATTTAAGGTAGGTCAAATGATCCCAGATGCCATAAATTCTAAGCTGTGGAGTAGACTACTTAGGAATACTTTATAATAGTTTCCATTTTCAGTTTAGCGGTATACAAAATCAATTGTGTTTGAGGAGGTGATGGGAAGGGAGGTTAAAGGACATTGGCGAGTATTTGGAATGATCAACAAAAGGAGTGGGGTGAGGAGGTAATTAGGGATTTCTGAACATTCTTTTGGTTTCACGGGAGGAAGTTATGTTGTATGATTTAATTTTTGTTTGCTTTTCAAAAAGTGTGATGTAGTGCTAAGGAATCATTCTAACCATGACTGCTTGGCATGGATTGCAAAAGGGAGGAGTGTGGTTCGTTACTGCCTGGATCCATGGGGGTATAGGCATTGGGTAAATATAGGCATTCCAAATGGGAGGAATTGACCAAAACAAAGAGATTACAGGCCCCATTCAAGTAAAAATTCCAGCAGGGCGGTCAAATCTTACACTCCCAAATGTTCTCCTGTGACTCCATGTCTCATATCTAGGTCATGCTGATGCAAGAGGTGGGTTTCCATGGTCCTGGGCAACTCCACCCCTGTGGCTTTGCAGGGTACGGCCTCTCTTCTGGCTGCTTACACGAGCTGGCATTGAGTGTCTGCAGTTTCTCCAGGCACACTGTCAGTGGATGTGCCATTACGGGGTCTGGAGGATGGTGGCTCTCTTCTCACAGCTCCAGTAGGCAGTGATCCAGTAGGGACTCTGTGGGGGCTCTGACTGCACATTACTACCCTGGCAGAGGGTCTCCATGAGAACCCTGCGGCAGTAGCAAACTTCTGCATGAACATCCAGGCATTTCCATACATCCTATTAAATCTAGTCAGGAATTCCCAAACCCCAGTCCTTGACTCTGTGCATCTACAGGCTCAACACCACGTGGAAGATGCCAAGGCTTGAGGATTGCACTCCCTGAAGCTGTGGCCTGAGTCCTACATTGGCCTCTGTCAGCCATGGTGAGAGAGGCTGGGATCCAGGACACTAAGTCCCTAGGCTGAACACAGCATGGTGACCCTAGGTGTGGCCCATTAAACACTTTTTCCTCCTCGGCCTCTGGATCTGTGATGGGAGAGGCTACTATGGAGACCTATAAAGTCCTGGAGACATTTACCCCATTGTATAGGGATTATCATTTGGCTTCTAGTTACTTACGCAAATTTCTGCAGTTGGCTTGAATTTCTCCCCTGAAAATGAGGTTTTTTCTTTCTATTACATTGTCAGGCTGCAAATTTTCTGGACTTTTATGCTTTTCCTACAAAACTCAATGCCTTTAACACCACCCAAACCACCTCTTGATAGCTTTGCTGCTTAGAATGATTTACCAGATACTGTAAATCATTTCTCTCAAGTTCAAAGTTCCACAAATCTCTAGGGCAGGGGAAAAATGTTACCAGTCTGTTTGCTAAAATATAACAAGAGTTCCCAACACGTTCCTCATTTTTATCTGGAACCACCTCAACCTGGATTATATTGTCTATATCATTATCAGCATTTTGGTCAAAGCCATTCAACAAATTTCTAGGGAGTTTCAAACTTTCCCACATTTTTCTGTCTTCTTCTGAACCCTCCAAACTGTTCCAACCTCTGCCTGTTACCCAGTTCCAAAGTCACTTCTAGATTTTCAGATGGTTTTTCAGCAGTGCCCCACTCTACCAGTGTCAATTTACCTTATTAGTCTATTTTCTCACTGGTGATTAAGACATGGCTGAGAATGGGTAATTTGGAAAAGAAAGAGCTTTATTTGGGCTTTCTGTTCCACATGGCTGGGGAAGCCTCAAAATCATTATGGAAGGCAAGAAGGAGGAAGTCACATCTTACATGAATGGCAGCAGGAAAAGAGAGAGAGCTTGTGTAGGGGAGCTTCTTTTTTTAAAATCATCAGATCTTGCGAGACTTATTAACTATCCCCATAAATCAATTACCTCCTACCAGGTCCCTCCCACAACATGCGGGAATCGAAGATGAGATTTGGGTGGGGACATAGCCAAAGCATATCAAGAATGAATCAAAAACAGGAACAGCCAGTATTTAGCTTAAGTCTCATTTTATTAGGGTAGCCGTGCTGATCCCCATATTTTGTCCCTATCTGCTCTGCTCATAGTGCCCAATTTTCTCATCTTATTTACTTTGAATTTGTTATTCATTGTAGGTATGTTTTGCTACATTGAAATGTCTAGCAAGACAAAAGCTGAGTTTTATTCAGCATTTTATTTCCACCACCTGCCCAGCTAATCCCATGACTGACATTTAGTAACCACCCAAACAAACATTTGTTTTATGAATATGTGAGAGAATGAAAGGAATATATAAAGGGATTTCCTTTAGTATGAGACAAACTTGGATGACTTAAAAGTTGTATACATTGAAAATTAAAGCAGAAAAACTCTTTGTATTGTAAAAATGCAATAATATCTCTTACAAGATGGGCAAATTGTTCAAGTGAGATTTTATGGAATCACCTAGGATATTTTGTAATAGAAAAATTGATCAATATAAATAAATATTTCATTCTTTTTTCCCCAACACTCTTCTGAATTTCTGGTGACTAAATCCTTAGCTTTATAAGAATGGATTTTTCATTAATAATACAAACTAGAGGTCACCAGGGCAGGGGGCATTAGGTGGCGAGGACTGGAAAGATACTGGGCAATGGCTAAAAAATTTGAATTAGAGGGGAGGAATATGATCAAGAGATCTGTGGTACCACATGGTGACTACAGTTAATAACAATGTATTATATACTTGAAAAATACTAAGAGAGTAGAGTTCATGTCTTCACTGCAAGTAAGCATGTGAGAAACACATATGTTAGTTAGCTTTAGTTAGCCATCTTTCATGCCATACATGTTTCAAAGCTTTATGTTTTATGCCATAAATAGGTGCAATTTTATTTGTTAATTAAATAAGCAATAGAAACACGACTTAGAGATTTTTTTTCTCTGTATAAACTGTGTTGTAAGTGTTCTAATCCATTTTTAACTCTTAAAATCACGCATATTAAGAGAATCTTACATTTGCAGTCAGAACAACTAGGAAAAAATTCCAACTTACATGTGGTTCATCACCTTGTTGCAAAGGTACCAAGAGGATTTTGTTTTTAAACAAACTTATGCAGAAATGCAATTTCCTAATGCATTAGATCTCTCTGAAGAAATGGTGAAGATTAAATTCAGATATGCTTGGAGTGCTAAGGGCAATGTTCTCCTACTCCAGGAGAGATGAGTTAATTCTGAAGACCTGAATGCTGCTGTGGAACTTACAGTCAGATCAGGTTTGGATTTGGCTGTAGAGGTGAGAAACTGAAAAAATTGATAGAAAAAAAAATAGAAAATTAGACCACGTCAGTGAAACAGCACAGAAATCGATATTCTCAGAGGCAGAGAACTGATGATATCTGAGCCAAACTTTAGGGAATGTTGGAGCTTCAAACAACAAAATGTTGCATTTATGAATTGAATTGCCATATCGTCCTAGAAAGAGGTGATGGCAGACTGGTCTTTTATTGTTATCCATACGCTGAAATGTATAACTACATCTCAGTGTGAAGGTGAAAATTATTATACAGACACACACACACACACACACACGCTGTAAAGTGGACACTGAACGTGACGTCCTAGTGAATTTGTTTAATTAATTTCTCCAAACACAGTTGAGGTGGTCTTTAGAATAGTGGTTTTCAAACCTTAAGGTCCAGGCGAATCACGTGAGAACCTGGTTAAAAATAGATTTTGACTGAGTAGTTCTGGCGGGCCCTGAGATTCTGTATTCTCAACAAACTTCCAGATAATGCTGATGATACCAGACTCTGTGGGGAGCTAGTCTATAGGAGTAACTTTGACTAGCATGGATGTGGCCAGAGCCAGCCTTGGCCTTAAGTTGGTGTCTGCAACACTTAATGGGTTGTAACAGAGACTATCAAAAGTCAGACTATGTGATGATCACTCAGTCAAGCATTCTGTGCTATTTTACAGACGGTCAAAAAATGGGATAATTTGGTATTCACCCAAGATGCTTGAAAAATATTGTGTTTCAAGATAACAACATGTTTTCTTTAGCCATTGATGTGGTCTTTCTCAAACTCTTCTGGGAAGCTTTTAAGAGATAATGCTTCAGATCAGTTAAATCCGAAATTCTACAGTAGATTCCACTGTGAAGGCAACGTAGAATTAAGGTCTAATAGTGTTTATTCACCGTAGTAGAACCTGAAGCCCAGAGAAAATGATAATAAAAACCTGTGACCCCAATCTCCTCAGTAATTGTCTTCTCTGAAGATCAAGTCATTCAAAGGGACACTGGAGGATGCAGAGACAAGGAGGAACCTGGTTAACAGTATTAAAGGTCTCAAAGAGTAAGTATGATCATCCAAGCAGAGGAAGAAAGGATTTTGGCAGCTCTGGTTTTCACTGGAGTCCCCCACCTGCACAGGGAGGTGTTAAGATCGCTATAAAAGGAGTTATCTGTGTTAAAGAATTAAAAAGTAAGGAAAGTGAAACAGAAGCTGATGGGTCTATTCACATACGAAGGACACACTAGCATGAAGTCTCTTCACCAACTGTCATTGGCTAGACGAGGCAAGCAAAGACTTGCACAATTTCTATTCAATGAGGAAAACTGATTTGCTGAGCTAACTTATTCTTGCTTTTGTACGTGAATTGTACACATTTTTGTAAATATAAAAAACCACTCTATAAATCAACTGACAGCAAGACTCTATGCATAACTTTTTCAATGATGTTTGTGTTATTATAATTATTAAATTAAGGTGCATGGTCATTTTGATGCAAATTTATTATAGTTTAAAATCAAATCAATTACAGTAGCCCACTGAAGTCCTTTCATGGATTTGAATACTTAATATTCTCAGGCCTTATAGAATGATATTGAAGATTAAATATGCATGGGTGGTTTAGAATTGGCCCTTACTGGTTTAATTAGTAATCAGTCAGTTTCATGTTAAATATTTGTGCTTTATGGATAAAAGCTGAGTCAAGGCTGTACTTTTCTATTTTGAGAAAAGCATTCTTTTAAATTAAATTAACTAAATAGTGTTTATCATTTTAAATTATTGAATATATTTTCCTAAATGGAATCTCAGATTTTTATCAATTCATTCATTAAATTTTAAAAGGTTTTAATATATGATGTTTTGTATGAGTTTTATATATACAGATATACACTGAGGAAAATATCTGTGGCTGAATATTTCAGTTCATGTTTTACAAATCTACACAAGATGTACCACTAATTTCTAATTGCAAATATGTTCTCTATTTTCTGTTGTTTATGCTCCAGACACCTGCTTGCTCCCTATTATTATAAAGAGTGAATTTTAATGACTGTTGCTTTTTATATGTCTATCATATTGTATGCTTTCTTACTAGGAACTATTATTTGGCTTTTGCAAGTGAATGGAAATTGTAATTTTTCTTAAAGTACCATGTAATAAGCTGCTTTCTATAATACTATAAATCGTCTGAAGAGAATTCTAAACACTACAGCTGTTTATTTGACATTTGCTTACATGCTGCATCATATGCTATTGTTCCCCCCATTATGTTCCCCCCCCCATGTTTATAATGCATGCAATTGGGCAAGGTGGGGGGAAATTTGGTGGCTCAACAGGGGCAGGTAAGTCTTTATGAATTAGCTCACACAGACTTTATGAGAAAGGAGACATGATTTTCAATAGGTCCTCAGGACATTGTTGCCGCTATGCAACTAGATCATGAGGCCAGGTAGTCATTCGAGGAAAGAATAACTATTCTACAGGAAAAAACTTCAAGGGACTAATAACTACTGCTTTTACTTTCTTGTCTGACAGATATTACGGTCAGAAAATAACATAAATATGGGTTCCGTTTCAAAAATAAAGCAAATCTAGTAATATTCCAAAGATAATCCAGAATAAATGCTGTATCCTGAGCTCACATTTCTGGATAATGTTTAATAGCGTATTTTCTACTTTGAGGGTACATTGAACTCTTTCTGCAACATTACTAGGATATTATGTATCATTTATACCAGAATTTATAATTTCATATTTATGTTTCATTTTCAAAGCTGGAATGTTCCTTAGAATCATGTAAATACACTCTTTAATTTTTAAAGTTATAAACCTCAGACCTTAACAACTAAAGTCATTTTCTCAAGGTTGGACATAGACAAAAAGAAAAAGATTAATTCACCTTAGATCAAGTGGCTACAGATACACTTTGCATCAGAGAGCCTTTTCCGTATAGATTTATATGGCTGATTCATTAATTCTACTTTTTCAAAATTGTTTTGTCAAATATTTCCTTTATGGCATTGAATTAAAAATAAGTATTCAGCTTTATAAAAAAGAAGCACATATGGTACTCCTTGACCTAAGTAAAGTGACATAAAATGTAATTTTACATAAAAATTTGAAAATCAATAACATTCATTCATATTATGGAGGGATAACACAGCATCCCAAAAACCATATTGTATATTCCTGAATTACAATCATTTTAAAGATTTTAAATAGTGAGTCTTTTACTTGTCATTCTTTAGTTGTTGTTAATATTTTCTTCTAATCATATGCTCTTGGAATCTAACAGTGAATTAGTGAACAAGTACCCTAAAATATGCTTATGGAGAAGCAAAACACAAACTATATAGTTAGTACACACCCAAACACACACACACAAACAAACACACACACAAACACACACACAAACACACAATTTAAATGGTCATATTAAACTATGTGTTGAAAATATAAGCAATAAATTCTGAATGTCAGGTTTAAGCATCACGCACTGGGGGCAGTTGAGGGGGTTGGGACGGTGGGGAGGGATAACATGGGAAGAAATGCTGGATATAGTATACATCTAAAGTAAAATAAATTAAAACGAAAAAATGAGATCAATATACAATCAGAAAAAAAGTTAAATAAACAATTGGAAAATACTTTTTCAGTCAGATTTTATTAAATAACCACAAAAATCACTTATATGAGTGATTCATCATCATCAATTTTAACTTCACAAGGCTGTCTCTATGTTAACATACTATTATTGCTTTGAATAAAGTCTAATCGTTGAAAAAAATGTTCAAAGCACATGTAAGCACCATTCACACTAAAATAATGAAAAGCCCCTAAAAGAAACTCAATGGCAGTGCATTTCATCTATAAGGAAATCAATGAGACTGAATTTTAAAAAATCATCTCTGAAGATTATAGGGATAAATTAAACAGATATTCATATTGAGTAAATTTTTAAAAAACTGTTAAAGGTAGGATTATGACCGGTAATTTTACCATTCATTATATTAATGGTAGCTCTCAAGGACTGAATGAATTTTCTTTATTTTGTTGAAAATCACTTAAGTCTGTATTGGAGGCAACATTGTCAATTTTTATGATTTAAAAATAAAAGTATATTAAAAAACCTGAAGGACTTTTCTACCAATTTCCCTAACCACTGTGAAAGTATTGTTACTTTCTGTGTTGTGAAGTAACTATCGCTCAAACTGGAATGGCTGTAGGTCGAGTCAATATGTTGTCCATGATGCTGGTTTTCAGGGCAGCCAACAAAACAAGAACTGTGATTTAGTTATGACAGGTAATCTGGGTCTGCAGTAGTAATTAAAATATTAAGGATGAGTGGATTTTCATAGTTTATTTACTCAGGCAACAGAATTACAGAACACTATATAATTTCTGAGAAAAGTATTTGTCCTTTGGTTTATAAAAACGAAATCATAGTGTTTAGTTTCTTTTTATAATTATCCAATTAGGTTGCAACATACAAGCTCTCTAAGACTAGTGAGGTGGCACAAGTATACCATGACTATTCCAGACTCTTATTTTTTTCTGCCTCACTAAGGATGTAAGTTTCATTTGCATACTTAAATCATAGTTACAACAGAGCTGGTACAAATCAAGTAACAATGGAAGCTGTTTATACACAGCAAGCACATATCACACTAGCAAATAATCATGGTTATCTAAGGAAGAAACAACAATAGCATGTTTTCTTCAGTGTACATTTTTATTTTGCAAACTGCTATTAAAAATTTAAAATATATAGACATTCCATGGCATAAGGGATTGGTTCCGGGACACTCATGGATACCAAAATTCACAGATGCTCACGCTCTTTATATAAAATGGTGTAGTGTTTGGATATAACCTATGCACATCCTATTGTATCATTAAAATCATCTCTAGATTATTTATAATACCTAATATCGTGTAAATATCATATAAATAGTTGTTATACTTTATTGTTTAGTGAAGCATGACAAAAAATATGTATGTACATGTTGAATACAGATGTATAATCCCATCACTTTGGGAGACCAAGGCGGGTGGATCACAAGGTCAGGACATCGAGACCATCCTGGTCAACATGGTGAAACCCCGTCTCTACTAAAAATACAAAAATTAGCTGGGCATAGTGGCGTGTGCCTGTAATCCCAGCTACTCGGGAGGCTGAGGCAGGAGAATTGCTTGAACCCAGGAGGTGGAGGTTGCGGTGAGACGAGATCGGGCCATTGCACTCCAGTCTGGGTAACAACAGCGAAACTCTGTCTCAAAAAAAAAAAAAAAAAAAAAAAGAAAGAAAGAAAAAAAAAGATATAACCATTCATTTAGAAAAAAACTTTTAAGACAAAGTCACTCTGTTTCCCAGGCTAGAGCACAGTGGTGCGATCACAGTTCACAGTAAACTCGAATGCCTGTAATTAAGCTATTATTCCACCTCAGCCTGCTGGGTAGCTGGGCCTACAGACACATTCCAACACGCACAACTATTTTTTTATGTATTTTTATATTTTGTTGAGGTGAGTTCTTACCACATTGCCCAGGCTAACCTCAAATTCCTGGGTTTAAGCGACTTGCCCACCTCGGCCTCCCGAAGTGTCAGGGTTACAGGTGTGAGCCACTGTGTTCTGCTCATTTTTTAAAATTCCATGAACACAGAATGCACAGATACAGGTGATTGGCTATACATATGAAGTTGTTTGAACCTAACTGCTTAATAAACCAAACTTGTAGGTATTTTTTTTTCTGGTCACAAGCAACTTGAAAAAATTACTGAGGCACTAAGAGGACTGTAAACTATGCTTTAGATGGTACATTATAAAACTGCATGAAACTTCATTTTGTATACTATTAGTATAATTCACTTTTAAAAGATTTTCTTCTACAGAAATGACAATGTGCACATTTTTTGATAAAAATTAATGTTCTTGTCTGCTTAAAGAGTACTTTGGACTATTCTGTAGCTGCCTTTTAAATAAGGTGTGGATAATGGCTTAATGATTCAGATACATTTAAGTAACCTAAATAATGTTACCTGCTTTTAAGTGGTGTTTATGTATTTCTTCAATCTGTTTTCTCTATCTACTTTTCTATTTTATCATAAATAATTTTTGTTATGAAATATATTTACATACAGTACATATTTCTTTATTTATAAACTTTTATCACACTCTTACAATTTGCTCAAATCCTTCAAGTCTTACTTTTGCTCACTCAGAGTATGAATATATTTATTAGTATCACTTCAACTCTTTCACCTTATTTCAGAATAGACTCAGAATATCTTTCCCATCTCACATGATGAATACTAAGATGATCTGATCATAATTTTATATTTTCTGTGTACAATAGACATTCCCTAGATCACTTACTGAACCCAGAGACCTACATATCATCATTCAAACATCTGGCCCTATTTCTGGTGTTGTTCTTCAGCTCCCTATACAGCTGAACTCTAAGGTGACTGGTAAAGAACCTTGTACAGATCAAGCTTACAAGAGACTCTGATATAAAATAGAATGACAGTATATTTAAAACAGCATATATAACTATCAAATAGATAAGAAAAATGATCTTTCCCTGTTGATTGCTCACTTCATTCTCTTTATGTCAACACACAAACACCCCCACACACACACCACGTACAAATTATCTAATAATTTGTCACTAGTTGTGTACTTATGTCTTCTTATGACCATAAAAGAATGGGTTACCTGGAATCAATCTTTCAGCTATGACAATTGCATAATCAGTCAATTGCCCTACTAGAGAAAGAGGCATTCTCTGATCTGATGAGCACCATAACACCTTTCACGAAATTGATTTAATACTGACAAACTCTTCATTTTGGGCTCCCATCTATGGTTTCCATTGACTCAATCTTTTGCCAAGTGTTTTTAAAAATGTTACATTCATTAATGTGCTGAAGCCTGCTGAGACTGGTTGAGGAGAGAAGACTGTTGAATACTGAGAAATTTTGAAACCAGTTTGCCTGCCACCATGTAAGACATGCCTCACCTCCTGCCATGACTGTGAGGTCTCCCAGCCATGTGGAACTTTGCCATGGACCCTTGGGTAAATCAACTTATGAATTTCCAGACGAACCAAGTGTGAAACTGCAGAAGAAAAAGTGCTTGCACCATGCAGTGGGAACTAAATTAATAAGCAGATCCCGGATACAGACAGGTCAAGCATTTGCATCACCCTGTGGTAGGAACCAGTCAGGTCACATCTCCTGGTATTACCTCATTGCAAGAGCCAATCAGGTCACAGCTCATTACCCAATCCTTATAAAACCTGATCCAGCTTTGGGGACTATCCCAGTGTTCTCCTTACTTGTTACAAGTAATAAAATCACCTTTAAATGAAAATCTCCTTTATCCCCTTTGAATGAATGTATGGGTGAATAAATTTGGAAACAGACATGCTAGAAAATTTACACCATAGAAACTAGCAGATGCTACAATGAAAGGATTTTATCTCCCACCTGTTTCACACACACACACACCCTGCCCAGAGTTTACTAACAACACCACTAGCTTATTATTATATCTATTGATTAAGTACATCTTGAATATACACCACATTTAATTTTCCCACCAAATCTTAATTAAGTTGATTGCTTTCTTTGTTTCCCTACAATTGCTCCACCATAGTTAGGTGACTTAGAATGAGTTAAATTTTTTTATTTCACAAGCCTCAATCATATTATAACCTAATGATTGATTACAATGTGGTTCTGAAAAGGAAAATGTATCAAGTTTTGAGGGTGTATTTTTATCATGTATTTGAAATTCAAATCATCAAAAGAAGCTATAATGAAGATCAAGAATTTATCCAATTCGGTTGCTTTTTATTTCTTTGTCTTGCCTAATTGCTCTTCCCAGGACTCCCCATACTATATGGAATAAAAGTGGCGTAAGTGGACATCCTGATCTTGTATCTAATCTTAGACAAAAAGCTCTCAACATTTTATGGCTGAGTATGCTGTTCATAGTGGGTTTGCCTTATATGGCCAATATTGTATTAAGGTACAACAAATGCAATTATAAGTAAAAGGAGAGAAATTACATTTTATTCCACAGAAATGAAAGGAATATAAGAGACTGATGTGGGTCATGCATGTCAATTATATGACAGTGAATTGAATTTCCTAGAAGAAATAGAGAAATTCCAAGAAACATTCAATCTACCAAGACTGAATCATGAAAAAATAGAAAACCTAATAGATTACTACAAAAATTGAATCAATAATAAAAAATGTTTCAACAAAGAATTAGGACCTAATAGTTTCACTGGTGAATTCTACAAAACATTTGAAGAATTAACACCAATCCTTCAAAAAACTCTTCCAAAAAATTGAAGAGTAAGGAACCCCGTCAAATTTATTTATGAGCTCAGTACTGCCTTGATACTACGCAACACAAGAAAATTACAAAAAATAATTATAGGCTAATGTCTCTGATAAAGGAGATGCAAAAACATCAGCAAACTACTGGAAAACCACATATAACAGCACACTAAAAGCATCACACACTATAATAAAGTGAGATTTGTCCCCGAAATGCAATGTTGTTTCATCATATGCAAATTGATAAATGTAGTTGCTATAGTTTGAATGTGTCCCCTCAAATTCATGGGATACAAACTCGATTATTAATGCAACAGTATTGGTACAAAGGTAGGTGGGGACTATTAAGAGGTGTTTGGGTCATGCAGATTTTACTGTAATGAGTGGATTGATGTTAGTATGAAAAGGCTGTAGGAGTGGGTACTCTCCTGCTCTTTTGCCGTAAGTGGACACCAAATTTGTTCTTCTCTTGCCCTTCTACCTTCTGCCTTCTGAGTGCATAGCAAAAAGACCTTCTTCAGAGAATCGTTCCATGTAGTGTGGAAAAGAGTGAGTATTCGGCAGCTGTTGGATAGAATGTTCTGTAAATGTCTGTTAGGTCCATTTGATCTAGCCTGAGGTTTACCTCTGATGTTTCTTCGTTGATTTTCTGCCTGAATAATCTATTCATTATTAAAAGTTGAATATCAAAGTCTCCTACTATAATTCTGCAGCTATCTATTTATCCCTTCAGTTCTCTTAATATTTGCTTTATATCTTTAGGTGCTTTGATACTGGATGCATATATATATATATATATATATATATATATATATATATATATATAATTCTTATATCCTCTTGATAAAATAACCTCTTTATCATTATATAATGACCTTTTAAATTTATATTTTATTTTATTTTACTTTATTTAGACAGGGTCTTGCTCTGTCTCCCAGGCTGGAGTGCACTGGCACTATGTAGGCTCACTGCAACCTCCACCTCCCAGGTTCAGGTGATTCTCCTGCCTCATCCTCCTGAGGAGCTGGGACTACAGGCACATACCACCACACCCGGCTACTTTTTTTGTATTTTTAGTAGAGACAGGGTTTCACTGTGTTAGCCAGGATGGTCTCAATCTCCTGACTTCATGATCCACCCACCTTGGCCTCCCAAAGTGCTGGGATTCTGGGCATGAGCTGCTGCACCCAGGCTGACCTTCTTTATTTTTGAAGAGACCATCACTTGCTCTGTTACTAAGGCTGAAGTTCAGTGGCATGATCATAGCTCACTGCATTCTCAAATTCCTGAGCTCATGCGATCTTTCTGCCTCAATCTCCGGAGGAACAAGGACTACAGATGCACACTACCACACGTGGCTCATTATTTAATTTTTTGTAGATATGGAGTCTCACTGTGTTGTGCAGGTGGATCTGAAACTCCTGACATCAAACAATCCTCCTGCCTCAGCCTCTCAAAGTGCTGGGATTACACGTTGAAGCCACTCTGAGTGGTCATGGCTTTATATTCTCTTGTGACATTTTTAACTTAAAGTCTCTCTTATCTGATACAAGTATAGCCATCCCTGCTTTTATTTGGTCATGATTTATATGGAATACATTCTGCATCTTTTCACTTTCAGCCCATGCATATCCTTTAAGCTTAAGTGGGTCTCTTGTAGGAAGCAAATGGTTAGTTCTTATTTTGTTTTTAAATATTAATCTGTTTAGCCATTCTATTTACATCTACATTTAAATTAATTCTTGATATGTAAAACTTTACCACTGCTGCTTTGATTTTGTTTCTAATCTTTTGTAACTAAACTAAACAGAATTTTTCTTTCTGATTACTATGAGGCGTACAAAAACATACATTATTATAAGTTTATTTTAAACTGATAAGTTTGCTTCCACGCAAAATCTTACTTTTACTACCTGTCCCAAATTTTATGTTACTGATGTCCTATCTTCTTTTATTGTATATCTATTTCTGCAACTATAGTTATTTTTAGTACTTTCTGTCTTTTAACTTTTCCTAGGGTGAAACAGAATTTATTACAATTATAGTATTACAGTATTCTGCACTTGACTACTCACTTACCTTTACTAGTGACTTTTATCCTTGCATATGTTTTCATGTTGCAAATTATCATCTTTTTGTTCCAACTTGAAAAACTCCCTTAGCATTTCTTGTAAGGAAGATTCGCATGCTTTAAAGTCTTGCCTGAATAGATTATTCTCATTCAGGATAATTCTTTTGATTTACTCAGATTCCACTTATTTGAGACCTTAATTATACCAGCAAAATCCCTCTGACTACCTAACAATAAATTCATAGAGTGATATTTCATTTTATTCATGGTTCAGTTTCTATGGAAGATGAGAGGATTACATGAGACCTGTGTACCGGGGGCAGGAAACTTGGAGCTATTTTAGTGCCCCCACCACACAGAATCATGCACTTGTTATAGAAGAGCAAAAGTAGCTATAGTAATTTTAGCTAAAGTCTTATCGTCACTAATTGGAAGAAGTAGACATTCAAATCTAGAAAGTTTGGCTCCAGATTTCTTGATCTTAACTGTACTTAGTACTGCCAATATCAAATACAGAAACATAAACAGGACTAACCAAAAAAATGCTCTCTTCTTTAGGTTTCCTAGATAAAAACTCTACTATTGCCACGTTGATTTTGCTTGTAATCTTTTGTAACCACTACAGATATTTTCTCTGATTATTATAAGGTGTACATAAACATGCATCCATTATTATAACGGTCTATTTTAAACAGATAACTTTGATTCCACACAAAAACTTACTTTTTCTACCTGTCCCAAATTTTATGTTACTGATGTCACAGTTTTTATCTTTTCTTATTGTGTATCTATTTCTGCAACTGTAGTTATTTTTAATGCTTTTAGTGCTTCACTTCATGGTGGATTTTTTTCTTGCTCTTATTGCAATCCTGAATGCCCTTTCTACTTTCTCCAAATATAAAAATGTCATTGCCTCACTATCTTTCCAGCCTAACCTCAAATACCATTTTATTTTCCTGAATGTTTTATGTAGGAAGAAACCCCTATATGAGATAACATTTCCGTTTTCTGCACTCCTCTCTATTTTGACATGTTGCTATTCCTGTCCATTGTTGCAAGTGTTCCCTCTACTAGTCAGAAACATATTGAGAAAATAATCCATATCCCGCCACCAGCATTTGGCACACTAGTGAGTTTGCTAATCACAATGGGTAGTGCAAATATTCAATAATGATTTGATGCGTAAATAAATAAAGTTATAGTTTGATGAGCAAGATCTCATAAATACCCTCGGTAGATATTCGCTGCTACATTTTATAAATAAACTATGTTAATTCAATATTCATTTGACTGTAAGGGATGCTGAGGTCATTCACTGCGACCACACGCGGGTGCACATGCACACATGCTACACAGTGTGTTTTCATCGTCTTTGATTACACGTTTGTACTTAACTACTTGAGTGGCACTTCTGTAATATGCAGCATACTGAGGCAGAAATAAATCGCATTGACAGCATATGTAAAGACTGTTGCTTCCACCTTTCCCCATCTGGGTTACCAGGACTTTTACTAGAAGGTCTCTCTTGGGCTAGCTGCCAATAGTGAACAATAATTGAAAAACTTTGATCCTGGGATTGACACTTATGCAAAAAATGGATTGTTGCAAAAGACTGAAAACATTATGTAATGAGAAATGACATTTTATGTTTAAGGAGGTATAAATAATACGTAATGAGTTCTGATAGAAATCTGCTTGCCTTAACAGACACCTAGTGGACTGTTTCTTTCTTGCCGAGTCATCAGAACTGAAATATTCACCTGTTATTGAACCTCTGAATCTAAACTGCATTGCCCTTTTTGAACACTTGCTTATAGTATAGTGTTAAATTACTGAATATTTTCAAACATTTCATTCAGAATTCCTGTTTTTCTACATGTTATTTTAAAATTTGATCCCCTGCTTTATTAAAATGACTCTGATTTTATTTATTTATTTTTTTGAGGTGGAGTTTCGCTCTTGTTCCCCAGGCTGGAGTGCAATGGCGCGATCTCCGCTCACCACAACCTCCACCTCCTGGGTTCAGGCAATTCTCCTGCCTCAGCCTCCTGAGTAGCTGGGATTACAGGCACGCGCCACCATGCCCAGCTAATTTTTTGTATTTTTAGTAGAGACGAGGTTTCACCATGTTGACCAAGATGGCCTCGATCTCTTGACCTCGTGATCCACCCGCCTCGGCCTCCCAAAGTGCTGGGATTACAGGTGTGAGCCACCGCGCCCGGCTGACTCTGATTTTATAATTCTCTGCCTCCATAAACTTTACTCATATATATATATATATATATATATATATATATATATATATAATCTTTCCTCTATAACACATGTTCATCTGCATGTTGTAGGAACCGGTAATAATTTCTGAAACATCCTTTGATGGGAGACTTATGCTCAATTTAGGTGAAAAATTGATCTATCACTTGCAACACCATGTAAACGTTCATGTGACACAGTGACATGTCTCAAACAGGTAACTAACTAATGGTGTTATGAATTAATTTCATCAATCATAATAAGTAAAACGTCAATTTCGTGTCATACCCTGACTACAAATTTTCCTAATAATTCAAAATTTAAGAATTAAATATTTGATTATTGTCTTAGCTCAGGCTGCAATTACGAAATATCACATACTGGATGACTCACAATTCTGGATACTGGGAATTTCAAGACGAAGGGGCTGGAAGATTCAGTTTGCGGTAGGGGTTCCCCTTCCAGATTGCATGTATCTACCTTCTTACTCTGTTCTCACATGCTGGGGGGAGAAGAAGGGCTCTGGTTTCGCTTCTTCTTCTGATAGGGGCTTTACCCTACTTATGGGAGCTCTAGCCTTATGACTTCATTTAAACTTAGTTATCTATTGTATCAGATAGCTATTACTTTCTGTTTTTATGATTCAAGTTAGACTTGACATCACTTGACCTAGTACTTTCCTGCTTATACAGATTGAGTAAGAATTTAATGTAATTTCTGTGTATTTCTCTTTGAGTAATGCTATGATTAGCTAGCCAATGCCATTAGTCTGTATTTTTATTTAAATTCATTTTAATGTATTATTATTTTTTAAATTCTACTTTAAGTTCTGAGGTACATGGGCAGATCTGGCAGGATTGTTACACAGGTGTACACATGCCATGGTGGTTTGCTGCCTCCATCCCCCCATCACCTATATTAGGCATTTCTCCTAATGTTATCCCTCCCCAACCTCCCCACTCCCTGCTATCCCTTCACTAGCCCCCTACCACCCAACAGACCCCAGTGTGTGATGTTCCTGTCCCTCTGTCTATGTGTTCTCATTGTTCAATACCCACTTATGAGTGAGAACATGTGGTGTTTGGTTTTCCGTTCTTGTGTCAGTTTGCTGAGAATGATGGTTTCCAGATTCATCCATGTCCCTGCAAAGGACATGAACTCATCCTTATTTATGGCTGCATAGTATTCCACAGTGTATATATGCCACATTTTCTTTATCCAGTCTATCTTTGATGGGCATTTGGTTTGGTTCCAACTCTTTGCTATTGTAAACAGTGTCCAGGAATTTATCCATTTCTTCTAGATTTACTAGTTTATGTGCATTGAGTTGTTCATAGTGATCTGTGATGGTAGCTTGTATTTCTGGGGAATCAGTGGTGATATCCCATTTATCAAATTTTATTGCATCTATTTGATTCTTCTCTCCTTTCTTTTATTTGTCTGGCTAGTGATGAACCTATTTTGTTGATCTTTTCAAAAAATCACCTCCTAGATTTATTCATTTTTGAAGGTTTTGTTCTGTGTCTATATCTCTTTCAGTTCTGCTCTGATCTTAGTTCTTTCTCATCTTCTGCTAGCTTTTGAATTTGCTTGATCTTGCTCCTCTAGCTCTTTAAGTTTTGATGATAGGGTGTAGATTTTAGGTCTTTTCTTGCTTCTCATGTGGGCATTTAGTGCTATAAATATCCCTCAGACACTGCTTTCAATGTGTACCAGGATGTCTGGTACATTGTGTCTTCATTCTCATTGGTTTTGAAGAACATCTTTATTTCTGCAGTATTTCATTGTTTATCCAGCAGTCATTCAGGAGCAGGATGTTTAGTTTCCATGTAGTTGTGCGGTTTTGAGGGAGTTTCTAAATCCTCAGTTCTAACTTGACTGCATTGTGGTCTGAGAGACTGCTATGATTTCTGTTTTTTTGCATTTGCTGAGAAGTGATTTACTGCCAATTATATGGTCAATTTTAGAGTAGGTGTGATGTGATGCTGAGAAGAATGTATATTCTGTGGATTTGGGGTGGAGAGTTCTGTAGATGTCTAGTAGGTCCACTTGGTCCAGATCTGAATTCAAAACCTGGATATCATTGTTAATTTTCTGTCTTGTTGATCTGTCTAACATTAACAGTGGAGTGTTAAAGTCTCTGACCATTATTGCATGGGAGTCTAAGTCTCTTTGTAGTTTGTTAAGAACTTGCTTTATAAACCTGGGTGCTCCTGTATTGGGTGCATATATATTTAGGATCATTATCTCTTCTTGTTGCATTGATTCTTTACCATTATGTAGTGCCCTTCTTTGTCTCTTTTGATTTTTATTGGTTTAAAGTCTATTTTATCAGATACTAGCATTGCAACCCCTGCTTTTTTTGCTCTCCATTTGCTTGGTAAATCTTCCTCCATCCCTTTATTTTGAGCCTATTCGTGTTTTTGCACCTGAGATGGGTTTCCTGAATACAGCACACTGACGGGTCTTGACTTTTTATCCAATTTGCCAGTCTGTGTCTTTTGACTGGGGCATTTAGCACCTTTACATTTAAGGTTAACATTGTTATGTGTGAATTTGATTCTGCCATTTTGATACTAGTAGGTTGTTTTGCCTGTTAGTTGACACAGTTTCCTCATTGTGTTGATGGTCTTTATCATTTGGTGTGTTTTTGCAGCGTCTGGTACTGGCTGTTCCTTTCCATATTTATTGCTTCCTTCAGGCGCTCCTGTAAGGCAGGTCTGGTGGTGATGAAATCTCTCAGCAATTGCTTGTCCATAAAGGATTTTCTTTCTCCTTCACTTATGAAGCTGTTTGGCTGGATATGAAATACTTGGTTGAACAATTTTTCTTTAAGGATGTTGAATTTTGGCCCCCACTCTCTTCTGGCTTGTAGGGTTTCTGTTGAGAGATCTGCTGTAAGTCTGATGGGCTTCCCTTTATGGGAAATCTGACCTTTCTCTCTGGCTGCCCTTAGTATTTTCTCCTTTGTTTCAACCCTGGTGAATGTGATGATTGTGTGTCTTGGGGTTGTTCTTCTTGAGGAATATCTGTGGTGTTCTCTGTATTTTCTGGACTTGAATATTGGCCTGCCTTGGTAGGTTGGGGAAATTCTCCTGAGTTATATCCTGAAGCATGTTTTCCAGCTTGGATTCATTCTCTCTGTCACATACAGGTACACTGATCAAACATAGATTAGGTCTTTTCACATCATCTCATATTTCTTGGAGGCTTTGTTCATTTCTTTTCACTCTTTTTTCTCTCATCTTGCCTTCTCATTTTATTTCACTGAGTTGATCTTCAATCTTTAATATCCTTTCAGAAGATATCAGATTGATTGGCTATTGACTGATAGGGCTATTGAAACTTGTGTATGCTTTGTGAAGTTCTTGTGCTGTTTTTCAGCTCCATCAAGTCATTTGTGTTCTTCTCTAAGCTGGTTATTCTAGTTAGGGTTTTGTTTAACCTTTTCCCAAGGTTCTTAGTTTCTTTGCATTGGATTAGAACATGTTCCTTTAGCTCAGAGAAGCTTGTTATTATCCACTTTCTGAACCCTCCTGTCAATTCATCAAACTCATTCTCATCTGGTTTTGTTCCCTTGCTGGTGAGGAGTTGTGATCCCTTGGAGGAGGAGGGACGTTCTGGGTTTTGGTGATTTCTTTCTTTTTTCACTGGCTTCTTCCCATCTTTGTGGATTTATCTACTTTCAGTCTTTGAAGTTGGTGACATTAGGAAGGGGTCTCTGACTGGACATCCTTTCCATTGATGTTGAAGCTATTTCTTTCTGGTTTTTAGTTTTGCTTCTAACAGTCAAGCCCCTCTGTTGTAGAACTGCTGGAGGTTCACTCCAGACCCTGCTGGCCTGGAATCACGCATGGAGCTGCAGAACAGCAAGGATTTCTGTTTATTTCTTCCTCTGGTAGCTTTGTTCTAGGAGGGTACCCCCAGATGTCAGCCAGAGCTTTCCTTTATGAGGTGTCTCTTTGGATATGTGGGTGTCAGGGAGCTGCTTGAGGAGGCAGTCTGTCCCTTATCAGAGCTCAAGTGCTGAGCTCTGAGCTCTGTTGCTCCCTGGGAACTGCTGGGCAGGGACATTCTAGTCTGCTGCAGCAGAACTCACAACCTGTCCTTTTCCAAGATACTCTGTCCAGGGAAGGTGGGGCTTTATTTATAAGTCCCTGAGGTGCTGCTGCCATTTTTCAGAGATGCCCTGCCCAGCAAGGAGGAAGTCTAGTCACAGTCTGCCTGCAGAGGCGTTGCTGAACTGCTGTGAGTTCTATCCAGCTGCTGTGTAAGTGTCCTTGTGATTTTGTTTACATGGGTAAGCTTAAAACTGCCTTGGTAATGGCTGGATTGCATTGGTAATGGCTGGAGACTGCCTCAGTGATGGCAGATTCCCTTCCCCCAGTGAAGCTCAACCATCCAGGGTAGAGCTCAAATTGCTGTGCTGGCTTTGAACCTCTCAAACCACTGTGCTTCAGATTGCTGGTCTTTGTGCGGGTGGAACCCACTGAGCCAGATCACCTGGCTCCCTGCCTTCAGCACCCCCTTTTTCAGGAGAATGTGTGGCTCTGTCTTGCAGGTGTTCCAGGTGTCAGTTAAATGGCTGCCAAGACTTGTGCAGGGTTTTGTGGTGGAAACCCATGGCACTTGTCAGCCTGTGGGAGTCTCCTGGTCTGGACATAAAGACCATGGGAGAATTGCAGTATCTTAACCAGAGTGCTGGAGTGGCTGGAAAAGGCCTCAGTGGCCTCTGTTAGGTAGGAGAGGGGTCCTTTGGTCCACTGCACTTCCTGGGTGAGGCACGCATCAGCCTACCTCGGCTCACCCTCCTTAGGCTACACCCACTGTCCAACCAGTCCCATTGAGATGCACATGGTACCTCAGTTGGAAATGTGGGGCTCACTCACCCTCTGTCGCTCACACTGGGAACTGAGCTGCGGAGCTGTTCCTACCCAGCCATCTTGGCAAATCTCCCCCCTTGCTCTGTATTAATCGGACTGTTCTGATCTGTGCTTTGACTGCTATTGATTACAGTAACCACATTCACTGCACTTTTGGTGGTTGAGTGTTACCACGTAGACTCACTCTGGGATCCAATTACTCCCATTGAATTTAGGTTTTCCAGCTGAGTGGCTGCAGTTCCAATGGTATATTCTAGCCTGCAAGGAAAACTGGTCTTGAAACACGTCAAGGATTCTGGGGCTCCTCACAGAAACGTATTTCTTAAAATACTGGTGAAAAGTATGTCTTCTGTATTCACCCATTGTAGTGAGTGGATGTTAAATGACAAATGCATATTTCAGTCTCCCTGAGCCTTTGAATATCTTTCTCTAACTTAATCCAATTTGCTCATGGCGGACCATCTTTTGCTCCATGTTTTAGCCAGTTACCTGAACAAACTGGTGAGCTCCTTCTAACTTCCTAGGTTGCAACAGTAAAGACAGAATGCGTTGAGTGGGCCCATGTCGTTAAATTCAGCCTGATTCTTCTTTAAAGTCTTTCCACCTTTTTAGTTCACCAATTCAAATGCGAATCCCTTCCAGAATCACCCTCTCAAACACAAACAGAAATAATGTTTTACCAGCTACCTAAACAACCTTTAGTCCAGTCAAGTCGACACAAAATTAACCATAACAATGACAAAACAATTTCTTTCTTTAATTTGTTACTTCTTTACCAATTGCAGCCTTAACTCAGTACCATTTTTCTCATCCACTAGAATGAAATTAAAATTCCAGATTACAGAATTATTCTTATTATCTAACAGCACCTAATCCAGAAAAAGGACACCCTGCCATTGAGCCATCTCCAAAGTCACCTAAAAGAGGCCTAGTGTTTTAAATAAAAGAGCAATGAGGGCATTCATGAAAAGTTCTCTTTGCCCACCTATCCCGAGAAGATGTAATCCTTGTCCCAGAAAGCAGTAAAGGCAGCTGTGTTTGGTTAAGCTTGTGGTCCTGGTGGCTTTTAATTAGAGAACATTGATACTAACAAATAAAGCATTTATTACACATTATATTTGATCATAAAGAATTTCATCCAATATGAAAAACTAGTCAGTCCATGTTTTAGACAGTTCTAAAATTAATATTATATGATAACAGAATTAATTACTTCAAATAATGTCATGTGACATGAAACAGCTTCTTGCCATTAGAATATAACTTCTGGAAGCAATCCTTTTTTTTTTTTGCTTTTTGTAGTTTACCCCCCAAAATATGTATTAATGTTCATCTTAGTAAAGTAAATTTTGTCTTTCAATATGATGTAAGGCCTTTAAAATAAAAAAGGGTCTACATAATCCCTCTTTTAAGAAAGCACAAAACAAAACAGTAATTTTATAATACTTTGCATCAAAGGATATATATATTTTTGGGGGGAGGAAGGGAGGAAGGCAGGAAGGGAGGAAAGGAGGAAGGAAGGGAGGAAGGAAGGGAGGAAGGGAAGGAGGGAGGGAGGGAGGGAGGGAAGGGAAGGGAAGGAAGGAAATCAAGCAATGAGAGAGACATTGCCGACCTAGATCTAGAGCAGGAGTTGCAATTCTTGTATCGGTTAAAATAGATTTTAAAGCAACAAAGATATAGTGGTAAAAAGATCAATGCAACCACAATAGCCAGCGATCCTAACACCCAGATACATGGAGACTTAGACTCAATGAGACAGAAAATTAATAAGGATATCAAGGACTCGAACTCAGATCCGGAACAAGTAAACTTAATAAATATTTATAGAGCTCTCCACTTTAAATGCATCAAAGGATATTTGAAGATATGTTGTCTTGTGAAAAATATTTTTTCTTTTTTTTTTGAGACGGAGTTTCGCTCTTGTTACCCAGGCTAGAGTGCAATTTTTTAAGAAATTCTATTAGCTAAAATAGTAAACTGACAGAACTAAATAGCTTATTTATCTCAAGTGACCAAATAAACTATATAGAAAATCAAATTTGACTAAACATGAGCAGGTGGTACATAACGTAATTACATTAAAATGACTATTATAGAGGTCACCACAACAATAAACACTGGGGCCAACTGCTGTGTTTATTTTCATGTGGTGGCTCATGCCTATAATCCCAGCACTTTGCTGAGGTGGGTGGATCACTTGAGGACAGGAGTTGTTGACCAGCCTGGCCAACATGGTGAAACCCTGTCTCTATTAAAAATACAAAAATTAGTTGGGCATGGTAGCCTGCACCTGTAACCCCAGCTATTCGGGAGGTTGAGATGGAGAATTGCTTAAACCTAGGAGGCAGAGATTCCAGTGAGCCAAGATCAAACCACTGCACTCCAGCTTGGGCAGCAGAGTGAGACCCTGTCTCAAAAAATGAATAAATAAACAAGTAAATAAATAAACACTGGGTTGCATTTTCTCATGTCTGAATGTTGTATACTAGAGAAAATAATTATCACAAGGGAATGAGAGTATGTCTCATGTCATTTCCTTTTATTACCCTCGGAATAACCACATTATTATTATCCTAAACAGATGAATAAAACAGCTTCACAATAAGTCATAATAGAAGATCATTTAGAGAAAACATTAAGATCGTCATTTTCCTTGAAAACCTCGAATGTGAATAAAAACAAAGAAGGTCTAATAAATATTTTAAATGAGTAGCTTATTTAGTTACCTGAACACAAAAGACCTATTATCCAATGGATTAATTGACTCTGTGTGAATATTCCTTTTTAACATACAGCATGTTGCTGAAAGCATTCCGCAGAGTTTAAATTACATTCCTTATTGTCTTAGGTCTCACAACTGTAAGCAGGAAAATATATCTATTTCTCAGTGGAGCAAAGGGAATGGTAGACAAAACACTGTCAAAATATTTAAAATAAGATGTTTTGCTTTTCTACAGTCTCACGACTACTTAGCAGATTAGTTGGGCTGAAGATTTAATAAAATTGGTATTTATCCTGAGTAATCCAGATTGTCATACTTTTTATGCTGCATGTCAAATTGCTTATATAGCCCTACAGTTTTGAACTTATAAACTTGGATCGCATTTTCTTTTCAACTTTTACTTCCAGTGACCGAGAATGAGGGGAAGAGAACAGGAGAAGGAGGACAAGGAGAAGCAAGAGGGAGAAACACACAGATGAAGAAGAAAAGTGGAGTGCAGTAATACGCTTAACTAAAATTTCAAAATAAATTGCTGTGTTATATAAGGAAACCAGTCACACACACTGTGTCTTTTTCAAATATGCAAAGTAGCAATCACCAAAAGGAACAAATGATAATCTTTGACCTGATTTAAAATACAGGGTATTCACAGTTAAAGAACACACACACACACAAAGCCCAATAGAAATGCTAGTTTAGCATAACATTCCAATATTTTGCATGGTGGAATGTTATAGGAACAATAATCATTCATTATGTATCTTATCACTGTAGTGAAAAAAACAAGAGGAAGAGAAGTCTCACTGAGACAAAAAAAGAAACAGCAGAAAGTTGTATTTTTATTTATGATTTGGTCACACCAGCCTGCTCTTTATTTTACCATGCGCCTCTGTTTAAATCAAGAATTATTTGCTTTTATTCACAATGGCAAAGGTATCCAATCAACCCAAATGCCCATCAATGATACACTGAATAAAGAAAATGCAGCACATAACACCATGGAATATTATGCAGCCATAAAAAGGAAAGAGATTATGTTCTTTGGAGGGGCATGGATGGAGCTAGAAGTCATTATCCTCAGCAAAGTAACACTGAAACAGAAAGCCAACACCACATGTTCTCACTTATAAGTGGGAGCTGAAAAATGAGAACACAGGATGAGGAACAGCACATACTGGGATCTGTTACAAAGTGGCGGGCCGGGCGCAGTGGCTTACGCCTGTAATCCCAGCACTTTGGGAGGCTGAGGCAGGTGGATCACGAGGTCAACAGATCGAGACCAGCCTGGTCAACATGGTGAAACCCCGTCTCTACTAAAAATACAAAAAATTAGCTGGGCATGGTGGCACGTGCCTGTAATCCCAGCTACTCAGGAGGCTGAGGCAGGAGAATTGCCTGAACCCAGGAGGCGGAGGTGGCGGTGAGCCGAGATCGCGCCATTGCA
>CM052665.1:2097239-2121444 GCA_028533165.1 Leontopithecus rosalia
AATAAAATAAAATAAGATAAAATATTTTAGAAAGAATTATTTGCTTGTTTTTTGTTTTCTTCTATATAAAATATATTCTCAAACAACTCCTTCTAAATAGACGTTTTTTCCTTAATTACATTTTCGGAAAAATCTTTACTTCAAATGCATAAAAATAACAGCTTCGTTTTATTTCTTTTCACCTTTACTTTATTTTTTTTCTCCCTAATTTGAACTCTGATAACTCACCTCAAGGGTTATTTCTTGTCTCTTACCACAAGCTACAGAATTTCAATTCTCACTACAGACTTTTTCTTCCTATCTTTTCAAAAGATCTATTTCTATAATTCCTTTTTCATTCTCATGACAAAAGTAACATAAAAACAAAAATAATTAGCTATTAACTAGCCCTCACCGGCGATAAAAACTATTGATCTCCACTCTAAAACAACTTTTTAAATTTAAGTATTACAAGTTTCAAATTCACCTAATGGAAAGTGGTTAAAATATACTTTGGAAGCTCTTTTAATTCAACTTCTATAATACATATTAGAATGATCTATTGACTTACAAACATTGAAGATAAATTTGATATCACCGTGACAGGTAAGTCTTTTTAAGAAGTATCTACATTTAGGTAGAGGAAGAAGGTAATATACAAACCACAAAGGGTTATTTCTTGCTCACTCTGCATGTTCTTTGCAGTTTGGTTAGGAGCTTAGCTCTGTGTTCTCCCATCTGTATGTTCTGAGCTGAGGAAAGAGTGACAAGCTACAACACTGCAAAGGCAAGAGAAGACACAGCAATTCATGTTTGCTTTCTTTTTTGTTTTTGTTTTTTGTTTTCTTTTGAGACGGAGTTTGTTCTTGTTACCCAGGCTGGAGTGCAATGGCGCGATCTCGGCTCACCGCAACCTCCGCCTCCTGGGTTCAGGCAATTCTCCTGCCTCAGCCTCCTGAGTAGCTGGGATTACAGGCACGTGCCACCGGGCCCAGCTAATTTTTTTGTATTTTTACTAGAGACGGGGTTTCACCATGTTGACCAGGATGGTCTCGATCTCTTGACCTCATGATCTACCCACCTCGGCCTCCCAAAGTGCTGGGATTACAGGCGTGAGCTCATGTTTGCTTTCGAAAGCTTCCACCAGGAAAAAAAATCGCATGTCTGGATACTCACATTTTGGTAACCAAGACAAGTCAAAATCTGACTTCAATGGAACAGGGAAATATAACACTACTAATACAAAAAGATTTTAAACATTTTTATGTAGCAACTACTTTTTCTATGATTAAGAATTCCTTGGTTAGACAATTCAATTATGCCTAATAAATTTTGTTCTGTACAACTCTAGGCAATACATTTAGAAGGTTTAATGTGAAAACAACCACTAAGGAAATGATTATTTTGGGTGTTTAAATTTTAATGAGTTTGCTTAAAAATAGCTTCAGAAATATGTAAATAGGAAGGCAAAGATCACTCACAACTGCAGTTAAAAAAAAAAAGATTGATGTTAACATTTTGGCACATATTCCAGAACTTTCCAAGACCTGCATATGTTTTTATATTTCTTTTTATTTTGAATCAGACACTCAATACTTTTCTTTTTAAGCCAGTATTATTTATATGTTTTTCATGCTGCTATATGAGATTTTCCTGATAGCATATAATTACTAATCCTTGTAATCTAGGTGGTTTCTGATAATAATACATTACACAATAGTAAGAAATTAAAATTAAAATTTGGTGTTTCAATGCCCCTAGTATATATTTCTTGAAGTAAAATTGAGGGTCTAAAGTATATATATATATATAAATGTAAATAGTTATTTATAAAATTCTCACCTGTAAGTTTATATCAAATTACATTCTTAATGGCAGTATAAAGTATACTGATTGTCCAATACCTTGTAAATGCTAGTGATTATCAATTTTTAATGTCAATATAGAATTCATGAACTTGTTGAAAATATACCAGATATAATCACTTATCTATGACCATGACTTTAAATTCATGAAATTTCCACAACGTAACTGGTATATTTTCTAGCATTTATGTATGTTTGTTATGTTTAAGCCTTTGTAAGAAAAAAATCTTGCTGGGATTTTGATTGGTAAATTGTTGAATCTTCAAGCTCATTTTTGCAGAGACCATTTGAAGAGAGTAGTAACCAGCCTGGCAAAAGTAATCAACCTTGACCATTAGAATGAGGAAGGACTAATGTGAAATGAAAGGAACAGAGCATAATGTTTGTCATCAAAGTGGCCCCTGGAGTAGTTCCTGCTGTTCCACTGCTTAGTTTTGATAGTTAATGAAAATGTGCAGCAGCTAAAGACTGAGAACGACATGGTGACTAGGGATGCCATCCTCTGAGGGATAAGAATGTGAATGACCTCACCACATAAGCCACCTAAACCAGCCCAGGTGCTAGTTTGACGTTGAGAGGAATCTGAAATAGGTAACAGAGGAGTGACATGATAAATATCAATTACATTTACTGCCAGCTACTGAGAATGAGTCTCTATTATTCCTCATGCAAATTTCACCAGATAACAGGCAAAACCGAATCTCGCAGAACTTCTTCCTGAGGTCAGCTTCCTGTCTGAAATGGAGCTCCCTGGAGGGTAGCTGCACCACTTGCTGTGGTGTACCACACAGATCCCACTTGCTAAGAATTTTCCTGTTGAAGTTTCACAGTTGTAATTCTCCTCAGTCATTTCTTTCAGCCAAAGGTAACAAAGGTAGCTGCCTATCTCCAAATTTACCTCCCCACTTGGTGACTGATTCAGTGGGAAAGAAAAGACCTTCCTCTTGCTTCAGTTTTGAATGTAACAGAATGGCAGATACAGCTTCTCAACTTCCTGTCAAAAGAAAGTCTTGGTGGCAACTACATCACAGTTCAGCCTCCTTTTCAAAGCAATCCTGGTGTCTACATTCCCTCATAGATATTATTCCTGGGATCACATTGCAACAATATTCTTCCAAACATGTTACGATCTCAGCACAATTATCCCAAAAATTAGGCCTCGTATAATCTTCCTTTCATAGTCATTTTGAGGACTGTGCAAGAAATAACATGATCAGCACATTCTCTAGTGTGTGGCCACCACCAAGGACATGGTAGCTAATATAAGCATGCATATATAATAATGCTTAGGATATCAACAAAATGATAGAATAGGAGATAACATTCTGACATCCCCTCTCCAACAGGAATTCTGCACCCAACTACAGACAAAGTCTCTTTATTATAGTCTCAAAATTTAGGTAGGAGGTTGTGATAACTTTGTGAAGTCTAAGACTAAGACTTAAGAGTGCCATTTTGAGAGAGCAGACTGGCAGTGAGGTGGCAGATCCACTGACAGTGCTTCTGGAATTAAGCCTGGAAACAGCTGATTCACCAAGGGGTTTGGCTATAACCTTATTGGACCTTAAGCTTGAAACTAAAACCAACTATCTAGGGGTCCAGAGGAATCACAAACATTTGTGCCACAGTGGAGTAGCTTGTCTGCCTGAAGACACTGATCTCAGCAATAAAATTGAATGTTGCTTTGTCAGCTCACAATTGCTCACACAAGGACTGAAGGCAGACTCACTCATATCTTGTGGCCTAAGAATCTGAGCCTCCGTGAAGGGCTTGAGGGGACCCAGTCTTAGCTCAGGCCCCTTGCTTTGCAGTATCTGCTACCCAAACTGTGCAAAGATCTGATGAGAGGTAAGTGCCTATCTGAGCCAATAAGACAGGCTCACCAGTCATGATGCCACAGTAGACCTTGATGGGCCAAGTATCAACTCCAGCTTCTCATGCTGCTGTCAGGATCTTATTGCACCTGTGCAGGGACCAGCTGGGAGCTGTTTTGATCAAGGACACTTGGACAAGCTTCCACACTTGGGTTCCTGGACAGCGTTCTCACACAGCCCAGGTATCCACTTTGGGTCTTCCATAGGTTCATGCAAGCTGGCAAGCTGAGCCAACCTTGGAGCCTTTGAAAGACTTACAGAAAACCTGGGCTTGGCATGCCCTTTAGTGCTGAAATAGTTGCAGTGCACTGGCTCAGGGACTACAATAGCGAGTCAATTTATAATTTCTGGACGGCCTTGTGAAAAAGAATAGGCACAAAGCCAAACTACAGAGATTGGAATACCTACGTAATCCCTCATGTGAAGCCATCATCACGTATATACGAGCATCAAGAACTTTCAGGGAAATGTGACCTAAACAGACAAAATAATGCACCAGAGACTGACTCTAATATGCTGGAGACATGAATTCTCAGAAAAAGAATTCAAAATAGCTATTTTGGAAATAACTCATTAAACATGTTCATTATAAAATGTAAATTAGGACATCAAAAATTCAAAATTGGGAAGAGATAAAGTTAAAATACATAGTTTTTTATTCATTTATTTGTGATTAAGGTTAATTAGTTTTTAGTATAAAAATAACATTTCATATCTACAGAATGATTTTTGTAAGTCTCATGGTAATCAAAAGCCAAAATCAATAATATATACACTAAAAATAAAAATCAAGGATTAAAAATATACTACTAGAAAAAGATAACTTAGCCAAAAAGAAAAAGGGTTTAAAAAAAAAAGGAAACAATATACAAAACAACTAGAAAACAAACAAGAAAGTGGTGATAGTAACCTCCTAAACATCAGTAATTGCCTTGAATGTAAATGGATTAAGTTATTTAATTAAAATAATGGCTGAAGATATTTTTTAAAAAGGTTCAACTATATGCTGCCTGTAAGTGAATCACTTAACCAGTAAGGATATGCATAGATGGAAAGTGAAGGAATAGAAAGAGATATTCTATGCAAATGGAAACCAAAACTGAGCAAGAGTGGATATGCCTATATTAGATAAAATAGACTTAGGCTGAAACAGTAAAAAGAAACAATGAAAGTCATTGTATAATTATAAAAGTTAATACAGCAAGAGTTACAGCAATTATGAATATATATGCACCCAACCACAAAGCCTCTAAATATATAAAGTGAATATTAACAGACCTCAAGCAAAAAAAATGTAGCAATTAATATCAGAATTCAACACCCTACTTTTAACGATGGACAGACTGTAGAGACAGAAAATCAACAAAGAAATGATAGAGTTTAATCTAACTTTAGACAATGAACATAACGCAAATTTATAGAAAATTCCATCCAACAGCCAAAGAATACATGTTTTTCTCAATCGCATATGGAACATTCTTCAGGATAGATTATCTGTTAGATCACAAAACAAATCTTAACAAATAAAATCAAAATCATATCAAGTACATTTTCTGATTGCAATAAAATAACAAGTAGAAATCAATAACTTTAAAAACCGCACAAATACATAAAAATTTTTTAAAAATGTTCCTGAACAACCAATGGGTCAATGAAGAGATTGAAAGCAAATAAAAATTTACTGAAACAAATTAAAAAGGAAAAACAACACACTGAAACCTATGAGATAAAGAAAGAACAGTTATAAGAAGAATGTTTAAAGTGATAAATGCCTACATTAAATAAGTAGAAAGACCTCATAATAAGAGACTTAACTGTGCATCTCAAGTAACTATAAAAGCTAGAATAAACTGAACTTACCAGTAACAGAAGAAAATAAAGAAAAGAACAGAAATAAATTGAAACTAAAAAAGATTAAAAGATCAATAAAAACAGTTGTGTTTTTTTTAAAGATAAACAGTTAATAAGCCTTTTTCTATACTAAGAAAAAGGTTAACTCAAATAAAATTACAGACAAAAAATGAGACATCACAATTAAGTACAAGAGAAAGCATCATTAGAGGTGGTTATGAACAACTATATTTAATCAACTGGAGAATTATGAGAAAAGTAGATAAATTTCTGGCCACATACAGCCCACCAAGACTAACCCATGAAAAAATAGTAAACCTGAACAGACAAAAAATGAATAATGATAATGAATCAATAAGAAAGAGTGTTCCATCAGGCTAGGAGTGGTGGCTCATGCCTGTAATCTCGGCATTTTGGGCAGCTGAGGCTGGAGGATCACATGAGATCAGGTGTTCAAGACCAGCCTGGCCAATGTGGTAAAACCCCATCTGTACTAAAAATAAAAAATTAGCCTGGCACGATGGCAGGTGCCTGTAATCCAAGTTACTTGGAAGGCTGAAGTGGAGGATCCTTTCAGCTAGGGAGACAGGTTGTCATGAGCTGAGATCAAGAAAACTACAGATCCAGAAATCTACAGGCCAAGATAGGTAAATTAATAAATGTAATGCATAACATTAACAGAATGAAGGACAAAACCTTAGACACAGAATGTGCTTTAACAGAATAAAGTCACTATATGAAAATCCACAGTATTAACATAATACTGAATTGGGAAAAGTCAAAAGCTTTTTCTCTAAGATCTGGAATAAGAAAAGGTCATGTCCTTTGCAGTGACATGGATGAAGTCGGAAACCATCATTCTCAGCAACTTGACACAAGAACAGAAAACCAAACATGGCATGTTCTCACTCATAAGTGGATGTTGAACAATGAGAACACATGGACACAGGGAGGGAAAACATCACACACTGTGGCCTGCTGGAGGGTCAGGAGTACCAGGGGAGTGATAGCAGGGCATGGGGGGATTGGGGAGGGATAATATTAGGAGAAATACCTGATGTGGGTGATGGGGTGATAGGGGCAGCAAACCACCATGGCATGTGTATACCTGTGTACAATCCTGTATGATCTGCACATGTACCCCAGAACTTAAAGTATGATAAAAAAGAAAAAGAACAAGATGTCAACTTTCGCCATTTCTATTCAACACAGTATTGAAAGATCTAGCCAGAACAGACAGAAGAGATAAATAAAGAGATCCAAGTTGAAAGGAGAATATCAAATTGTTTGCAGATGATATAAAATTCTATACAGAAAAACCCTAAAGATTCCATTTTAAAAAGTTAGAAAAAAAATCAGTAAAGCAACAGAAAAATTCATTATACAAAAATTAGTGTTAGTATATATCAAAATTAAATTATCTAAAAATATTAAGAAAGTAATTCTATTATTATAGCTGCAAAAAAAACCATCTGGAAATAAATTTATCCAAGGTAGTAAAAGATATCTATCAGGAAAACTATAAAATATTAATGAAATAAATTAAGGAGGATACCAATATTCTAGAATAAATAATTAATAGTTATAAAATGGCAATATTACCAAGAGATTGACAGATTTAATGCAACCCCTATCAAAAGACAAATAACATTTTTTTCATAGAAATACTCAAAACAAGCTTAAAATTTGTACTGAACTACTGAAGCCCCTGAATATCCAAAGGAATCTTGAGCCAAAAGAGCAAAATTGGAAGCATATACTACTTGTCTTTTAAATATGCTACAAAGCAATTATAAAAAAACAACATGATACTGATATTACAACAGACACATAGACCAATGGACAATAATAGAAAATTCAAAAATAAATTCACACATTTCAGTAACTGATCTCGGCAAAGATGCCAAGAACACACAGTGGGGTAAGAGAGTCTCTTTAGTAAATGGTGCAGGAAAAATTATATAACCATTTAAAAATAATGAAACTATACTAATCTCTCACCACTTACAAAAATCAATCCAAAATTATTTAAACCCTTAAATGTAAGACTCCAAACCTTGAAAATGTTATAGGAACATGTAGGGAAAATGCTTCATGACATTGGTTTGGACAAGGATTTTTTTTAAACAAGACCTCAAAAGCACAGAAAACAAAGACAAAAACAGAGAAATGAGGTTACCTCGAAAGCTTTTGCACAGCAGAAAAATAAAAAAGACAACCCACAGAATGGGAAAACATATTTGCAAACTATGCATCTGACAGAGGAGTCTAATATTTGAAATATACCCAGAATTGAAACAACTCAAATAGCAAAAAATTAAAAAAAAAATCTGATTTAAAAGTGGGCAACAGATTTGAATAAAATTATCAGAATCTCAAAAGAAAACATACAAATAGCCAAGTATATGGGAAAATTTTTAATATCACTTGTCATTAGAGAAATGCAAATCAAATCCACAATTGCCAAATGCTGGCAAGACTGTGGATAAAGGGGAACTCTTCTATACCGTTTGTGAGAGTGTAAATTAGTGCAGCTCTGATCTACAATAATATAAAACTTACTCAATAAATTATAAATTAAACTGCAAAATTATCTAATAGACTCATGGTTGTGCGTATGTCCGAAAGAAAGGAAATCAGTACCTCAAAGAGATATCTGCCTTCTCATGTTTATTTCAGCACTACTCCTAATACCAAAGATATAACATTGTCCTAAGTGCTAATCCAAGGATGAATGGATAAAAAATATCTTCTGTAATTATACAGTGAATTTCAGCCATAAAAAACAACTAAGTCTTATCATGTAGGACAACCTGGGTAAACCTAGAAGACCTTATGTTAAGTAAAATAAGCCAAGCACAGAAGAAATGTACCCTGTATCTGGAGTCTAAAAAAGATAATTTCATAGTACAGAGTAGAATAGTGGTTAGCAGAGGCTGGAGAGGGTAAAGAGTTATGGAGATAGTGAGAGGCTGGTAAATTGGTACAAAGTTACAGTTAGATAGTAAGAGTAAGTTCTGGTATTCTTTGCATGGTAGCGGGACTCTCTTTAACAATAAGGTACAAACAACTATGAAAAGAGACACAGAAGGTCATTATATAATGATGTAAAGGTCAATTTAGCAAGAAGATACAACAATTAAAAATTTTATGCCCCAACACTGGATTATCCAGAAATTAAAGCAAATATCATCAGAGCTAAAGAGAGAGAAAGAAAACCTATACAATAATACTGGGAGACTTCAATATTCCACTTTTAGCATTGGACAGACAAAATCAACAGAGACACATCTGACTTAATCTGCACTGTAGACCAAATGGACCTAATAGATATTTTAAAAACATGTCATCTAATGGCTACATAATCCACATTCCACATTCTTCTTCTCGACATATGGATCATTCTCAAGCATAAACCATATTTAGTCTACAAAGCAAGTCTAAAAAAACTCAAAAATATTGAAATTATGTCAAGTATCTGATCAAAATGGAATAAAACTAGAAATCAAAACAGGAATTTTGGAAACTATACAAACACATTGGAAATTGAGCAACGTTTTTCTGAATGACCAGTGTGTCAACGAAGAAATCAGAAAGGAAATTAAAACAAATAATAATGGAAGCACAACATACCGAAACCTATCAGATACTGCCAAAACGGTACCAAGAGAAAGGTTTATTTATAAGTGCTTACATCAAAAAGTAAAAGAAAGGAAAAAAAAAGCTTCAAATAAACAATCTAACAATGAATCTTAAACAATTAGAAAAGCAAGAGCAAATCAAACGTAAAATTAGTGAAAGAAAATAAATAATAAAGATCAGAGCAAAAATAAATACAATTTAATTAAAGAAAATAATACAGAAGATCAATGAAACTGAAATTGTTTTTTGGAAAGATAAATAAAATTGGCAAACTTTTTGCCAGTCTGACTAAGAAAAACAAGTAACATCAGAGATGAAAAAGGAGACATCAGAACCAATATGTCAAAATTCAAAGGATCATTAGAGGCTACTGTGAGCAACTACAAGTCAATATTGCTAAAAGTCCATGTCCTCTCAAGAACATTGGACTGGAAAAAAGATTTATTGAATAATATAAGCAGAGACAACCAAAGTAGAAAATGGACAAATGGGATCACTTGAAGCCAAATAATTCTATGCAGTGAAGGAAACAATCATCAAAACGAAGAGACAACCTGCAGAATTTCAGAAAATATTTGCAAACTATCCACGTGACAAGGGATTAATAACCAGAATATATAAGGAGTTCAAGCAACTGTATAGGAAAAATGTTATAATCCAATTAAAAAATGGCAAAAGATCTTAAGACATATTTCTAAAAAAAGGCATATGAATGGCAAACAAATATATTAAAAGGTGCTCAATGTCACTGATCATCAGAGACACACAAATCAAAACTATGATGAGATATAATCTCACCCTAGTTAAAATGGCTTTTATCCAAAAGACAGGTAATAGCAAACGCTGGAAAGGATGTGGAGAAAAAGAGACCCTTCCATATGGTGAGAATATAAATTAGTACAGCCACTATGTTAACAGTTTGGAGGTTTCTCGAAAAAAAATACTAAAAATAGAAATACTATAGGAAAAGGTAATCCCACTACTAGCAAATACTCCAAAGAAAGGAAATCAGTATATCTAAGAGATCTGCATTCTCAGACTTATAGTAGCACCATTCACATGGCCAAGTTTTGGAAGGAACCTAAATGGTCCACAATAGATGTGTAAATAAAGAAAATGTGGTATATGTACACAGTGAAATACTGTTCTGCAATAAAAAAGCTGTTGTTTGTAACAACATGGTTGGAACTGGACGTCATTATGTCACATGAAATAAGCCAGGCACAGAAAGACACATTTGCATGTTCTCACTTATTTGTAGGAGCTAAAAATTAAACCAATTGTACTCGTGGAGATATAGAATAGAATAATGGTTACCAGAGGCTGGGAAGGGTAGCGGGGTGGAAGGTTAAGGGAGAATGGTCAATGGGTTCAAAAATGAGAATGATTAAGATCTTGTATTTGATAGAACAACAGAGTGACTACAGTCACCTACAGTTTATTGTACATTTTCAAACAACTAAAAGAGTAGAATTAGGTTGTTGGTAACACAAAGAAAGTATAACTTAATCAAGTGATGGTTGCCCTATTTATCCTGATGTTATTATTATGCATTGTATGACTGTATCAGAGTATCTCATGTCAACCCCCAATATATACATCTACTATGTCTCCCAAAATTAAAAATAAAACAATGCTCATATATATAATGAGCATCTATATAACAATATATGAGCATATATTATATATTAATATATAATAATTTATAAATATATATAAGCATATATATAATGTAATCATATATAATAGGAATATATGAATACACACAATACATATATAAACTTAATTTGATTAACATATTTACCTAAATATTGCTAAGAATATCATCAATATCTAAAATGTTACTCTTTTTGTAAAATCAGATTGCCATTTATTGCTTCAATGAGGATCAAATGACTCACTTTATAGATTATATTGCCACCAAATGTTCACTATGGGCCAATATTTATCAATTTCTTCTACATTTGAAGAAATTTGAAAATGTAAATGTGTATGTCTTCACAATGACCTTATGTGGTAACAAGAGAGAAGGAAAGAAAAAAATCCCTTGGGAGACACAGACTGCAGAAGCAGCCTGCCTGAAAAGTCACAGCAACAGGCAAAAATTAAACAACCTGGAAAAATCACAGCTGCACCTGCACACAGATAAGCGGACAGGGTCCAGCACAGAAGCCCTTTGTTCTTTGTATAATTAGTGAGCTACCAGGAAAAATTTCCTCCCTTGTTCTGGCATATACACAGTGGGCTCCTTGGAAACTGGCACAAAGAGGAGAGGACTTACCTAAAACAAATCCACAGTTATGTAAACAAGAGAAGTGGCAATTTGTGCTTGCCTAGAGACATACTCACAACTGCATAAGACAAGGGTAGTTCCGAAGACAACTTTGCTGGTAAGAGAAGTTGCTCAAACTGCTCAGAGATGAGAGGAGTTTCTTATAAAAAGCTTTTGAATTTAGCTGTAACCTGGCAATCCACTTGGTCTCCCCTCTTCACTGAAGAAAACTTACTTCTTTTGCTTATTAAACTTTCACTCCAGCCTCACCTGTGTCCAAGTTCCTAAATTTTCTTGGACGTAGGACAAAGAACCCTGGGTACTAGTTCAGACAATGAGAAACTGCTACATTAAGGTGCATGGATGAGAATGCAATAGTAGAAACTACTAATACCCCCATTTTACAGATAATGAACCTAGGACACAGAATATTTTAGTAACTCATCCAAGAATATATAACTAGTAAAGTGGTTGACTGTGAACCAACATACTAAATTAGGAGTCAGCATTTTTTTTTTTCTGTAAAGGACTATATAGTAAATATTTAAGGTTTTTGAGCCACATACAGTTCTGGCAAATGTTTTTTTTTTTAATTGTGCTACCTTGAAAAATGTCAAAATCATTTTATGCTCTCAGGTCAAACAAAATCAGGCAGTGGGCTAAATTTGTCCTGCATTCCATACTTTGTAATTCTTCTGCTAGATTAAAATAAATTACGTCCTTTCCTTTCATTACCTCTTATAATAGATTCCATGAAAGGATAACTACACCTCATTATTTAAATTTTTTTGTATTAAATTATTTGTCTTTTTAAATTAGAGATACTATTACTATTACATTGTTTTCTTTTACTTATAATTTTGAAGGCAAAATATTTGAGTAGAAATTTATTGTAATGAAACTTTAATTACAAGGAATAATGTTAAATCACCAAAGATTAAATGTTTGTTTGAAAATAATTTTCTTGATATAAGGTAAAAATATAAAGCTTAATATATATGTGTCATGATTATGCTCCTATAGTCCCAGTTACTCTGAAGGCTGAGACACTAGAATCACTTGAACCCAGGAGGCAGAGCTTGACGTGAGTGGAGATTCACCACTGCACTCCAGCCAGACAGAGTGAGACCCTCTCTCATGCACACACACACACACACACACACACACACACACCACACCACTAACAACAAAATAAGTAAATAATAGGTATATGTTTTTCATAGTCTCTGTTAATAGAAATATAATTACAATAAAATGATACATTTAGATGTTACCTAACAAAATGCAACTTTTCTCACTAGCAAGCATAATTCTTTGCCTACATTGCAGTTCTTCAGATGAATGGCATGAATTTCCTTTGGCTCCATAGTCATAGAAACCTTTTTATGTTGTCACACCAATTTGTCTTTTTGGGTAAGACTGTAAGGACCTAATCAGGCTGATGGAGGTTGCACAGTTATCAGGGCTCAGCTTTTGTCTGGGAACTCATACATGGTTACAATCTACCTTCATGAGAGGTAGGAGAATGGTTTTCCTTTAGACAATTGATCCTGAATTTTAAGTCATACCTACATCCCTGAAAATTCTGAGCTGGAAAGTTGCACAAAGATCTTCTAATCTCTTGTCATTCTTTTCAAATAAGGGATATCTTAATGCTGCTAATGTAAGACGTATTATAATGTGCTTTTGTGTGTATACAAAGATAGATTTATAATCAGAATAATCAGTAGTCCTTCAAATTAAATGCTTCAAATAGCATTTTCAATTAGCAATAACTCCTATAAATGTCCAGTTAAATCTTCGTTTTAAACACTAAATGTGATTAAACTTCTACTATGTAAGCTGTCATATTTACAGAGTTTGAAGATTTCTGCTGGATAAAAAAAGAAGCTTTGAGCTAAGGAAACCAATATTTTTTTAAATAAATCTATGTTGTGCTGGGAATATAAATTGTTTTTACTGCTAATTGATACATAGTAAACAAAAGTGCAATCAAGTGAGTATAACTAATCCTAATTTTTTCTCAATTGTTTAAATATTTAACATGTAAATATGGAAAGAATTTTCTGTGTGAGATTGTATTTTGCATTTGTCTTTGCGGGTATAAATTAATTTCATGGTCATGCATATTTTATATAGACTTTTTTTCAGGTTTTGTATTTGGAATGCCCATGGCTTGGTCTTTGGTTTGTTTGTCCTTATGTATGGGCTCCAAATAATCTAATTTAATTTTATCGCTTGAAACTCCAACTTCATACTGATAACTCATAAATTTACTTTTCTAGCTCTGCTTTCTCCAATAAAATCCATACTTCATACTGCCAACGTTACACTTGACTTCCTTACTTGAGAGAAGTCTTCAAAATCTTAACGTGGCCAAAATAAAATTATTGATTTTCTTGTCCCAACCTGTTTCTAACGTCTTCTTTCCCATCCTAGTAAAACATGAAGTTTATCCCTTTGGTCTATCCTCAAACTTACGATTCCTAAGTTTAACTCACTTCCCACATTCAATTCTTCAGAAAATCACATCAACTTTACCTATTTAAAAAAAATCAATTAACACCCTAGTTCAGAGAGTCTTTATTTCCCCCCCATAATACACAAGTAATTTAAATATTTATAACTGTTCTTTTTGCTTCCAAAGTTAAATCAGTCTATCATCCACATAGAAGTAAGAATGACTACTGTAAAACGTTAATCAGCAATGTAACTCCTCTGCTTAAAATTTGCCAGTGTCTTCTCAGCAGATTAATAATAAAATGAGCAAACAAAAAACTTTCAATGTGTTTTACGAGAATTTAACATATTGGCCCCATCAATGTTGTAACCCCCATGTATTCTCACATTCTCTCTTAATAAATTGGATATGCATATTCACCAATCTTTCTCTTCTTTGACCTTATTGACTACATTCTAGCTTTCCTTGTTCATTAGCTTTTCTTTCCTTTGCCTGAATTATTTTTTCTCCAAAACAGTATCCCATTTCACTCTCACTCACAGCATCTCAGAGTTGTTTTGTTTTTCAAAATTTTTCAACTTATGCTACTTACTTAATTTTTATTTTCATCAGTCCCCTCCCCAAATAAAATCTGATTCCAGATAAGTTCTTTGTTCTTTCCACTTCTTCATCTATTACGCCATTGAACAATAAATTCAATAGGCATTTGGTAAAATAATTAATCAATATATTAATGATAACAATGTAGTGCATTTAATTTTAAAAACCCTATAATTTATGGCACAATAGTGTGTAGACTGCATATGGCCACAAATTTTTTGTATCTGCTTCTATTCAATGGCAGAGCGTATGTTATCATCCCTTAAAAATGGTCTGGCCTTGTTACTAGTTTTAACTGTGTGTAACAGAAGTAATTTCTTTTAAGTTTCAGAGTTTAGGCTTCAGGAGGCCTTATAACTTCCACCTACACTCTGTTTAAAGACTGTCTTCAGACCACTGTGGAAGAAAGCTGGGTCAGCACGATGGAAGGTAAGAGCCTGTGTGAATCCAGCACCAACTGTCACTCATGTCAGTATAGCCTTCTGCCCAGCTAACCTTCCAGCACAGTCACATTCCACTGAATGCTGCCAAATGAGATGTTCAAGGCAAACATTATTAAAAGAAAATTTCTCCTAGCTCACGTATGTATAAATTGTGATAATGTAAAGTTCTTACGGTTTAGGAAGTTTGTTGTACAGTAATACATAAATAATGCAGAAATTAATACCTAGACATAGGGTGCAGGACATTAAACCTAAATATAGAAGATGTTGACTTTGATACCATATAGCAGATGGTGGCTGGAAAGGCAATAGGAAATCTGTAAAACGATATTTTGGAACACCTGGACTTGGGGAAAAGAAAACCTGTCAGTGACCGAAAAGCAAAGAGATCGATAGAAACTGGAGAAAGAAGAAGCAAGGTTGTGTAGCTGCAGAACAACGGGCAGTTTGCGATGATGTCTCTGATAACATGGCAGGTGGCAAAAGTACACAACGAACTTGTGAATCTGGACCAAGAGATCTCTAGAGAGATGACCTAAAGGAGGAGACTTTCTGTTTGTTAGCAGAACACAGAGGTTATACAGAAGGAAGTGTTGGGCGTGGAAAGTGAAGCTATTTCATGTTTTCTGTTTTTCCATGCAGGAGATTTTTAAAAGAAATACATGGTATTAGAGCAAAATCATATGATAATGTGGCTAAATCTGTATCTTTGTTAAGATCTCAGAAATATTTAGGGTGTTAAGTCCTCCTGAGGAGATTCACAAGAATATTCCCTGTGTCGTATCACAGGTCTCAACCAAACCTAATGGAGACAGAGCATATTTTAGAAATAATTTGTGATGTGGTTATTTAAGCATAGAATGAATCCTGAGATATTCATGAGAAACTTTCTCAGGTTTTAAAATAGTTATTCTAGTAAAAACATTGATATCCTGAAATAAAAGGGTCAATAACAGTTTAAAATTTATTTAGGCAGGAAGGGAGCTAACAGAGCTACATAATTGCAAATAGAGTCCACTTCTTATCTAGAAGAAAATGTCTCTCAAACGACAGATCTGGAAAGCCTGAGGGCAGTACCAAGAGCTCAAGATCACAATGGATTTGGAAACCATAACCAGATACGAGAGTTTGGGGAAGTGATAATAGGCTTTTGGCTGGATATCGAATCTTAATTATCAATCAGTGACATCTATCTGTGTATCTTCTTCCTCCTTTTGAGTGATAGTGTCTATTGTGAGTACTTGCTCCTGTCTCCCCAGACTAAGTTTGATGTATGGGGGAAAACTTTCCTTCACAAGTTAACAAGCTTTTGGTCAAAAGGAGCCATACCTGAAAATTCCGATCAAAAGGGATTGGTCAATATCGTGATCAGAGAAAATAAGGTAATAATATAGACATTTTTGAGAGAATCCTGATTGACTGTAAGTATTTTTTCATGTGTTGGCTAAAGGGCACACTGCGATAGATTAAATATGGCCATTAATTCTTTCAAATTCCTTCTTAGAAGAAATGGATCTATTTATTCATACTTTGAATTTGGCTAGAACTTGTGAGTTCATTTTACCAAAGCATGTGACAGAAAAGACATTGTGATTTCTGGAATCTTGAAGTTCCTCTATGGCGCTTGCTGATTTTGTCAATATCCATCTGGAATATTGACCTGAGACCACCATGCAAGGATGGTGATGTAGATCGATTGAGGATGAAAGGCCACAGAGACAGGATCCAAAGGACACCAGCTAACATCCAGCCAGCACCAACTGCCACACACGTGGATGAAAAACACAGGATTTTCCTTTCATGTGACTCTTTTGCTGAATGCAGCTGCAAGAGCAAACCCCTGGAAATCCTGCAGGAATCACCCAGGCAGCCCACTGCAATGTGACAAGTAATAAGCAATAAATTTTCATTTTAATCCACTAAGTCAGAGATAGTTTTAATGCAGCAATATATAACTATTAGGCATTAAGTTATTAGGTAATTACTTTTTATCTTCACTTAGAGATATAAGTATCTAGAAATTCTAAGAATCAACTTATTTTCTTTTCATAATTACTAAATGTCTTAAAAATTGTTTTTACAATCAGCTAACATTGGATTCTTATATTTATTAAATATAAGTCCTTACATTTAATAAATAGAGTTACTGCTAATTTTTTAAGTCTACAAATATGTATTGAGTGCCATCATTGTCTACAGAAACTGTGCTGGTGAAGCTGGAGCTAATAAACATTTTAAAATATGCATATTATAAGTTTATAAGAACAAAGGAACCCATTACTCTTTCAATATAATTCTTGACGTAAGTAGTCCTGCCCAGTTGAGCAAGTTTTCTTAATGAAACAGTTCAGCAAAATAATTTCTCTTCAGCTTTCCTTTAAACATTGACATTACGAGCACCACCAAGACATGTGATGGTTCGTGCAATGGAAGATAGAGAGGAGAAAGGAAGATAGAGGAGAAATGAGCGTTGTCTTAAGGATCAGACCTAGAAGCAATATCCATCATCTCTGGTTGTAAATCACACACACACACACACACACACACACACACACACACACACATGCAGTTGACCCTTGAACAACACAGGTTTGAACTGCAAGGGTCCACTTATATGCAGATATTTTTCAAACAAATGCAGATGCAAATTACAGTTTTTAAGAGATGTGAAACTCGCATTTAAAGAGAGCCAGCTTTATACTGCATATAGGTGTGTTCCACGGTGCCAATTATGAGACTTGAGTATATGGAATTTGGTACACTTCGGTGGCGTTCCGGCACTAGCCTCCCCTCGGTCTACTAAGGGACAGCTGTACACACACACACACACACACACACACACATACACATAATTTTATGTTATGTAGATTTAAGCTTGATTGACAGCTCTGATTTAGTTACCTATAGTTAGGAGTCATCTTCATTAGTGTGGAAAACTGCTACTCAAATTAGAAAAGAAGGATATTTTTAAAATCAAATAATTATCTATCTTGTCCCCAAGTATTAAATAGGTGTTGTGTTTATCTTTACACACACGCACTTGCTATAATTATATATATAGCTATTTAGAGAGTTATTTTAATGTATTTATAATTATATATTTTACTATATATTAATAGACTGGAACATAGAAGTAAGGAAGGCTGTAGTTAATTATTTGCCATAATATTCACTGTCCTCTTAAATATTTCAGGTAACATCAGGATCAACAGTAATTATTTTGCAGTAATGGCGTAAAATGGAAGTGTGCTGGTTATATAGCAGGCATTAAAAGCAAGTTCTTTACAAATCAGTGTAAATGAGTGTACTGGTGAAATGGTAAGACTATGTTCTGGGAAAAAGCTTAGAAGTCATGTAGGCTAAACCAATATCCAAATGAGTCCTTACTATCACCTTCCTTTACATATTCTGCCCTTCACAACCAAAAGCAAAATAATTCACCGAAAACAGGCTCTGCAATCCACAAAAGGGATATTAAGTGCTGAAAGAGAGGGACAGAATCCTGCTCCCTTCATATTAGTGTTTCTTCCAGCTTTATTGCAAACATCTGATAATGTTGAAAAGACAACAAAGGAATAAAAAGTATCATTTACATCTTTATTAATAACAATCTCTGGAGGTGCTGTAAAATCCATGCAATATTAAAATTTCGATCAATATTGTGTCGCAGCAGGATTCATATATAGGGAATGGAGAAATCCAGGTACTGAGAGTGCTTGTAGCTTCATTAGCTACACAAATCCCATCACACCTGCTTGATGAATCATCACGCATAAATTTTGACAAGTTCTGAGACTCTCTGAACATTAATTTTACATTCTTGAAAAGAGTGACAAGAGATTAGAAGATCTTTGTGCAACTTTCCAGCTCAGAATTTTCAGGGATGTAGGTATGACTTAAAATTCAGGATCAATTTTCTAAAGGAAAACCATTCTCCTACCTCTCATGAAGGTAGACTGTAACCACGTATGAGTTCCCAGACAAAAGCTGAGCCCTGGTAACTGTGCAACCTCCATCAGCCTGATTAGGTCCTTACAGTCTTACCCAAAAAGACAAATTGGTGTGACAACATAAAAAGGTTTCTATGACTGTGGAGCCAAAGGAAATTCATGCCATTCATCTGAAGAAATGGCAATATAGGCAAAGAATTATGCTTGCTAGTGAGAAAAGTTGCATTTTGTTAGGTAACATCTAAATGTATCATTTTATTGTAATTATATTTCTATTAACAGAGACTATGAAAAACATAACCTATTATTTACTTATTTTGTTGTTAGTGGTGGGGTGTGTGTGTATGTGTGTGTGTGTGTGTGCATGAGAGAGGGTCTCACTCTGTCTGGCTGGAGTGCAGTGGTGAATCTCCACTCACGTCAAGCTCTGCCTCCTGGGTTCAAGTGATTCTAGTGTCTCAGCCTTCAGAGTAACTGGGACGATAGGAGCATGCCACCACACCAGGCTAATATTTGTATGTTAGTAGAGCTGGGGTTTCACCATGTTGCCCAGTCTGGTCTCAAACTCCCGACCTCAAGTGATCAGCCAAACTCAGCCTCCCATAGTGCTGGGATTACAGACACGAGTCAATGTGCCCAGCCACATAAACCTTTTCTTTCAATCTAGGATTCTTCATTTCTGTATCTATGCCCCAAAGTAGTTTTAGTACCTAATGCTTCATCGAATGCTTTCCACACCACCGTGACTCTTCTTCATGTGTGAGTATAACTTTCTAAGTTTTTAAAGGCAGTAGAGTGTGCTTGGACATATGGCTTTGAAATTACAATTGTATTCTCATATAACTAAATTTTCGATCAACTCAATCAATCATTTATTATGATTGATGAACAAAATGAAAAATCAAGATTTATGTAAGAGACCCATGGAAGTCTTGAAATTCCAATCGTGAGGAGCAAAATGATGAGTCAGTAATAGCTTTTCCTATGATTCATTCTCTGAATATAAGCATTTGAAAGAAGCCTAATACACATGCCTTTATTTTCAGAAAATAAAGTATCACTTCTCGACTCATAGACTGTCATTATTTTCAATATGTATTTAATTTCTAATATCTAAATAAAAATATTTCACTGATAAGAAACTTTTGAAATCTTTACCCATTTTTTCAAAAGATTGAAACTAATCAAAAGCATTCCAAAAACGTTACCAAGTCTTTGATATGATTTTACTTTAAATATTTTCAAAGCTTTTCAATCTTTTGTCTAGACTGTCTAAGTATTATTCCAACAAGATCACAGTTTTCTGAATTGAAACAATGTCACTCGTGATATTAAAAACGGGATATATTTTATTCAGGAGTCTATGACTTGCATCTTCTTATCTTTTGATGCCTATTATAATCAGACTCACTGGTGCCACCATTTATAAAATATTTATACATCTAAAAAGCAAATTCTGAATGGCTACTAGACGAAGTCATCAAAAAAATAAATAAATAAAAAAGGCTTCTAACTAGCTTTTAACCCTGGAAGTAGGGTTTGAAATAAGAGTATGACAAAGTAGAAATATAATTTCTATAAGCAAATTTTATTAGTAAGTTTTACTAGTGGTTTATTTATTAAATGACAATAAATACACACTAAACTGAGGACTTGTTTTATAAAATCTGTTAATTAAGATAAATTTCTGATTAAACTATTTTAATAAAAAATTGTGGATTTTTGGTGCTTTATGATTTCAGGGAATTATATGAAAAACGTATAAATTGAACATCATTATATATGCTATAGATACATTTTATTTCTAATAAAATACTATAAAACAGATTAAAACATACGCAAACAGTTAATGTATCAAATTACCTAAAATAAGACTTCAATTTGTGTTTTAAATTTATTTGTGAAATATTGTTCTTCTGTTTCTGTGTGTCAAAATAAGACTAACATAACAATTTATTAATTTATGTGTTTAAAATAAATTAATCAAATTTGCTCAGGTATAAATAGAAAAAAATGAGTTCAGCAAAGAGGAGGTATTAGACATTGACATTTAGCAACACCGTACACTATGTACAAAACTTCAGTCAGTAATTATGAGTCTAATATGTGTGAGGAGTAGTAGACTGGCAAATTCAGGGAACTATTAAGAATTAGGATTTACGGGAATTTGGACAACATAGTATCAAAGCATTGAGGTGTGTGGCTTCTGGCTAAAAACCTATATGTCATTTTTCGGGCCTGAATTCTAGGTGATTATGAAGGCTTTATCTGGCAGGCTTCATGGAGGAAAGTGCCCTGCCCTTTCCATGCTAGGTTTGTGCATAGCTAGTGCGTTAGAATCTCTGAATGAGGCTTCAGCCAAGGAATCAAATTCCTCTGGTTATTCATGCTCTTGTCCATATCTGCATTTCAACCCGGAAGCCTTTCCTTGGAGGCCTCTCTATTGGGTAAGAGGCTTTCAGCAGAGGTCTCATTGGGCTCCTTTGCCTCGGGACTTAGTACTTTACCCCTCGTCTGTCTGCCTTTCCCTTCTCTTCCCCTGGCCCCTAGGTCCAAAACACCACACAAGCCTTTTGTTCAGGGCTCCTTCTGCAGTGACAGGCTCCTCAGGTCTTCGTGCTGATCTCCCTGATCCCTCACTAGAACCATGCCATGGGGAAAATGGGATGATTGCAGGAGGTGGCAGGTGGGGAAAGGAGATGGTCCTTTAGTCTCTTGCTTATGTATTTTCAGTAAGTGATTAGAAACTTGCAAGTGTTTTAGTTTTGTCTTGTTTTCTTAATCAGGTACTCCAGCTCTTGGCAGCTGAGGGTCTCCAGCTCAGCTGAACTGTGAACAGGCACCTGTCCAGTAAGTTTTTATCAAAAGGCATAAGAAGCTAAATTGGGAAATGTATGAATAAGATGCCAGGGAAATGGAAAATATAAAGCTCTGATTATTATCTAACTGTGTTTAAGCATCAAGTAGCTTGAGACCAGAACAGCAGAATATTTGACAATGATATAAATGTCATGAATATGTCACCTATCTCAGCATGAGACTAATGACACAGTGTGTGAAAACTACAGGAAGAGCTACTATGGAGGGTGGAGTTTGGATGGGAATAAGAGGTGGTTTTTTCAAATAGTCTTTAATTGTATAAAACCATGAGAATCGAAAGACATATTGGGAATATTAAATTTAAATATAGGCTTACATTATTGTAAATACCAAAAATGTTTCAAATACTTGTAACACCTATAAAACATATTCTCTTTGCAATACTCCTTGGTTAAACACACTTCTATGAACAATGCTTCCTTTGGCTTGTCATAAGAAATTTGGAAACCTGTAAGTAAATTGTGTTGTATTACACTAAACTGTTGACAGATGAAATTCCTCATCTGTCTCATTTCTCATGGTCTAAAGAAAAAACAAAACAGTACATATACACATACAAATGTATAAAATAATGATTACACCACAGTACTAGATAAAATATTCAAAAGTAATTGAATATATTCTATCTTGTTTCTCATTCCTCATATTTTGGCAGAGTTTGTGCAGGAGGTCAACTTAAATCTGGATAATCTAAGCCACTCTCAATTTCTCTTAGGTAAAGAATATGGGGACACAACAAAAAGGACATACATACTTCAGTACGAAAAAATGAAGACATTGGTAAGTTTTAGTACAGTTAAAAAATATGTTCTTTTTATTTTCAGGAGTTTGAGAAAAGGAAAGGAAGGGAAAGAAGGGAAAGCTGATTTAACACAGCCTTCATTACATTTGTCAAATTAAATCGTAGGAAAATTGGCAGTGGCTAGGGAGAAAAAAATAAAACTCTTTGCACTCATTATCTAGTGTTGCCCAAAAGTCTGATGACAGAAGGAGTGAATAAATAAATAAGTGGGTTACAGGATGAACTAAAATTAATTCCATTTAAGCACCTGGACATAAGCGATTACTATAGTCTTTAATATGGTCATAAAATATTCCAGGTAGTTTGTTTCTTGCTCTTGTGTCCAGCCTGGTCCTTTACAGTCTTTTGCTCATTTATTATGCTCTGTTCACTAAGTCATCCTCAAACTTGCTAATCAGCACTTAGGCAAATCTGAAATTTGCATAGCATTTGGTCCTTTGATTTCTCTGTCATATATACAAAAGAATTTTCAATTGGGATCAATTATTAATTCTAATTAGAATTCTAATAACAGTCCCCCGAATTACACTCTCCACTGGTGTTCAGACCTGCATAATTCCTGGGACTGTGAATTATTAATTGACGTAGTTATTACCTTGATTACATTACATTACCTGGCACAGCTGACCAAAGAAAGGAGAACAATCTCGGCAGTTATATACCTTAATCACATGAACTCTTTAGCAGCAGAGTTTTCTCCATTTAGTGAAAGAGAAGTCAGAGAGACCCATTCAGCCTGCCTGGAAGAAAGAGCATATTCATGCTATAAACTGCTATGGGAGAGGGCCAGTCTCTAACAGCTGAAAGTAACTCGTGGTGCTCGAAAACTGCAAGGAAATTAGGAACCTCCGCCCTAAAACCACAAATAAATGATTTCAACCAACAACCTAGGAGGTTGAAAGAAGACCCAGAGCCCCAGATGAGAGTGAAACTCTTGATGAAGATCTTAACTTTAGTGTAATGGGACCCTGAGCAGCAAATCCAGTCTTGCAGTACCCAGACTTCAGATATTTTGAAACTGTGAGAGAATAAATATGTATTGTTGTAATGTTTGCCAGTAACATGTTATGCAGCAAAGAAAATTAGGGAGAGAGAAGTGGAGAAATGTATCAAAGCGTAAGGACAATCAAAGGAAGGAAAAGAAAAAAAAAGGTTACCGCTGGGTTCTACATAACAATCTATATACAAGAGTCAGAAATCCAAATAAAGGAATAAGGAAATAAAACCAGAAAGCAACTTTGTGAGAATGAGTAAGGACAGGCCCGCGAACTAGAAGGTTGTGATTAACTCAGCCTCCGACACAGGTAGTAGCGGAAGGGGAAAGCAAATAAACAAACGTTCCAGCAATTCTTTCTGTCCGCAGGACTTTTCTTCACGTCCATGCTGTTCCCTGAAAGAAATTCAACTTACTCGGCCGGGCGCGGTGGCTCACGCCTGTGATCCCAGCACTTTGGGAGGCCGAGGCGGGTGGATCACGAGGTCAAGAGATCGAGACCATCCTGGTCAACATGGTAAAACCCCGTCTCTACTAAAAATACAAAAAATTAGCTGGGCATGGTGGCGCGTGCCTGTAATCCCAGCTACTC
>CM052665.1:2121944-2150073 GCA_028533165.1 Leontopithecus rosalia
TCCCTGAAAGAAATTCAACTTACTCGGCCGGGCGCGGTGGCTCACGCCTGTGATCCCAGCACTTTGGGAGGCCGAGGCGGGTGGATCACGAGGTCAAGAGATCGAGACCATCCTGGTCAACATGGTAAAACCCCGTCTCTACTAAAAATACAAAAAATTAGCTGGGCATGGTGGCGCGTGCCTGTAATCCCAGCTACTCGGGAGGCTGAGGCAGGAGAATTGCCTGAACCCAGGAGGCGGAGGTTGCGGTGAGCCGAGATCGCGCCATTGCACTCCAGCCTGGGTAACAAGAGCGAAACTCCATCTCAAAAAAAAAAGAAAAAAAAAAAGAAATTCAACTTACCCTTAAGGATTAACTTACACGCCTCCTTTTCATAAGGCTTTCCCCTTGTTTTTCCATGAAATTGCGTTTCCCTATGCAAATATACATTCTATAGCATATTCTACTTTTCCTTTATAAACACACACTATCGCTCATAACAACTTTTGTTTAATGTTTGTTTATGTCTCCATCCTTCCACGGGGAAAGAGAGTGTGCATCTTTCGCTAAGTATTAAACTTCCTGTGTGACCTGGTAGAAGCCCCACCTCGACCATACCTGGGCTTTCTGCTGAAACCGCTGTCTGTAACCCTGATGTGACAGGCAAGCAGTCCAAGCCCACGCCTTGGCCCCTGGACTTGTAATAAGTAACTCAGGTGTGTGCCTTCCACCGCACCCAGGCAGTGTGGAAACTAACGCTTATCTTGACTGCTGTCAACCACCTAAGTAACAATCAGAATGTCCAGAGTCCCCTGGTCCTGGGAGGGTCCGAAGCGCCTCACCCTCGCCCTGCCCAGGAGGTGGTTTACACAGTGTCCAAAGTCCCCTGGGCCTCGGAATGTCCAAAGCGCCTCACCCCCACCCCTGCCCCAGGGCCTAAAAGACCCTGACACCCTCCTTTCGGGGCCACGGTTGGAGAGACGTGAGTCCCCCGTGGCCGCCGGCAATAAGGACCCTGTAATCCGGCATAGTTTTGTCTCGGTGTTGACTTTCTATGCTCGCTCTGGTACGACACCTGTGCCTATCAATCACAGTGCTTGAAAGAGATTTCAAATGAATTAATGATTCAAGAAATGAATTACTACAGCTGATATGAACAAAGAGTTTCTACCTCTCCTTTCTATGAGAAAATGTGTGTGCTTTTCTTTTTTGAGGTATGTCTCAAAAGACGGCTATGTGAAAATGATTTACATCTTTCTTCTGCCTCTGTCTAGTTTCCCTGAAAAAACCCTTCCTCTGACTGACAAATTACGATTCTGAATTTGAAGATCTAAAGTCACAGTGGATCAGGACCATTCAACTACTGACTTGCACATGAAGTGGTATTTTGGTTCCCAGTCTTTTCTTTATAATGCCAATGATTTTAAACTTAAAAAGGACTACTTGAGGTATTGCATTTAAATTTTAAATTTCATTTCCATCCAGATACTTTCTAAATCTGATCCCTTTCCTTTTGTTTTCCATTTCTTTGTAATGGATATATATTTTTACCGTGGCTGGGTAGTTTCCTTACAGGAATTTGTATTCTTTTCTTCTAGATTTTACAATATAGTTCTGACCACCCTAGAAAATGCATTCCTACGGAAATGATGCTTGCTAAAAGTTTAAAGAATCTCTACCACATACAGATATTTGTATTTGAAAGGTCTCTGAAAGTTTCACCAGTGCAGTTGATCAGTCTACACATTTATTATGCCAGAAATGTGTTGAATAATATATATTTACTCTTATTGTTCCATTTACAATTGTACAGAGGCTTCTTTTTTCCCATAAAATCAGTTAAATAATAATTCATATTAAATAAAATTTTTTAATACTGAATCACCACTGGATCCGGAAAAACAAACAATTATTATATTTCTTAATTAAAAATTTGGATGCAAGTAGATGTTAGGACAAAAATAATGAGTATTTCTAAGGAGAATTACATTTCTTCTAAAAAAAATAAGGAGAAATATGATTGTCTTTGTGACAAAATAATATACCTTCCCTCCGTAAATGTCAGAAAACAAGAATTTTCTTTCAAAAGGTGCTTATCTTTTTGTTCAACAAATCATAGATATCAAAGTAAGAAAATAAAAATCCTCAAAATAAATCAAAGACAAGCTTTTAGAATATCCTATAATCTATTTTAGAGCATGTTAGAGCACTTTAGATCACTCTACCTTTTTATCATACTGTAAGCAGATTCAAAAATGCTTATAAAATGAACATTAACAAAGGCAAAAAATTCAATTTAAAAAAGCTGAAATCCCAATAAGGAAGAGAGCTATTTCTGAGCAATTAATCTAATTGCTCTTTGTCCTGTCTCAATTAATCTTCCTGTGGTAGGAGTTATTAAAAAATTATTTTGGTAGATAGAAAGGAAAAAGGGTACTAGGGAAGTTTTCATTTTTTAAAGCATCTCCTGGAAAGTTTCTTGTAAAGCCCTGGCTCTCAGAGCCTGGCTGGCAACCCTTGTTATGCAAGTGCAAGCTGTTGAAAACTACCCAAACATGACAATTCCACCCCTTCTTGCCCTTTACCCACATGTTCCTGGCAACATGGCTGCCCCCACATATCCCCACATGTGTGGAACATCATGGTGCCCTGCATTTGAATATTAAAAGGCTAGGGTGGGAAGGCCAGCATTTTCATGGGCTGTGTGAATGACATGCCTGGTCAAACCAGCCCTCTGAGCTCTATGCAAATCAGACATCACCTCCTCCAGCGTCTGTGTATATACCTGGCTGGTATCTACTGCACTTGGGGTTCCATCTCTCGAGTTTGAAGCCTCCCTCCCTCTGTCTCTGCACAAGGGAGCTTCTTATTTCTTACTTCTTCCTTCTTTCTTGCCTATTAAACTCCCTGCTCCTTAAAACTACTCTATGTCTGTTTTATTTGTTCTAGTTTGACTCTAGATGAAGAAACTGGTATTCTCTACTCCTCAGAGTCTATCATTACCAACAACCTCCCCTGGTACAGGCCTCCTCACCCCATATTACAAATGAGGAATTGGGGCTCAGATTATTTAATTCGTTCAAGTCAAATGAAGCTGAGAAGTTTCAAGACCACCATTGTAACCAAGAAGCATGAGATTCCCTCCTCCGTGTTGCCTATGTATACCTAAGGCTCTGTGCAATCATGCATTCAGTCAATGGATGTTTACTGAGTCTCTTACGTTTAATGCATTGTTCTCTTCACCATAATACCATAAGTAGCGAAAGATTCAGTTTTGTGAGCCTACCTTCTCTCTCCTGAAACTGCAGAGAATTAGATAATTCCTCTTTATTAATGACCTTCCCCAAACTTGGTTCCGAACAAATGTGGCATCCATGTAGTCAGAAATGCATAAACAGACACATAATATTTCTTTTTCTTATTATTATAATTTCTTCACTGTTTTAAAAAGTAATATCAAATGATTGTCATTAAACAACTGAATTCTCCCACACTTGTTGGGCAAATGTGATCATTAAACATCTCTCTGACTTTATGTCTATGTAGAGCCACAAGTCATGTAACAAGTAGTCTCTATTGCTGGAGATGTTAAAACGTCGCTCAGAAGGCAGCTGGGTAAGGGCTTTTAGATTACAAATTGACCTGACTTTCTCACTGTAGTTCAAATTACTTTGAAGTTTTAAATGAAATAAAAAAAATAAAGAACTAGTTCATCTTTAATAGGATAACAGTTAAAAGCCTGGTGCATTCACCACTTACTATTACCAAAAAGCTTTCTGCCTCCTCTTTCTCTGCAGATCATTCAGGTGACACATCTTTGTCAAGTTTTCAGCATAAAGTAAATGCAGGTCAAGTGCTGGATTTTAACAACAGCCAAAGGTCAATTATCTGATGTATTTGTTTATTGTGACTCTCACTTATACATGAAAAATAAATCATCCATCTGGAAATTCGATAGAAAATATGTATTATACACTGAAAGATAGGTATATGTAAAACATACTTTTTGTTTATGATCTAGTTATTCATGGCTAAAATAAAAACAAATGCAGACAAATTGTGTTACTTTTCAAATTATCCTTCAGTCTATTTACTTATTGCATTTTAATCAGTTAACTAAAAAGTACCATATTGCAACTGAAGACAAGCAACTTACTTTTTAGACATATAATTGCATAATTTTGCATAGCCAAAAATTATTTCTTTATGCAGTATTGTTATTTTGATTCAGGAGTTCCTTTAACACATTCCAGTACCACAGCTAAATAAGTCTATAGCTACAGAACAACGTTAACAGTACCAAAATATTTTAGAAGTGATAAGATAAATTTTATAATCATCACAACACCCACTTTCAGAGCATTAAAAAGTTTAGTCACATTTAGAAAATGAAGCATTTAGGAACTCCCTAATCTCTCTTGTGTTGTTGGAACTAGTAAGAGTGCATGTGGAATCTACCAGGTGAACTAGTTATAGAAGGCAATAGAAGGGTTTCTAAATGCAGGGCCGGATCTGATCTTCAGTAACTCATTAAGCCCACAGCAGTTTAATTTGATATCTGAGTTCATGTTGCCTTAAGTTACAATGAACATGAAGCTCACACATAAACCTTAAAGTTGTCAGCATGTTTACTCATAGTTTTTATAAAACAATATACTTGACCTTTTATTGATTGATTTCTTGCTAATTTTCACTGTTATTTATTTGGTACTTTATATTTTCAAAGCATTTGAACCACTGCCTCAGTGTCAACATGGAAGCATAGTTATCATGTATCTTCAAACTAAAATTTGTTTGTGCCAAACCTAAAGCAAGTCTCTCTACCTCTGAATGTCCCAGTACTCTTAGACCTTATTGATCCATATTATTAAATAAGTTATTAAAGGTAAATTCCAGCTGGGCACAGGGGCTCACGTCTGCAATCCTAGCACTTGGGGAAACTGATGGGGGAGGCTTCTTTGAGTACAACATTTCAAGATCAGACTGGGTGTATTAGTTTGCTTTCACGCTGCTGATAGAGACATACCCAAGACTGGGAAGAAAAAGAGGTTTAATTGACTTACAGTTCCACATGACTGGGAGGTCTCACAACCATGGTGGGAGGCAAGGAGGAGCAAGTCACATCTTACATGGATGGCAGCAGGAAAAATAGAGCTTGTGCAGGGAAACTCCCATTTTTAAAGCCATCGGATCTCATACGACTCATTCACTATCATGAGAACAGTGAAGGAAAGATTTGCCCCCATAATTCAATCATATATATAGTAATCACTGATGAGGAACTACATTCCAAGAACAAAAACAAAATGCGATTTATGGTGAAAATATTTTTAATTAATATCTGATCATTTTTAATTATATGGTGATGGTCACTGTGATGATGCTGCTGGCTTTGTTTTTAATGTAAGAGGCATAAAACAAGAGTGACTCCATCTTGAATAGGGGTTTCGTAAAAGGAGGCTGAGATATGCTGGCCTGAAATCCCAAGGGTTTAGGCATTCTAGTCACAGGATGAGATAGAAGGTCAGCACATGATTCAGGTCACAAAGAGCCTACAGATAAAATAGGATGCAGTAAAGAAGCTGGCCAAAACCCACCAAAACCAAGATGACGACGAGAGTGACCTCCGGTCATCCTCACTGCCCATTACATGCTTATTATAATTCGTTAGCATGCTAAATGATACCCCCACTAGTGCTATGGCAGTTTAATAATGCCATGGCAACATCTACAAGTTACCTACATGACCTAATCCTCAGTTCGGAAAGTCCCCACCCCTTTCCTGGAAAACTCATGAATAACTTACCCATTGTTAGCAGATAATCAAGAAGTAACTTTAAGTATGCTCAGTCAAGCAGCCCAGGCTGCTTCTCTGTCTGTGGAGTATCCATTCTTTTATTCCTTTACTTTCTTAATAAACTTGGTTTCATTTTACTCTGTTGATTCGCACAAATTCTTTCTTGTGTGAGATCCAAGAACCCTCTCTTGGGGTCTGGATCAGGACCCCTTTCTGATAACAGTAGCTCTAATAGTAGTAGTTAATAATTTAATGTAGAAAGAAAAGAAAGAGGTAAATGTATGAGAAAAAAATAAGGAGAAAATAGGGGAGGAAAAAATAACAGAAGAGAGGAGAGGAATGAGAAAAAAGATGAAGTCAGAGGAAAGATAAATTAAAATGATAAAGTCATAGTTACAAATGGCTTGCTTAATAGAAATTATTCGCTATTAAAAACCAGGGTAAATATGTTTATTAACAACCTGGTATCATTTAAGTAATTAAATGTACAAGCAAATAATTCTGTTCAAATTCAAGGAAATGCTTATATCAGTATGCTTTCTCAGTTGATTAAAATTTATGTTTTATGTAATTAAATATTTTAATGTCTTATGACATTTATTGCTTTTTTAATAGTATATTTGACTTGTCTTTCAATGTAGCTCATGCAATAAAAGACGATGTTAGAGATTTCTAATTTCACTATTGCAGTGGGGCATTTTCAGTGCTCTGCCCATATCCATTACGTTTTCTTTTAGTATTTCTAAGTCCTCTTCCATGTGCTTTTACTTCCAAGGTCCTCATTTACTACTCCTCTTAGGAGGAGTGTCCTGTTCCTGCTGAACAGCTGAGAGCTACCCATGCCTGAGACTTAAGTTCACCTTTGCCAGGCACAGATTCTGTCAGCAAAAGATCCCAGGGCAAAACTTACATTCCAGCATCTTCTTGCTGATTCCTCTGTATTCTTACCATTGCATGCCTTCTTCTTCTAGGTCTTCCTTCTTTTATATACTTGTTGCTGTTTCTTGGGAGTATTTTCTTAAAAAGTCATTTCATGCAAATTTTTGTCTCAGTCCTGCTTCAAGGGAACTTGACCTAAGAAAACTATAAAATGAATAAATGAATTGAGCAATTGTTTTTGGATTTTGTGTGTGTGTGTGTGTGTGTGTGTGTGTGTGTGTCTGTGTGTAAACCAAAATTTTAAAAATTGTATAATGAAGAACAGAAACTATTTGAAACAAGCACTTGTAAAAACCCAAGCTCATTTAACATTTTTTTTTCTCAGTTACTGCTGTGTTTTGGGGCTGTGTTTATGCATGCATTTGTTTGTGTGTGTGTGTGTGTGTGTGTGTGTGTGTGTGTTCAATGGCTGAGAGGTAGAGAGGCAAGTTGTTACGTTTATTATTACTACAAAATACCCCAAAAGTAGAAACATTACATTTGGAAATTGAGAATTATGAGAAAGTTGGTGTAAATTATGATATGTAGTGTATGGCATGAATAAAATTTAATTACTATTATGAAGAAGTAAAATAATTAAGTCATTTTAAAGACAATTATGAGTCATAAATATTTGTATGCATGTAATATTTATGTAAATGACCAGACTTAAATCTGTGTTCACATTATATAATGTGCCATAACCACATATATATGTACACAGTTTATATATATATATAGTTTACATATAAAAGGAAACTATATATATATATATATACTGTAGATATTTTGATAGATAGATAAGTGAACATACCTCCTTGCCTGTATATGAAGACATAAACATTGAAAATTTGCCTCCTATTTTTCTGATTTTCAAATTTTTATAAATTATTTCTACCAAACTCACATTCAAATAACATTATTAATGTTTGCATTGGGCACAGTCTATAAAAATAATTGTTTGAACTTACACAGCTCTGCCTTCTCTATTAGGAAATGTAAACCTCAAATAAGTCCCCCACCCAGTCATCTGAATGAGCCCCTCCTCTCAGCCAAGAGCATTCCAAAGTTAACTTGAAAAGCTGTTCAGGCCATGATGAGAAGTAGGGGTCATGCCTCACCGCTGACCATCATTAACATCAACACGGAGGCCATAAGACTGGTAGAAGAGACTCTTTAAGTCTGTTAAGAAACATTTATAATCTATTCTCTCTGAAGCCTTCTACCTGGAGACTTCATCTGCATGATGAAACCCTGGTCTCCACAGCCCCTTATCCTGAGCCAGCCACTCCTCTTTATTGATTTCAGGTCTTTAGATATAGTTATTTAATTAAGTTGTCAATCTGAAAATCTTTGAATCTGCCTATGACCTGGAAGCCCCCACTTCTAGTTGTCTTGTCTTTCTAGATAGAACCAATGTACATCTTACATGTATTGATTCATGTCTTATGTCTCCCTAAAGTGTATAAAACCAAGCTTTAGTCCAACCACCTTGGGAACATGTTCTCAAGCTCTTCTGAGGGTTCTGTCATGGGCCATTGGTCACTCATATTTGGCTCAGTATAAATCTATTCAAATATTTTACAGAGTTTGACTATTTCCATGGACAGAAATTTGGAGTCATATGGTTCACATGAATTCATTTCTACCCAGAAATAGTGAAGGACGGGCTTCTAACTTGCACTGCAATGTTAATAATAAGGCGAGCACACAAAATGATTTACCCTATGTAACAAGGAAATCCAGTAGTAAAGCTGGCTTCAAGCACAGCTGGATCTAGAACACATCATGTATTATTGCTGCAATATTTCTTAATACCTCTTAGCTCTGCTGAGAAGCTCCCTTTGATCTCCTATCTCTCTTACCTAATTCTCAAATGGGCTGTTTCTAGACAGTTGCAGAAAATGATAACAGACAGCACCAAACTTGTATTCTAACAGGAAAACAAGTCTGTCAAGAGTGTGTGCCTGTTTTCTACAAGCTCAACATGAAACTCACATACAATTGTATTGTTCAGGAGATCACAGAGAGACAGAATTATTATATGAGGGGCCTGTGACTCTGATGGGCCAGGTCTGGGCATGTACCTCACCTAACCTCACCTCACCTAACCTAACCTAACCTACATCACAGCCATTAAGAGTTGGAAAATCTCTATTATCAGAAAGAAAAATGAACGTCAAAGGCATTTTGGACATTGTCAGAGCAGGATGTCACCAGGTTAAAGTCCCTTCCTAAAATTCCTACATATAATTGTTCTCAGGTATCTAACAAATTGATTGGAAGGCAAGCAGAAGTCACAAAGGAGAAATCCAGGAAACAGAAGAAAATGGTCAATGAATATTGACTCCTTCTGAGTTGATGTGTTCAGTCTCACTGAGCAAACGTGCACTTTTGCTGACAACACTGAAGCACAGTTTTTTTTAACTCTAAAAAAACTTTCTTCATTCTTTTCTCAGTTATCTTTATGGGCAATGTTAATTGTCACTTACTGAAAATTTATTGCATTTATAATAGGTTGACTGCCATTAATTGACATCAATTTATTATTTTATTTATTAATACATTTATCTATTTGGTTAGTGTATATTTGTTAATTGTTTTCCAGGTATTAGGAACTATTCTGAAGGGACAGCATGCAAAAATTGTGAGCACTCATTCTCTGTTCTTGAATATCAGCGTCCAATTAAGAACAGGCACATGTGAAAAATCGGAGTGAAGTCTATAATCCACAGTGATTACCTTGGTCATCCATTTATCTCACATAGCATCTGGCACATAGTAAATGCACCAAATGCTTTATAAATATATAAATAAATGCACAAATACATAATATTAGTAGCTAATACACACATTTCCTATAGAGTCAACAAAAGTATAAATAAAACATTTAAAATATAGTTAATGGAATTGTTTTCTTTCTCAAATTAGTAGGCTAGGCTTAACACTCATTTATGTACCTTATTAAATGTCTAGTTAACTATAAATATTATTTTCTTTATATACTTTAGGAAGAATTTTGTTTAGTGATTTGGATAGCTCTTGTTCCTTTAAAACCTATACTAATTTAAAATGATGAAATTGTGATGTAAGAAAACATATTCCAGTAGTAGGTAGGGATATAAAATAATTTTACTTTTTTTGTAAAAATATTACTGTAGCATTTACTTACAGACAACATGAATAAAATGTTTCCATTGATGGTAGAGAAAACAAATATTTGTGGAATTTTACTTTCTCATGCTCAATTTTCTGTCATATTATTTGTATAACATTACAAATAAGTGATTTTAAGTAAGCAGATTAGTGTAGACTCAAGGAAAAACAGGTAGAAAGTCACTGATTTGATCAAGTAGACAGAATGTTAATATGTGAAATGTATTTACTAAAACAACTGATTATGCAAAATTTGTATTTTTAAAAATTTAATGTAACTAAAAGGAGAGATTTTAGGTGCAATAAAATGAATAAATGACTAAACAAATCAGGAAATAAAAAAATACATTTAGAAATGAGTTGGGTAATCAAATTACATTGAAGAACAGCAAGACGTAATTTGGAGTAAAAAGATAAGGAGGGGCACCACCTGGTTTTCGGTATGAGGAGTCATTCTGGTTATTTACTGCAAACAACCATTTCATTTTGTGTTGCTTCGTTGTGTTAGTCAATTTGGGCTGTCATTACAAAATAACATAGACATAGCTAAAACTTATTTCTTACAATTCTAGAGACAGGAAAGACCAAGATCAAGGTCTGGCAAGGTTTGGCTTCTGGTAAAGGCTGTTTTCTTGGCACACAGACAGCCACTTTGTCCTCCCATGGCCTTTCCTCTGACTGAGTGTGGAGGGAGAGACTGGGCAAGCTCTCAGGTATCTTTTCTTATAAGGATGCTGTTTCTATATAATCAGGGCCCCATGTTTATAACCTAATTTAAGCTTAATTAACTTTTTTAAGGTCTGAGCTCCAAATATAACCACACTGATGGTTATTGCTTCAACACATGCAGTAACCATTTTGGAGGAATACAAACCTTCAGCCCAAACAGTGAAAATGATAACTAATAATAAGATACTGTATCATTACTTTTCTTTTTTCATAAATTCTTCTTAATGTGTTTACTCAGTCTCAAAATGATAAAAAAGGTCATTTAGCACACTGAACAAAAATTGCAATATTATGCTATTTTAAAAATAAAGAGTGATAGAAGCTATTATTAATTCCTTCTACATAATGATATTTGAATCCTTAATATGATTTGAAGTTTGTCCTCTTTTAAAACTCTTGTTAAAAAATATTAGAACACTTCCATAAAAACTTCACATCTTGACACAGAATGATATTGTCTATAATTACATTTGTTATGCTAATTCGGAATTTCTTTTTCTTCTTGGAAAACTAAGGAGTTGCCTTTATATATTGCACTGAATATTTCAACTAGGAACAATAAATGCAATTTTAATTGCAGATTTATTGTTATGTTTTCTACCTTAGAAAAATCATCTCATTTCTTAGCCTTTTCAGTTAAACAAAGAAGCTGGTGTACATACAAAGTGAATTTATTCCCGCATATTCTACAAAAAAACCCATGAATTTATTTTAGATCCTGCTTTTTTGGCTGTTCTTTGCCCTTACTCTCTTCCTCACAAATGCACATTTCACCAGATAATTATTATGGAATCCAACTGAAGTCACCAGTTTTTTAGTGCAGAAATCACTGGACAAGTACCCAGTTGGTAAAAGGGTGCTCAGGGTGACAGTTTCAGTAACTGTATTGTACTGCTGTTCTTGGCCACAGACTCTGCTGGGCCCCTGAGAGGGTCAGCATCATAGTCAAGCAGTAAGATTTCAGGGTCAAGTAAAATTATAAATAATTTTGTACATAAACTACAAAACTAATCTAAATATGTGTTTAACTAGTATGAATTAAGGATGTATTATAAATTATATAAAGAGAAACTGGAAGCAAATTTTTCATGTGATTAATAAAATCTTAAATAATATATATATTGTTCAGACCTACTATCAAGTCAGAATCAGTTTGCAAAACTTTAGAAAAAAAATAGATCTAAAGTTACTAGTCATAAACCATGATGAACAGATGGATTTGGAGAATGCGATAAATGAGAAGCTACAAATACGGTAAAAACATTTCTCTTCTTTTGTATTGCTGTACTGATAAGTTTAGAAAACTAACTCTGTAAAATTCCATTGAAGTTAGCTGAACTACTGTTACTAAAATAGAAATATATTGAATAGTAAAAACCATTGTTTATATCCTTAGGTATCAAAAGTAAGAAACAAAAAAGAACTATCAACAGAAGAGCAAAAAAGAAATTGATTTTAATGATCTCTCTTGTTTGTGCAATCCATAATTTAAAAATCAAGGCATTTTCCCCTTTCCATTTTATCTAAGGGTAACTTACAGGGAAAATGATCAAAATGGCTAGATTAACAATACAGGGCTGTATCCTTTTTTCTTGATAGATACAGACAAATGTCGATTGTCAAAGGCATGAGTCTTCTGTTATTGGCTCTTATTAGTTCATGTATTAATTATGATATATATTCATTTAATAGTCATTTAAGTCTTCTACTGTAGGCATTGCTCAGAGTTATGCAAAAGCTCAAAACAAGGGCCTGTGAAAGACATCTTACACATACATAATTGAAGGGCTTTTACCTGTGCTCATTACTTTCCTGTGACAAGTACTTGTCACACTATCCTGATCATTCCTGAAAATAAGAACCCCAGTCATGTTAAGTTGATAGGGAGTGTGGTTGCCACATAAGTCACAGAGTTTAGCTGTTCTAGGGACATAGATAGACAGAGCACTGGTTGAAAGAGCTCTGTGAGCTGTAAAGAGAGGCATTGGTAGATGCCCTACCTCAGTCAGAAGAAAGAACAACACGTGTCTTCTCAACAAAGGCTAGGGGTATGTTCATTCTAACAGGAACAGATAATCTGCTGATAAAGCTCAGGAATGCAGAAACTGCCACTGCAAAATTGTCACTGAGATATGACCTAACCAACTCTATCTTGCTTCTGATCTCCAAGCTGTTCTTATTCATTCCTGGGTGTAGGCTGAACTAACTTTGCGAGGAATTTAGTTTATAGTTTAAAATAAATATAACATCCCTGTCCCAAAACGTACCTCTTTCTTGCCTGGGAACTAGACTGACTTTGCAGGACTAACAAGTTACCCACAAGATTAGAAATTATGGTTTAGGAGTCACGCAGCTGGAGGCTACAAGATTCTGACCCTTCCTAAATTGGTTCTAAGATCAGTGCTTGAGATTTCTTGCAGACCCTGTACTTGATGGTTCCAAGTTGGCACCATCCTAATCGATAAACTGGCTCATCTGATCTTGTGGGCCACACCCAGGAACTGACTCAGTGCAAGAAGACAGCTTCGACTCCCTAAAGATTGCATCTCTGACCTGACCAATCAGTACTCCTGGCTCACAGGCCCACCAAGTTGTCCTTAAAAACCGATCCTCAAATGCTCAGGGACATTGATTTGAGTAATGATAAAACTGGTTTCCCTCACAGCCAGCTCTGTGCAAATTCCTCTTTCTCTATTTCTCGATAAATTGGCTCTGCCTTGGCAGTGGGCCAGGGGAGCCCATTAGGCAGTTACAATGCTGCTCCAGAATCTTGGGGCCCGGAGTCCTCATCAATGCTGGCTATTTTTGTTCCAAAAGCCACTCTGGATTAGCTGTTTCTTCAGGTCCTAATCTACTCTCTTTAAGAGCAATCCACTCTGCTCAGTCACCTCCGAGCACTGTGGCAACTGGGGAAGACGATGGCCTTGTCAGCCCTGCCCCACATACCACCCTGGGCCTAGCAAGGCTCTGGAGCCCCTGCCCCAGGCTGTGGCACGTGCAGTCAGGGCTGCTTGCTCCATGGAGCCGGGAGCAGGCAGCAGCCCCACCCTCCTGGGCACAGCTGCAAGTGCCCAAGTCAGGGTCATAGACCCAGGATTCCATGTGCTGTTGAGGCCTCGGGAAGGCCCCCTTCCACCCTTGTAGGCTTGGAAGTACCTGATACCTCTATGGCTTCTTCCTGCTGTTGGTACCTGCCCTGATATCAGAGCAAGTGAGGCCAAAGCTGGTCATTGTTGCATATGCTTGGGGAAGTGCAGACACACCAGCCCCCTGACACCGTGGTCACATCCAGACTCTGGGTGCTAAGAAGCACGATTCAAGGGAGCCAAAAGGGACTGAGGGCCACTCAGTGCTGGCCTCTAGGTGACCCTTGGTGCAAGCAGCCTGGGAACCATGGACAGTGTCAAGAGGCAGACAGTCTCTTGGGCAGAAGGCAGCAGGCTCCAGGCAAGTCTCCATCATCAGGCCAGCCTGAAGGCTGGGGACCAGGCTGCTAGGCCCATAGACCAGCATTAGAATTTATGCTGCCTTTTTCAGCCTGCCCATGGCTGCATATAGACCAACAATGAGCATTTTCTTTCTTCCAAGGCCCGTGAAAGCCCTGGGCTCAGCCCGAGCACAGCAGACATTGGGATGACCAGCTTCAGAAAGAAGCTACCCCACTCTACAGCCTCCTTTCTGTTCACAGCTGGGAAGACTATGGGACAACCTGCCTGCAGAGAAGAGCAACCCACTCAAGGGCTTCCTCTCTTCTAAGAGCTGCAGACATCAGGACGCCCTGCCTTCAAAGATGAGTTACCTACTCTAGGGCCTCCTTTCTGCTGAGAGCTGAGAATATGATGGGATGACCTGCCTGCAAAGAGGAGCTACTCACTCCAGGGCCTCCTGTCTGCTAGGTGCTGAACACTCAAGGAACATGCTGGCTGCAGAAAGAAGCCACTGGAGCTACTCACTGTGGCTCTCCTCCGAGCTGTTCTATTGCTCAACAAAGCTCCTCTTTGTTTCTCACCCTCCAGCTGTCTGTGGGTCTCATTCTTCCTGGACATTCTTCACAGGACAAGCACTTGGGACCCATTAAATGGCAGGGCTAAGAGAGCTGTAATTCAAATGGCTGAAACATGCCTCTTGGGGCTCTGCAGTTCCTGACATCCCCAAGCTTCCAGGCACCACCAGTGCCCGTGCCAGCCCAGCCAGGGAAGCTGCTGGTGCTGCACCTGGTTCAGTTCTATCCTCACAGACACCCATGCCAGCACCTAGAGCTACTGGCCCCATGGCAGTAGCCAGTGTGTCTCACGGCACAGTGGCCAAACCCCACACTCAATCACACACCCATCACCACTCCATGCCTGACTTGCAGTCTCCCTTGGAGGAATGAGATACAGGCCCATAGTGTGAGTTGAGCACAGCCTGTCAGTCTGAATGGGTGGAATGAGCCCATTGGGCCCAAGCAAAACTCAAAGGCACCACCAGCTGCACGTTTCTGGCCAGAAGAGTGATACCCCAAAGATCCTGTAATTCTAACATCAACATTTTTGAACATGGATCCCATGGAGGGGCATGAAACTCAATTGCACGTGCGTATTTTCTCCTTTCGTAAACATTCATGGGTCCTGCAGTATGGATCTACCTGCCCCCCAGAAAGAGGGAGAGCCGAAAGCAGGGAGACAGGTGATATGCTTGACAGGTCCCACCCCCACAAAGACCAGCAAACAGAAGTCCTCTCATGTGAGAGTTTTGAAGGCAGCACATCAGTTCATACTCAACCTGGGATGATTGAGATCAGTGGGGGAAAGGGCATCTGCCATTGCAAAGGCGGATCTAACCTCACCTGGGTAAACAAAAGTCACAACCAAGCTGATTCCAAGGCAGTCCAGCTGTGACTGCAGGCAGACAAGGGACAGACTGCTTCCTCCAGTGGCTCCCTGACCCCTGTATAACAAAAAAAGAAACAAAAAACCCATGCATCATACAGCAGAGGGGCCTCATTGTTAGAAGTAAAACTAAAAAACAAAAAGAAATAGCTTCAACATAAACAGAAAGGACATCCACTCAGAGACCCCGTCTGAAATCACTAGCTTCAAAACTCGAAGGTAGATAAATCCACCTTTATCTACCTTAGATGGGGAGAAACCAGTGCAAAAAGGATGAAATCCCCAAAACCCAGAACTCCTCTTCTCCTCTAAGGGATCACAACTCCTCACCAGCAAGGCAACAAAACAGGATGAGAATGAGTTTGATGAATTAGCAGAAGCAAGCTTCAAAACACTGGTAATAACAAACTTCTCAGAGCTAAAGGAACATGTTCTAACCCAATGCAAAGAAACTAAGAACCTTGACAAAAGTTAGATGAAATGCTAACTAAAATAACCAGCTTAGAGAAGAACATAGACAACTTGATAGAGCTGATAAACACAGCATGAGAACTTTGTGAAGCATAAGCAAGTTTCAATAGCTGAATCAATCAAGCAGAAGAAAGGATATCAGAGATTGAAGATCAGTTCAATGAAATGAAATGAGAAGGCAAGAATAGAGAAAAAAGAGTGAAAATAAATGATCAAAGCCTTCAAGAAATATGGGATTATATGAAAAGATCTAATCTATCCATGTACCTGAATGTGATGGGGAGAATGTGTGTTTTCCAAGCTGGAAAACACTCTTCAGGATATTATCGCAGAGAATTTCCCCAACCTAGCAAGGCAGGCCAACATTCAAACACAGCAAATACAGAGAACACCACATAGATACACCTCAAGAAGAGCAACCCCAAGGCACATATCGTCAGATTCACCAGGGTTGAAATGGAGGAAAAAATGCTAAGGGCAGCCAAAGAGAAAGGTCGGGTCACCCACAAAGGGAAGCCCATCAGACTTATGGTGGATTTCTCAGCAGAAACCCTATAAGCCAAAAGAGAGTGAGGGCCAATATTCAACATCCTTAAAAAAGGAACTTTCAACCCAAATTTTACATCCAGCCAAACTAAGCATCATAAGTGAGGGAGAAATAAAATCCTTTACAGACCAGCAATTGCTAATAGAGTTCATCTCCACCAGACCTGCCTTACAAGGGCTCGTGAAGGAATCACTAAACACAGAAAGGAACAACCAGTACCAGCCACTGCAAAAATGTACCAAAGGATAAAACCAATGATACAATGAAGACACTGAGTCAACTAACAGACAAAACAACCAGCCAGTAACAAAATTTACACACAACAACATTAACCTTAAATGTAAATGGCCTAAATGCCCCAATCAAAAGACACAGACTGGCAAACCGGATAAAAAGTCAAGACCGATCAGTGTGTTCTATACAGGAAACCCATCTCAGACGCAAAGGCTCACATAGACTCAAAATAAAACAATGGAAGAAGATTTATCAAGCAAATGGAGAACAAAAAAATGCAGGAATTGCAAACCTAGTCTCTGATAAAATGGACTCTAAACCAACAGAGATCAAAAGAGACAAAGAAGGACACTACATGATGGTAAAAGGATCAATGTAACAGAAAGAACTAACTATCTTAAATATGTATGCACCCAATACAGGAGCACTGAGATACACAAAGCAAGTGCTTAATAACCTAAATAGAGACACAGACTTCTGCAAAATAGTAGTGGGTGACTTTAACACTCTACTGTCAATATTAGACAGATCAGTGAGACAGAAAATCAACAAGGAGATCCAGGACTTGAATGCAGATCTGGACCAAGTGGACCTCATAGACATCTACAGAACTCTCCACCCTAAATCCACAGAATATACATTCTTCTCAGCATCTCATCACATTTACTCTAAAACTGATCATATAATTGAAAGTAAACCACTCCTCAGCAAATGCAAAAGAACAGAAATCATAACAAACAGTCTCTCAGACCACAGTGCAATCAAATGAAAACTGAGGATTAAGAAACTCACTCAAAACTGCACAACTACATGGAAACTAAACAACCTGCTGGATAAACAATGAAATGAAGGCAGAAATAAAGTTCTTCAAAACCAATGAGAATGAAGACACAATTTACCAGACTCTGGGACACATTTAAAGCAGAGTTTAGAGGGAAATTTATAGCAATAAATGCCCACATGAGAAGCAAGGCAAGATAAAAAATCAACACCCTAACATCAGAATTGAAACAACTAGAAGAGCAAGATTAAAAAAACCTCAAAAGCTAGCAGAAGACAAGAAATAACTAAGATCAGAGCAGAACTGAAAGAGACAGAGACAAAAAAAAAACATTCAAAAAAATCGATAAATCCAGGAGGTGGTTTTTTGAAAAGATCAGCAAAACAGACAGACCACAAGCCAGACTTTCTGAAAAGAAAGGAGAGAAGAATCAATAAAAAATGATAAAGGGGATATTACCACCAATTTCACAGAAATACAAACTACCATCAGAGATTACTACAAACAACTCTATGCACATAAACCAGTATATCTGGAAGAATTGGATAAATTTCTGATATCATCCTGATACCAAAACCTGGCAGAGACTCAAATAAAAAAGAAAATTTCAGGCCAATATTCATGATGAACATTGACACAACAAACTTCAATAAAATACTTGCAAACCAACTGCAATAGCACATCAAAAAGCTTATCCATCATGATCAAGTGGGCTTCATCTCAGGCATGCAAGCCAGGTTCAACATATGCAAGTCTATAAATGTAATCCATCACATAAACAGAACCAAAGACAAAAGCCACATGATTATCTCATAGATGCAGAGAAGGCCTTCAACAAAATTCAACAGCCCTATATGCTAAAAACCATCAATAAACTAGGTATCGATGGAATGTATCTCAAAATAATAAAAGCTATTTATGACAAACCCACAGTCAATGTCATACTGAATGGGCAAAAACTGGAAGCATTCCCTTTGAAATCTAGCACTGGACAAGGATGCCCTTTCTCACCACTCCTATTCAATATAGTATTGAAAGTTCTAGCCAGAGGAATCAGGCAAGATAAAGAAGTAAAGTGTATTCAATTAGGAAAAGAAGAATTCAAATTGCCTCTATTTGCAGATGACATAATTGTATATTTGGAAGACCCCAGTCTCAGCACAAAATCTCCCGAAACTGATAAGCAACTTCAACAACATCTCAGGATACAAAATCAATGTGCTGAAATCACAAGCATACCTATACACCAATAACAGACAAACAGAGATCAAAATCAAGAGACAACTGTAATTCACAATTGCTACAAAGAGAATAAAATACCTAGGAATACAACTAACAAATGATGTAAAGGACCTCTTCAAGGAGAACTACAAAACACTTCTTGAAGAAATAAGAGAGGACACAAACAGATGGAGAAACAGTCCATGCTCATTGTTAGAAAGAATCTATTTTGAAGATGGCCATACTGCCCAAAGTAATTTATAGATTCAATGCTATTCCCATCAAGCTACCATTGACTTTCTTCACAGAACTGGAAAAATCCACCTTAAACCTTGTATGAAACCAAAAGAGAGCCTGCATATCCAAGACCATCCTAATCATAAAGAACAAAGCTGAAGGCATCACTACCTGACTTCAAACTATACTACAAGCCTACAGTTATCTAAACAGCATGGTACTGGTACAAAAACGGAGATATAGACCAATGGAATAGAACAGAGGCCTTGGAAGCAATGCGACACATCTTCAACCATCTGATATTTGACAACCTGACAAAAACAAGCTGGGGAAGGATTCCCTGTTTAACAAATGGTGTAAGAAAAACTGGCTAGCCATGTGCAGAAAGCTGAAACTGGACCCCTTCCTTACACCTTACACTAAAAGGAACTCCAAATGTATTAAAGTTTTAAACATAACACCTAACACCATAAAAACCCTAGAAGAAGACCCAGGCAATACCACTCAGGACATAGGCATAGGCAAGGATTTCATTACTAAAATACCAAAAGCGTTGGCAACAAAAGCCAAAATAGACAAATAGGATCTAATTTAACTCCAATGCTTCTGCACAGCCAAAGAAACAATCATTAGAGTGAACTGGCAACCAAAAGAATGGGGAAAAAATTTTGCAATCTACCCATCTGACAAAGGGCTGATATCCAGAATCTACAAATAACTAAAGTGGATTTACAAGAAGAAAACAAACACACCCATTCAAAAATAGGCAAAGGATATGAACACTTTTCAAAAGAAGACACATATGAGGCCAAGAAACATGAATAAATTCTCATCACTGGTCTTTAGAGAAATGCAAATCAAAACCACATTGAGATATCATCTCATGCCACTGAGAATGGCGATCATTAAAAATCTGGAAATGACAGATGCTGGAGAGGATGTGGAGAAATAGGAACACTTTTACACTGTTGGTGGGAGTGTAAATTAGTTCAACCATTGTGGAAAACGTGTGGCAATTTCTCAAGGACCAAGAAACAAAAATTCCATTTCACCTAGCAATCCCATTACTGTGTATATACCCAAAAGATTATAAATCTTTCTATTATAAAGGCACATGTACAGGTGTGTTCATTATGGCACTTTGTTAACAATAACAAAGACCTAGAACCAACCCAAATGCCCATCGATGATACACTGAACAAGGAAAACATGGCACATATACACCATGGAATACGATGCAGCCATAAGAAACGATGAGTTTGTGTTCTTTGTAGGGACATAGATGAATCAGGAAACCATCATTCTCAGCAAACTGACACAAGAACAGAAATCCAAACACTGCACATTCTCGCTCATAGGCAGATGTTGAAAATGAGAACACTTCAGTGCAGGGAGGAGAACATCACACACTGGGGTATGTTGGGGGGTGGGGGCCTAGGGAAGTGACAGCGTGGGCAGGGAGTTTGGGGACTGATAACACTGGGAGAAATGCTTGATGTAGGTGCCAGTGGGATGGAGATAGCAAACCACCAAGGCATGTGTGTGCCTGTGCAACAATACTGCAAGATCTGCACACGTGCCCCAGAACTTAAAGTACAATTAAAAAAAACATAATGAAGTACCAAATTTACTTTCAAGGAAGAATATTAGAAGCTCAGTTGTCAGGTAAACAATAATTCCTTTAGAAGGTAGAATATAAGAATGATGCTTTTCAGTTAGTTAAGTTTTTAAAAAAAACCCACCTTTCTGATTATGGCTTATTTATGAACTGAAAGGTTAGTGTTCCTAATGATGTAATTGTATTTAACACATTTTAATAAGCATAGAAAAGAATAAGAAAATGCAAAATCTAAATTTAGCACAAAGATGATCTATACTGTAGTTTCTATATTATAATAAAAAGTAAATAGAAAAAAGCAAAAAAATTTTGCAACTTTGAAGACAAAACAGAAAAATAGAGAAGCACAGTAAAATCTTGACCTCATGTTTCTTAGAAAGAAGTTGAAGTGAAAAATGTCTTAAAATCTCTCATAACATTGAAACTTAATGGTTTCATGTTTTTAATTAACTGTCACTAACCAACTACAAAGAGCTTGCATCTTGATTTGCTGTAAGCTTGGTTTTCTGGATAATAATGGCTCACAACTATGAAATGTCTATGAATATAATATAGTTTCTGTATTCTGACACTTTAGTTTTAGGGAATTTTATATCACACGTATTGTATTAGAATTATTTTTGCATGTTCAATTATTTCCGATAGAGAGTAATCCCTTGAGGGAACAGAATTAATCACCTTTTAATTTCTTGGGTCTATCACAGTGCTTGGCACATAGAAACTGATCAATCAAAACAAACTGAACTAAAATTTGCAGCACTTGTAATAATTAAGTTGCAGGCAACAGAGAGAATTACTTTAAGGTAAAGAAACTGGCTAGGAGCTGTGGCTCACACCTGTAATCCCAGCACTTTGGGAGGCCGAGGCAGGTGGATCATGAGGTCAAGAGATCGAGACCATCCTGGTCAACATGGTGAAAACCCGTCTCTACTAAACATACAAAAAATTAGCTGGGCATGGTGGTGCGTGCCTGTACTCCCAGCTACTCGGGAGGCTGAGGCAGGAGAATTGCCTGAACCCAGGAGGCGGAGGTTGCGGTGAGCCGAGATCGCACCATTGCACTCCAGCCTGGGTAACAAGAGTGAAACTCAGTTTCAAAAAAAAGAAAGAAAGAAAAGAAAAAAGAAAAAAGAAATTCAAAGTTCTTGAAATTGCCCAAAATTTCACTAGAATCATGGCAACTCCTATACTAGGTACCACATGAAGTTCTGTTTCTATTTGCCATTGTTCTTGCTTCTATTTGTTTTTAAAAAATTCAGAGTGGGTGCGGTGGCTCACGCCTGTAATTCCAGCACTTTGGGAGGCTGAGGTCAGAGGATCAGGAAGTCAGAATATCGAGACCATCCTGGTAAACACGATGAAACCCCATCTCCAGTAAAATACCAAAAGATAAGCCAGACATGGTGGCATGTGCCTGTAATCTCAGCTTCTCAGGAGGCTGAAACAGGGACATCACTTGAAACAGGGAAGCGGAAGTTCCAGTGACCCGAGATCACACCACTGCACTCCAGCCTGGTGACAGAGCAAGACTCGGTGAAAAAAAGAAATCCAGGATTTACCTTATCTTTACTTTTAGAAGAAGAAAGTAGCATTTAAGCTAAAGAGAAGAACACTATATCCTCAGTGACGTTGGGATTTAAGATTGATTATAATCTGGAAGACAGGAAAAGGGCCCTGAGTCTCTGGCAATGGTTTAGTTTGAAAGGCAGTTCCGTAATACATGGACATTTGTTTACAAAATTATTTTTCTCTTGTGTCTTTTCTAAACCAAAGTAATACATCAAAACTGAATTGTTGCAGCACAAACATATCACAAAGCTTGCTTTTGGGTTTCAATAATTGTAGCACTTACTTCTATCTCCTTATATCACAGCAACATCCAACATTAGTTTCCCAGAAACAGAAACAGAGTTGGCAAAATGTTCATGAGTAGTTATTTTCCTCTATGAAATGCACAAAAAGAAGTCGTATCACTGTAATTTTACTGTGAATTTATTGAAGTTGTCATCCAGAGCTTTGATATGTGAAGGACTCTAATGAATGACCCCACATCGAAAGAATATATTTGTCAGATACAGTGAACATTCGAATATCTTCTTAACGTCAAGCTTTTAAAATGCTTCTCTAGGATACTGACTGGAGATTCTGACTCTGCTATTTTGCTTCAAACACACGGGTAACATTCTCAAAAGAAGCTCCTCCTTGGGCCTGGATCCCACAGTAAGAAAACCTGTGGAGTAGCCACCTTGGAGCAACAGAAGAATAACACTGTTGTTACAAGCCACCGGCACTTCGAGTTGGTCATTACTGTAAAGATAACTGACTGAATCTGGATTCTCTACATCATGACAAGAGGGTCCTACTTAAACTGTATCTCCAAGTCCCAACCTTTATTATAAAGAACCAAAATATCAAGTTATTTTTTTTTGCCAAAATATTTTTATTTTCATCCATAAAAAGTAAAGAATGGTCATTTGAGGACCTTGAAGTTAAAATAAGTTGAGAATAATATGGGATATGCATGACAAATCTTGTCTTCCCAGAAGTATGAGATTTGCATTGCTTCATGCACATGATGTATTTTCATCATTTTTTTCTAAATATTTTCTAGTTTCCTCCCTCCCTCCCTCCCTCCCTCTCTCTCTCTCTCTTTCTTTCTTTCTTTCTTTCTCTTTCTTTCTTCTCTTTGTTTCTTCCTCTCGTAATTTTTTTCTTGGCTTACTTATAAGTAGATTGTTTAATATCCGAGATTTTTGCAAACATCTTGCAGTTTCTGTTTTCTAATTTAATTCTTTGTTGGTACAAGAATATGTCGAACTTTTGACATTTCCTTTATGGCTCCATGTAAAGACTACCTTGGTGCATGAACAATGAGTGAACTCCAAAGTGTGGATTCCATAACTGTGGGACGTTGTGTCCTATAAATGTAAATTAGATCAAGGTGGTTCATACTATGGTTCATATGATAGTGAATTTGCCTCTTTCTTCTTTTGTTTTGCTAAATTGTATTTCATATATCCACAATGATTTTGAAGCATTATTTATTACTAGGCATATACATATTTATAATTGTTAGCCTTCCTAAAGAATTGATACTTTTATTATTATAAAATATTCTAATTATCTCTTATCATCTCTGTCCTGAATTTGATTTATCTGATGTTAATATAACCACGTCAGCCTTCGTGAATTATTGTCTACTACATCTTTTTCCACAGTGGTATTTTCAATCTATGTTTTCATGTTTACAGTGCCTCTCTTGTACTTAAAGTTCATACCTTTGATGACTGTTTTGCCTGTGGCTCTTGTCTTGAAAACACTGTATTTTGCAGCCACCAAATTATACAGCATGATGGGGTTAACCATTTAAAATGATATAGTAGAGAAGTAAGAAGTCTAAAATAATTATGAAATATTGGTTCTTTTTCTTTCTCTTTCTCCTCTGTCTCCTCTTTGTGTGTATGTGTCTCTATTTCTCTTATCAATATGATTTCTTTTTCCAGGAACTTCATAAGCATAGAAGAAATGTAGGACTTTGAAAATAAATAAAAATTTAGGATGTTGGGTACATAAATATTTTGGCATAGATGCAACTGTCGCCAGTTGGTAATGGTAATGATTCAGTTTTAGGCATTTGATCATATATTTATGTAATTTTATTAATTTTTATTGATAAATATTGCCTACTTAAATATGACAAAATACTATATATGCATATACATGCATAAGACCACTTATGTACATCCTCCTGTACACTTTAAATCACCACTCGTTTATAATACTTAATATAATATAAATGCTACATAAATAGTTGTTATACTATATTAGTTTTTATTTATATTTCTAATTTTTGTGGTTATAGTTTATTTGTATTAGGTATTTTTGATCTGCAGTTGGTTAAGTCCATTAATATGTAACCCACACACATAAAGTCTCAATGTAATATTGTATTAGCCTGGATATTTTATTTTTCTAAAGTGATGGCATTTCTTCTGACATTGAGGTTAGGAACAAATGCATTTCTCTAAGCAATATTCATATTTCAAAAAATATTTCACTTACTATTTATCTCAGAAAGTGCTGCTGGATAAATATGCCTGAATAAAATCATTATGTTGTGAAGCTTTATTAATATTATAGCATTGCTTTTGGAAAAAAACATAACTGTGAAATTTCTCATTAGCTACTTTGGAATATTATTTATTGTTGATGCAGCCTCAACTGAATTTACATTTAACTTTTGCTACTTTCTTGGTAACAAAAATAATGTCTTCAAATTGTTTTTTCTTTAGATTTTCTAAGTAAAATGTTCACCGTGTAGTTCCTGCATACTTCAAATTAGAGTTATTTTCCCAAAATATATACTGTAAAATAGTATTTGCGACACAAGGAAAAGGGTTCTTTATCAAAATGGCACATTCACATAAATGATTTGGATTCAAAAGCTCTGAACATAAGCCAAAAAATGCAAAATTTTATAGCTAACTAATTTCACTTGACTCTCCATATTTTCCAAGGTATACTTCATGTAATGGTTTGCTATTATTTTAGTTTTTGTAGATTGGCACTATTATATTACCCTTTTACAAGTTAATAAAAGACTTCTATGAACAAATTGATGAGGAGTATCTTTATTTGAGAGATGGATGTTGCAGTTAAATGATTATTGACATTGCTTCCAAAAACATTAAAAAATAATTCTTTAGTTAATACTGTAAAACATGTTTTACAAACCCAAGTTTTAAAAAGTCTTATATTCAATAGACATAATATTAATATGTGAAAATTCTATAAAACGTCATTTGTATACCTGCTTGGGACATACAGTTAGTACTTTGAGAATAGTTCCATTCCATGGGTCTTAGAGAAACCCTAGGATGTAAGGATTTACAAGGTCTTCCTGCTTACTTAAATCACCCTCCAATATTAAATTTTTGCATATGTTTTAACAAAAAGATTATTTATACTTCTAGTTACAGCATTATCTATTTTCTTACAGATTTAATGTTTCTATTCAGAACTTTGAAATTTACCCAGCGTACCTAGAAGTGAATTACCATTTATTCCATTATGATGATCTTCAGTTCTATGAATAACAAATTCTCTTATATTTGACTTTACTAATATTTTATTATTTTACCATCATAATGTTGAATCATTTATGAGCACATTCATTTATAAACTCACTGAAAATTTACCTTCAATAATAACAATGGGTGTGAACGAGTCTGAAAAAAAATACTGAGTTCAAAGCCTGTTATTTCCAAATAATCTAGTTTGGTTTGTAGGAGGATGGAAATGCCCCTCAAATCTCAGATCATGAAACCTTTCCTTGGATGAAATATTAAGCAAACTTTATTAAGATGGTCAAATTAAATGATTGGGTAAAGAAGTACAAAACTTCAATAAAACATTTGTGTTAAAAACAAAGGAAACTTGCACTTTGGGAGGCCGAGGCGGGTGGATCACGAGGTCAAGAGATCGAGACCATCCTGGTCGACATGGTGAAATCCTGTCTCTACTAAAAATACAAAAATTAGCTGGGCATGGTGGCGTGTGCCTGTAATCCCAGCTACTCGGGAGGCTGAGGCAGGAGAATTGCCTGAACCCAGGAGGCGGAGGTTGTGATGAGCCAAGATTGTGCCATTGCACTCCAGCCTGGGTAACAAGAGTGAAACTCTGTCTCAAAAAAAAAAAAAAAAAAAAAAAAAGAAAAGAAAAGAAATGTGTTTTTGTTTCATTTTAAACTTTTATTTTAGGTTTACGGCTATATGTGCAGGTTTGTTATATAGGTAAATGCATGTCTTGGGGGTTCGTTTTCAGACCATTTCATTACCCAGATACTAAGTCTAGTACCTGACAGTTATTTTTCTTGCTCCTCTCCACCCACCACCCTCCTCCCTCAGCTAGGCCCCAGTGTCTGTTTGTCCCCGCTTTGTGTCCTTGTGTTCTTATTGTTTAGTTCCCACTTATAAGTGAGAGCATACAGTATTTGGATTTCTTCTCTTGCATTAGTTTGCTAAGGATAATGGAAAAAGAGTATGTTGTTATGAGGTCAGGGCATTTCATGGCAGGGAGAAATTTATTATAGAGTACCTGAGGCCTTGCCTTTGAATCGGGAAGAGGTTGAGGACCTAACTTCATTTTGACATAGACAAAACCATAATTTAGCATAGTGCACACAAAAGATTATAAATGTATATTCTACCAAAGGTACAATTTGAAGACTATGGTAAAACTCAATCCATTATCAGAGAAGCCTCCTCAAAACTTTTCCAGAATTTCTCCTTGGCACATATTTGTATAATTTAGAGGAGATAGTTTTTCAGCATGTGGTGAGTCTATTTTTGAGTTTGATTGATTCAGTGTTAACGTAGGTAAAAATGGAGTGGTATGTATCTGGAAATAGAGGATGGAGGCCAAAATAGGGATAGAAAATAGAACAAACAGAACAAATGTGTGAACATTTAACTATTGGGCTTTGGGTCAGTGGGTCAGAAGAGAGAACTGAAAATGTCTTTAAGTATTTTGATTCCAAAATGGATAATTACAACTCTGAGTAGGACCAAAATTTAATTATGTAAAAATATTCTGACTGGATTCCAGATCAAAAAATAAACTTCTTTTCAAGTGTTGGTACAAGTGCTTGGCCTATCTGATTTAGAGTAACACATTAATATAAATAGAAAGTTTTATAATTATGAATTTCAAACAAACTTCATTTTTTGTTTTTATTTTTTCTACTATATATAAATTATTAATTCAGAATATTTTTATACATTGCAATATGTTTCAAAAAAAAAACTACCTTTCTAAAAAGCAATGAACTCTAAAGTCCTTAAAAGGAAAAAGTAATATATCATTCCAATGTAACCACGTCGGTTGCATTGTAGCATGCTATGACATGTGTTAATGGTGGTAAAACTGTTATTAGCAATGACTATTTTATTTTCAGTAAAAATATTTGTAAAGCCCATTGATCAAACATGACCAGTATTGGAATTTCACATTAGGAGAATGAACATTCACGAAATAAAATTTTAGAAAATGCCCCAATATAAAGTAATTCTATCTTACAAACTAATATAGGAAAACGAGTTTTAAATCACTCCAAACCACTTAAATTACTTTTCAGTGTCCACTTCATGCACTACATTTTAAGTTCATTATCACTGAAACATATGCTCTGCTGAATGTAATATTAATATTAGGAAATAGCCCTTTATACTTTATGGTGAAGTCTATTAGATGACTTACTATGAATATTTTACTAACAGATAATGTAAATCTAATGGTTTTAAAGAAGTACAATTTCTAAGTGGCAGTTTAGGAAATATTTAAAGTAGTAAAACTTTAAGAATAGAAAGAGTTCTTCATAAAAACTTACTTTACACATTTTTCAGATTTCAAAATATTCTATTTTCTCTTCAATTGAGGAAAGTAATTTACACATTTGAGAACTGGTTCACACTGCCCCTAAATCAAATAATTAATGTTAAACTCTACAATTATCAAATATCATATTTTAGTTTTATACATATTGTTTATAAGACTAATGTAGCCTTAAAT
>CM052665.1:2150173-2169491 GCA_028533165.1 Leontopithecus rosalia
TGGAGTGCAATGGTGCGATTTTGGCTCACCGCAACCTCCACCTCTTGGGTTCAGGCAATTCTCCTGCCTCAGCCTCCCGAGTAGCTGGGATTACAGGCATGTGCCATCATGCCCAGCTAATTTTTTGTATTTTTAGTAGAGACGGGGTTTCACTATGTTGACCAGGATGGTCTCGATCTCTTGACCTCGTGATCCACCTGCCTTGGCCTCCCAAAGTGCTGGGATTACAGGCCTGAGCCACCGCGCCTGGCCTCTTCTCACTATATTTATAGTGTGGGTGTGTCTATTAGAAGTGGAATGATCTCACAAACTTTGGCCATCTTAGTGTGATATTAACGGAGATGTTGGAAGATTCTCCAGAAATGTCTTGCTGCTTCATTGGAAACAGTATATAAAATTCATTATAAATTGATTTTTGTTTTGCCATTCAAAATAATGTTTTAGAAGCATCCAGATTACTGGAGAGCTGGGTATTGTAAGATTTATTGCTGAGGTAAAACAAGGAATCTGAGGCAAGTCTAAGAAAGTGAGAAGTTAATTTATTCAGCTCTCAGGAGAGCTTCAGTGGTCTAAGGGGTAGCCAGAGAAGTCGTGCTGAGCTGTTCAGTGTGTGGGGTTTTATGGGGCATGCTGGCAATTGATTGGTTACTGGGGAAACAAAGAGAAGGCATTTCTATTGGCTGTTGAGGAGCAGGAAGTACATGGAGCTAAAGTAGGAAGTACATGAAACTAGCTGCCATTGGTAGGTGGGCGGGACCTTGGGTACGAGGCCTTCCGGGGGTGTACAGGGCAGGCTATTGCTGGGCAGGGTACTGTGAGGCTTCTTTAAAAAATTTCTCTGCAGCATTTTTTAACAGCGGGCTGGAGGTTGGATGCATAATTTAGTGCTGAGTGTGGGCTTGGGCATGGTATGCAGAGGCAGGTGCAGGGAAGCCATGTGGGGAAGCCAGATAATGAGCTCGGGTGATGACACAGTTATCAGGCACGGACAGTGATGCATGTGTCTGTTTGACTCCCTGCAAGGCAACCGGCCTTACAGGTATTAATCAAGGGTTTTAAAATATCTTTAAAAAAAATCCATTACACTAATATTAAGCATTTTTTTAGCTGAAGAATGTTATGGAATACATTGATAAACAATGGCAAGAATGTGAGGAGATATTTTTACTAACTGAAACAAAAAATAGTTTCTAGAATGTTAAGAAACTATTGAAAACTCACAAATAAAACAGCTGCCAAAAAGAAAAATAGTAAAAGATACACACAGGGAATTTTTTAATGTAAAAACTAAAAATGCTGCCAGAATATAACAAATTACCCTAAAGTCATTGCTGTAGTGGATCGGCTTTCCAAAGCTATACCTATGTCCTAACCACTAGAACCTATTAATGTGACCTTATACAAATGGGTCTTTGCAGATATAAACAAATTCAGCATCTTGAGATGAGATTATCTTGGATATCTGGGTGATCTCTAAATCCAATGACAAGCACTTTTATAAAAAAGGAGAAGATACACGAACACAGAGGAAAAAGCCTTATGAGGGAGGCAGAGATTAGAGTTAAGTAGACACAAGCCAAGGAATGTTGAGCCACCAGAAGCTGGAAGAAACAAGGAAGGTTGCTTTAGTATATAGTTCAGAGAAAGTGGGGCCCTACTGGCCTCTCAGTTTTGTAGTTTTGGACTAAAGAACAATGACGAAATCAATTTCTTTCTTTTTTTTTAAAGGAGAGAAGGAGAGGAAGAAAGAGGAAGTAAAAGAGGGAGAGAGAACAGGAATATTGCTTTATTCTAAAAATGGGTATTAATAATGGCTGACCAATATTTTGTGTATTTAAAGTGGAGAATGTATATTTTGTGTATTTAAAGTGGAGAGCGCTATACATATTTATTGAGTTTACTTGTTCCGGATCTGAATTGAAGTCCTGGATATCCTTATTAATTTTCTGTCTTGTTGAGTCTAAATCTCTTTATGGGTCTTATGTATCTGGGTGTTAGGATCATTAGCTCTTATTGTTGCATTGATCCTTTTACCACTGTATCTTTGCTGCTTTGAAATCTATTTTATCAGATGCGAGAATTGCAACTCCTGCTTTTTGTTTATTTCTTTATTTTTGCTCCCCATTTGGTTGGTAAATCTTTCTCCAACCCTATGTTTTGAGTCTTTGTGTATAACAATAGAAATCAATTTCTATTGTTTCAAGCTACCCGGTTTGTAACTGCTTGTTACAATAGCCCTAGGGAAGGAACACAACTAGTCCACAGAGAAAGCAAAATATAAAATTACTGATTGTAAATGGAAAAAAATAAAAATTTAGAAATTTCTAAGTTTTAACGGTAATGTAAGGGCATAGCAATCCTTCTGTATATCTGATGGGACTGAGATTCCAAATGACTATACTAGTTAATTGGAAAACAACATCCTGTATACAGATGACTCAGATATTCTAGTTCTGGCTGAATGTCCTAGAGAATATTTACATACTTCCTGAAATGGACATGTGTAAAGATGATTGTTATAGCTTTGTTTAGAGTGGTACAGAAAGGGCAAAGTTGGAGGCAACATGAATATCCATTGCTGGGACGGTGGAAAGAAACAGTGCAGTGTAATGTGATTGATACTGATAATGAAAACACTACCCATTCTCTCTCTCTCTAACATACGTGCACAGATACATGTATGCATATTGCAATGCATGCATACACACACATATGCACATATGTACATGCATACTATACACATTTACTTAGACTATGCAATGTTAAGATATGTTCACATAAACAGATATGTATTAAACACATCAGAATGGTTTCCTATATGCTAGATATATGCAGACAGATTGTAGTTATGAAAGAAAATGAATGTATCAGTATGTTTAACTGAAAGAGGCCCCTGAATGCACCAACGAAAATAATACACTATGGACAACTTAAGATTATGATTAACTTAACCCTCTGTACCTGAGGTCTCTCTTCAGATACAGTATAGTCATGTGTTGCTTAATCATGGGGTTATATTCCAAGAAATGTATCATTAGGTGATTTCTTTTGTGAACATCACAGAGTGTCTAAACTTAGAAAGTAGGGCCTACTAAAGACCTAGGGTATGTGGTATAGCATGTTGCTCCTAGGCTGCAAACCTGTTTAGTATGTTAGTACTAAATACTGCAGACAATTATAACACCTGTATTCTTATATCTAAACATAGAAAAGAAACAATAAAAACACAGTGTTATAATCTTATAGGATGATGGTCTCATATGTGGTCTGTCATTGGCTGAAACATAGTTCTGTGATGCATGACTAATTATATACCTTATTATATAATTATAATTATATAATATATACTATTATATACCACTGAGTTCTTCTGTACGCAAAGCACTGACATATATAATTTATTGATGGCAACAGCAATTAAATATTTTTCTTGGTTTATAATCCAGTGAAAGAGACACATGTACAGGAGTATATTAGAGAGTAAATTGTGATAGATGTACAAGGAACAGACTTACATAAGTAAAGATATGGAAACATTAATTATAAGATAGTCATTTGCAAGACTTATGGCAGAGTTATAATTTGAGTTGCACCTTCAAGAATAGAATAATCTTGGGAGGTGGGGGAGAAAAGAATGAGAAAAATGCCAGATATAATTAGTGTATGCTGTGTTGAGAGGTGAAAACGCAGTAGGGGTTACCAGCTTGATGAAAGGAATTAAAGCAGAATTAAACAAGAAGTAGGAGGTGAGCAGCAAAAATACGGTTGGCATCTTGTTAGAGAGGTTGGGGTATGCTGTCCTAGAGCATCACCTGTGGTCATCTTCTGCAACTGCCAGTCAGAAAGAGTTGGCTAGATTGATAGATATTTATTAAAGGGGATTTGGGGTCAGAAAAGTGTAGAACAAAGACAGTAATCTAGTATGAAGAATGGATTTCGAAGTGACAGGCAATGCCACAAGGAGAATTGAAGCAAAATCTGAGGACCAGGCGTGGGATAAAACATGTTTAAATGCAGATTTTGTTAGGCATGTGGCAAAATAGGAGAGAGATTTAGAGACTCACATAGCAGTTATGTAAATAATATGAGCACATGCCTTAATACCTGAAAGAGACGTGCATATTTGAAACTGTAAGGTTTATTGCCAAGGTAAAATGAAGAAAATGAGGCAGGTATGAAAAAAGATGAGAAGTCAATTTATTCAGCTCCCCGGCAACCTCAGTGGGCCAAGAGGGGCCAGAGATGTTGCCCCGTGTTGTTCAGGCCGTGGGGTTTTATGGGGTGTGCAGGCAATTGATTGGTTATTGGGAAACAAAGAGAAGGTATTTCTATTGGCTGTTGAGGAGTAGGAAGTACATGAAACTAGCTGCCATTGGTAGGCAGGCGGGACTTTGGGTTACTGGGCCTTGATTGATTACTGGGGAAACAAAGGGAAGGCATTTCTATTGGCTGTTGAGGAGCAGGAAGTACATGGAGTTAAAGTAGGAAGTAGCTGCCATTGGTAGGTGGGACTTTGGGTGAGTGGGCCTTGATTGGTTACTGGGGAAACAAAGAGAAAGCATTTCTATTGGCTATTGAGGAGCAGGAAGTACATGGAGTTAAAGTAGAAAGTAGCTGCCATTGGTAGGCGGGACTTTGGGTACGGGGGCTTGCCGGGGGCATACAGAGGCAGGTCGTTGTCAGGCAGGGAACGGTGAAGCTTCTTTTGAAAAATTTCTTTGCAGGGTTTTTTATCAGCGGGCTGGAGGTTGGATGGGTAATTTAGTGCTGAGTGTGGGCTTGGGCATGGTTTGCAGAGGCGGGGGCAGGAAAGCTTTGTGGGGAAGCCAGATAATGAGCTCGGGTGATGACCAGTTATCAGGCACAGAGAGTGAGGAATGCTCCGTTTGACTCCCCGCAAGGCAACCGGCCTTACAGAAACTACTGCGTTTAACCATAAAAACAGGCAGAAGTGGAAAATACCACTGTGACAATGAGGGGAAAGGTGGTCACAGAACCATAGGCTGGTGGTCATGGGACCGGATCTCCCATTATTTTTATTTTATTATTTTTTTTTTTGAGACAGGGTTTCGCTCTTGTTACCCAGGCTGGAGTGCAATGGCACGATCTCAGCTCACCGCAACCTCAGTCTCCTGGGTTCAGGCAATTCTCCGCCTCAGCCTCCCGAGTAGCTGGGATTACAGGCACGCGCCACCATGCCCTGCTATTTTTTGTATTTTTAGTAGAGACGGGGTTTCACCTTGTTGACTAGGATGGTCTTGATCTGTTGACCTCGTGATCCACCTGCCTCGGCCTCCCAAAGTGCTGGGATTACAGGCGTGAGCCACCGCGCCCAGCCCCATTATTTGAATATTATGAATCAACTTAACCATATAAAGTATAGTTTGCCAGTCTTTACAGATAAACCTGTGGCTTTAAATTCTCCCCTGGCAAAAATATCAACTGGAAAAGATTTATAAGCTAGATCGTCTATAAATCAACAATTATTAAATATCAGAAAATTATATTGAAAACTCAATGTCTTATACCACTAATACCAACAAGAGACTGAAAAATTTAGGCAAGCAAAAAACCATTCATGTTAATGTAATTCAGTGTAGAAAACTAATAAAGTCCCAGACGCTTCAATATGTTTAAATTGCTTTTTATTAATCTTACTGAAGAAAAAAACTTAATTTGAAAAGATTAGATGTGTGGGTTAAAATGTGAGTTTCCATCTATTTAACAGAAGAGTGAAACCTGTGAAAAGATGTATTTTTGTGTTTCGGTGCCAAAGAGGTTTGATTTGTTGAAAACATCACCTTTCAGAAGTTTTAAAACCAAAAATTTTCCAAAGAAAAAGTCTTCTTTGCAAAAATAGAATGCACAAGTAACAAATTAAGGGAGAGTTAAAATGTCCTATACCTACATATATCCAGCAGTTTTTATTTACAAGTCATCTTTTGCAACAGTATCAGTAAGGTTTATGTGAAGAGTTTCATAAATTACCTGTCTATATATCTACCTCCTTACCTAATAATCATCTGCAAACTTAACAAAAGTGAAAACTCAACAGGCGTTAATTTACTGAGAAATGCTTACACTGAATTGTATTAAATATACTTTAATAAAATGATTTCATTTGTGACATTCTAATTTATCTGAATTCCTTTATTTCATCATTTTTATTTTTAAAATTCATTTTAAATGTAATAAATTCTAAATGAGCTAAGTTTTGGATTTTTATTTCCTTTAAACAGAGTAAGTGTATATTTGCCCAAGAAAAGTAATCTGCCTTTTATGCAATTTATTTAATTTTAATTCAGAAGTATTAAATATGCATTATATATAATATTAAAAGTTAAATATATATTTAACAGATTATATCTGAATAAACAAACATTTACTAGATTCTATCTTGAATCAATTTAATTCAAAGTATCAATCTGGGTTTTCCAGAATATTGGAGTTGTACACTTATAAATACATACAGGTGGATAAGTATTTAAATAGTGAAAACGATATGAATAAATACTTAATGTTATATATGTTTATTATATCTGTTCATATATCTATTTGTATTTATGCATGTATGTATAAATTATGCATATTTATGTATTATATATTTCACATATTTATATTTATGCACACATGCACACGTATCTATGTCTCTATAACTATATAAATATATGCATATATTTGTATACAAATATACAAATACTTATGATAGTTATTTAGATATTTCTAAATATTGTATTTGTTGTGTGTAGTGTCTCTCTCTTTAGATTGATATAGATACATGTAAATAAGTATACATCCATTGAGAGACAGCTTATGATTTTCTGAATAGATCTTTTTCTTTATAATCTTATCTGTTATGAGTTATAGTCATTTCCAGAGGTATACATTTATTAGACATTCTGTAATCCTTTTGTGAGAATAAATAATTTAATTGTCACTTGGCATTTAATACTTTTCTCAGGATTGAATACTATATGGCTCTGTATTGCAAGAAATGGACTTTCATGTTTAATAGCAAAATAAATAATATTCTCCTTTTAAATTTGGTACTCCTGTGGCCTATATTACACCGTAGAATAAGCCTTACAGTACAAATGGAATCTCCTGTTTTTCTACATTTTAATTGATATTCCATATATTTGTGTGTCCTGCATTAAAAATTTGGTCCTGGAAAAAGAAAAATCTCGTTTGACTGTCATGCAGCCATTATAGAAAACATTAACTAGAATTTCTAAAATTCTACCCCTATTTGTATTTATATTTGGAAATATTCATATTATTTGAGTGCAGCATTTTGCCCCAGAAATGTGTGTGTTTATGCAGTGTGTGTACAATGTGTCTGTGTGCTATACGTCTGTTTGCAAGTCTATACTATGTGTCTGTGAGATACATGCATGTGTCTGTGTGTTTGTATTACATATTGATTGGTAACACTGTACTTTCTTATATAATATATGAGTTCAAGATTTAAACATTTTATGCTCCTAGATATTTTAATGTTTCATATTGCCATTATATGTTAAAATACTGTAAGCGTTTTGTGGAATATTGGATTATAAAAGAAATTATATGTTGATGACTAAAGTGAAACAAGTGAATAAAAAAATCTAAGAGTTAGAAAGACACTGAATCACTCATCCCTTATTTTATTTTATTAACCTCTAAATCCTCCTCTGAATGTTGTTTCAGCCTCTTCTCAAAGACTGTTATTGAGAGAAACAACATCATTTTCCAAGGCAGTTTATTTCTTCATTCTTTGGCTGTGTTCCAAATGCTACTTTGTTTTGATTGTAAATTTACATCTGAGATTATTTCAAACAATAGTAATGATGTATAATTTGTGTTTTCTCTCTTTCACATGCTAATCTTGTGCTTGTTTGCACAGAGTTGGTCATAGATCCTCAGAGCCTTGTAATCAGTGCCTAAACACCATATCCTGTAAGCAACAAATATGATTCTATGAAATTTTTCCTCTCTTTTCTTCTGATTATCTCCCTTTTTCTGCAGAATTGCTGATGGATATTGACAAGAAATTAAGAGAAGCTTCAGGAGTAAGAAAGTGATGTCAGCTAGATGGCAGAATAGGAAGTCCCCAATTCCAGGTACCTCACAGGAAAAAAAAAATACTAATTACTCATCAATGAGAATGTTTTTGTGAGAATCCCGGACCTAAAGGAGACATGTCAGCATTCAAGTGGAGCATAAAAACCAAAAAGCACTTTAGTAAGGATAAGACGAACAGTTTCACTTCGTCACTTTGTCTGCAATACTCCTCCCAGCACATCACATCAGGAAAAATAACCTTGGCCGACCTCTCTGCACAGTGGAAAAGAGAGTGAGACGGACATCAGAGACCCCCTTCTCTCATGCCTCATATGGAACAGTGGGGTAATTGGCACAAGTAGACCACGTGGGGAAAACAGGGAATAGAAAAGGGGTAGGGACTCCCAGTGGCTTATGTGTATATGTTGATGACAGCCTGACATTGTGGCCTCACTTTACCAGGGCCTTTGCTAGTGGCCTTGACAGAATGACTCCTAAAACACCCCTGCCCAACTACAGAGTGCAACTTGTGGCCTTACCTGACCAGGTAACCCAGCCATCAGCTCTATGTGAGCAGACAGCCAGAGCAGCAGCCTCTTCCAGTGGCAGCCTTGCCCAGCCCAACTTAGTAGTCCAGCCTGCAGTTCCCCAGGACAATGAGCTCACTTGGCATCCCTATCACTGGCAGAGCCCAGTTAACAGTTCTACCCAACTTTGAACCCAAGTCAGGAGCGCTGCCCAAGCCAAAACACGACGAATGTGTTGACTCAACCAGAGCCAGCCAGATGTTCTCTCTGATAATGGAGCCCAGCCAGTAGCCACTATCTCCCCAACTGAAATCTTGCAAGCAGTTCCACCCAACTTCAGAGTCTAGCTAGCAGTCTTCACTGATCATGGACACCAGTCAGTGTCCTGACTTTGCCTGACTTTGGAGCTTAACCAGAAATCCTTTTCACACTGGTGCTACCAGATGGCCTACCCAAAATTCTAGCCTGAGGTGACTAGAGGAGACTTTTGTCTGCTAAAATCAAACTGTAAAGAAAGACTGGAAGAAATGACCTCTTCCTGAAACAGACAAACGTCAATGTCAGAATAGAAGGACCATGAGTAATCCATTAATTTCCGAAGGAAATTAATGAAACACCAGTAAGTGGCTCAAAAGAAATAAAGACCTCTGAACTTCTAAAAAAGAATTCAAAATAATTCTTATAGACACTTGGATAAATACAAGAGGATATAGAGGCAACTAAATGAAATCAGGAAAGCAATACAAAATCAAAACTTCCATAAATAAATAGAAACAAAAAGAGAGAGAACATAATTCTAGAGCTGAAGGATACAGTGGTTGAGATGAAAATTTGATAGACAGCCTCAATAACAGACTCAATAAAGCAGAATTAGGAAACTCAAACATGAGTAATATAAAATGATCCAGTCAAATGAGAAAAAAGAATGAAGAAACCCTATTGGACTTACGGGACCCAACAGGAGAAATAATATATGTGTGTATGTGTGTGTGTGTGTGTGTGTGTGTGTGTCTGTGTGTCTGTGTGTGTGTATGTGTGCGCATACACACACAGACACGCAGACACACACACACACATACACACAAAATGAAGATGCCAGAAGAACAAGAGATTAACAAAAGGCATAAAGTCTACTTAAAGAAATAATGGCTGAGGCTGGGTGCAGTTGCTCACAACTGTAATCCCAGCACTGTGGGAGACTAAGCAGGGCAGACCACTTAAGGTTAGGAGTTCGAGATCAGCCTGGCCAACATGATGGACCCCTCACTCCACTCGTCTCTACAAAAAATTACAAAACTTACTTTGACTTGGTGGTACACACTTGTAATCCCGCTAATTGGGAGACTGAGGCAGGAGAATCACTTGAATCCAGGACATGGAAGTTGTAATGAGCTGAAATTGCACCATGCACTCCAGCCGGAGCAACAGGGCAAGACTCTATCTCAAAAAAAAAAAAAAAAAGAAAAAGCAATAATGGCTCAAAACTTTCCAAATATGTGTAGGGAAATGAGTATACAAAAACATAAAGCCACAGTCATCAAATAGGTTAAAGAGGCCTACACTGAGATTCATTGTAATTAAATGGTCAAACATCAAAGACAGAGAAAGGATTTTGAAAGCAGCCAGAGAAAACCAACTTACTACATGCTAGGGAATTCTTATAGAATTATCAGCAGATTTTTCAACATCAATCTTGCAGGAAAAGAGGGAGTAGAATTATATATTAGAAGTACTGGAAGAAGAAAAACTGTCAAACAAAAATACTGAAAAATGTGTCAAGGACAGATGAAGACTTTAATAGATGAACAGAACTGAGAGTTTTTCACTGCTAGACCTGTTTTACAAGAAATACTAAAGAATTCATCAATTTAAATGAATAAACTTTAAACAGCAACAAAATAGCATGTGAAAATACAAATATTACAAGTAAAGATAACTATATAAACAGGCATAGAATATTGTAACACTTTAATGGTGCTATGTAAATTAATTTTGATGCTAGCATAAAAATTAAAAGACAAAAGTATTAAAAATAATCATAAACACAAATCTTGTCAATGGACACAAAGTTTAAAACAAAGATATAAACCATGACACCAAGTGTGGAGAGGGATGAAAAGTATAGAGCTTCTGTACATTATTGATGTTGTTTTCAGCTTAAAATAGACTTATAATGATAGCAAGTCTGAAACAAGCCCCATAGCAATCACACACCCACACACAAAATCCTGTAATAGATGAACAAAAGCTGAAGAGAGAAGAACCGGGCCTGCATGACGGCTCACACCTGTAATCCTAATGCTTTGGGAGACTGAAGCAGAAGGATCTTTTGAGGCCAGGAGTTCCGGACCAGCCTAGGCAACTTAACAAACCTCTGTGTCTGCAAAATAAAAATAAACAGAGAGAGGAATAAACACACATCAATGTAACAATTAATTGACAAAACTGACAAAAACAGGCAATGGGGAAAGGATTCCCTATTCAAAAAATGGTGTTTGGAAAACTGGCTAGCCATGTGCAGAAAGCTGAAAATGGACCCCTTCCTGAAACCTTACACTAAAATCAACTCCAAATAGATTAAAGTTTTAAACATAAGACCTAACACCATAAAAACCCTAGAAGAAAACCTAGGCGATACCATTCAAGACATAGATGTAGACAAGGACTTCATGACTAAAACACCAAAAGCACTGGCAATAAAATCCAAAATAGACAAATGGGATCTAATTAAACTTTAGAGTTTCTGCACAGCAAAAGAAAAAATTATTAGAGAGAAACAGCAACCAATCTACTACAAAATTATCCTACTATAAAGACACATGCACATGTATTGTTCATTGCAGCACTGTATACAATAGCAAAGACCTAGAACCAACCCAAATGCCCATCATTGATAGACTGGACAAAGAAAATGTGGTACATATACACCATGGAATACTATGCAGCCACGAAAAATGATGAGTTTGTGTCCTTTGCAGGGACATGAATGAATCTGGAAACCATCATTCTCAGCAAATGGACACAAGAACAGAAAACCAAACACTGCACTTTCTCACTCATAGGTGGATGTTGAACAATGAGAACATGTGAGCATAGGGAGGGGAGCATCACACACTGGGGTAAGTCGGAGGGTGTGGGGCTAGGGGAGGGACAGCGGAGAGCAGAGAGGCTGGGGGTGGAAAAGAGTGGGAGAAATGCCTGGTGTAGGCAACGGGGGGACAGAGACTGCAAACACCCATGGCCTGTGTGTACCTATGCAACAACCTGTGGGATGTGCGCATGTACCCCAGAGATTAAAGTACAATAAAAGAAATAAAAGAAAAAATAATAGTTAAACCACAAATAAAGGCAGCGAGAGAAGAGAGAACAGGAAACGTATAAATCAGGCAGAAACCAATAACGAATAGTTACAGTAAGCTCTTTCCTTTACTTAATTACTTTAAATGTAAATGAATTAATCTCAGTAGTCAAAAGATATATGATGCTTGTACTTAAATGAATTTTCACAAAAGACCCAACAATATGCTGCATAGAAGAGAGTAATCTTATATTTAAGAATTAAAAATAGGTTAAAAGTGAAGAGATTGAAATATGTATTTCACAGAAATAGTAATCTAAAAGGAACAGAATTGATACCTAATAAAATACATTTATATCAGGCAAAATAGATTATAAGCTAAAGATTGTCATGAGAAAAAGATGGTTAGTGAAACATGGAAAGTGTCAATTCAGCAGGGGGATATAAGAATTATAAATATAAATGCACCAAAACCCAAAGCACTTCAGTATGTTAAGCAAAGATTGATATCTGAGGGATGAAACAGACAGCAATGCAGTAATGGTAGGAAGCTGAAATACTCTTGCTGAATAGTGTATGCATCATTTGCAGATAAAAAGTTATTGTAAGCCTGCTCAGCCTATGCTTTATAAATGAAAAAACAAAGCCTGGATGACAGCATATCTGTTTGCAGCATGTTTTAATGTACTATTTAAGTCTAATGTTGAGATCTACTGCTCAGAAAATAGATATTTTTCAAATGTTTCTGCTTAATTTGACAATGTACATTGTCATTCGAGAACTCTGATGAACATGTACAAGAGATAAAATTTGTTTTATGGAAACTAACACAACGCTCATTGTGTAGCCCAAGGATCAAGGAGTAATTTTGACTTTTGAATATTATTATTGAAGAAACACCTTTCATAATTATTTATCTGATGGATTTATTTATCTTAGTGAGCTGCAAGATTAGATATTGCTAGATAACACAGTAGACATCTTATTTATATTTGATCTGATAGGCTAGGGCAAGTGAAGATATTGACTTCTTTACTATTAAGTTGAATAATTACATATACACATGTAAAATCTCATCACTTTTGGTGAAATAGATATGCTTATTATGATCATTTAATGGGTGATGAAGTTGATGATTAAAACATTAGCTGTTACCTAATAAGTAATAAAGTCTGGACTCAGAATAATAAATTTAAACTATAATGCTATTTTGCAAATTCTAGTCTTGGATAGTAAACTAACCTTAAAATAGAAGTAGGTATAATTAACTTGTGTATTATAGTTTGCAAAGAGCATGAAAATAAAATTGAGTTGTCACATGTTTTAAAAACTTTTAAAATTCCAATATATATTCTATTTTTAAATTTCCTTTATATGCAAGCTAATATAAATCTATAGTAATAAAAATAACAAAAATAAATGTCAAAGGGAAGTTAGGAGTGCTATTTACATTGTAGTATTAAAGTAAATTTCATTTGAACTTCATATGAAAGACATTTTCAAATACTCTCAGTCACATTTGTAAAATGTTAATCTTTTCAAATTATATACCACATTATAGATTTTATAATATTACTTTTGATTTTAAGTGAATTTTCAAACTTTATATCAAACAAGCACATTTTAATATCAAATTGTTAGATGTGCTCAGTATTATTTTAACAAATACTTTTAAAGTGATTTCACTAGAAGGAACAATACCTAATTTTCTTTCTCAAGAATGAGAGTTACTTTCTGCCTGTATGTACAACTATTTTACAATTAAATTGTGGGCCGGGTGCGGTGGCTCAAGCCCGTAATCCCAGCACTTTGGGAGGCCGAGGCAGGTGGATCACAAGGTCAAAAGATCAAGACCATCCAGGTCAACATGGTGAAACCCCGTCTCTACTAAAGATACAAAAAAATTAGCTGGGCATGGTGGTGCGCGCCTGTAATCCCAGCTACTGGGGAGGCTGAGGCAGGAGAATTGCCTGAACCCAGGAGGCGGAGGTTGCGGTGAGCCGAGATCGCGCCATTGCACTCCAGCCTGGGTAACAAGAGCGAAACTCCGTCTCAAAAAAAAAAAATAATAAATTTTAAATAACAATTGTTATTGTAAAATTTTATTCATATTTCTGTTTTACATTATGACTCATGAATTTTGTATAATTCCAATAGACTTAAAGCATGATTTTCCCCCAATACCTCAAACACTGACAACCTAGTTACTATTACAACTAAAGCTGTTTTTGTGTTACATGAGATTGATTTGCAAATTAACTCATTTGCAACAGTGGAGAAAATGATTACAATAAGAACGGGATAAAAGTGAGAGCTACCTACATACCAACATATGATTTTATGATACTGCTTTCTTGAAAAGTGCAGTCTTCAAATATACAGAATGATTCCATAAGCATGAAGAAAATAATTTGCGTGTTAGTATACATTCACATTAAATTACTAAATAGCTTCATTAGCATAAGATTTTGCCCTTTCATCTTAATCGCAAGCTATTACTAAAAATTCAAGTACCACTCAGCATTCTACAAAAATATTAGTTGCCTTCCTAACAATCTTTAATTTTTTAAAAATCTGCTACATAGGCCAGGCACGATGGCTTACGGCTGTTATTTCAGCACTTTGGGAGGCCACGGCAGGTGGATCACCTGAGGTCGGGAGTTCGAGTCCAGCTGACCAATATGGTGAAATCCCATCTCTACTAAAAGCAAGGAAATTAGCTGGGCATGGTGGTGTGTGCCTGTAGTCCCAGATACTTGGGAGCCTGAGACAATAGAATTGTTTTAACCTGAAAGGCAGAGGTTGCAGTGATCCAAGATCACACCACTGCACTCCAGCCTGGGTGTCAGATCACGACTCCATTTCAAAACAACAACAAAAAAACTGTTGCATAGCTTTTTAATAATCTTCATAAAAGAATCTCAGAGTTGTTTTCTTATCTTCATGATTTTATAAATCATGGTGACCAGAACACTGTACTTAAATATATCAGTTTAACAAGCCCCAGTTACAAATGACTGAAAGAAAACACAATTTGCTGATGCCACAGAGCTGAAAAGAACCTCTAAAGCACAGTAGTTTATTTTCCACATTCACTTTTTCTTTAGAGAGACTGTGGAATCTAGTTCTTTTTAAAAATTATTATATTTTAGAATTCATTCTGAGGACAGCTTAATAACTACATTTAATGACTAATAACAGACCATTTCGTCATTATCATTTCAATTAAAAAGCCAGTGTTCCCCCATTGATCCAAATAACAAGCCCAATATTAAGACAAATTCTGCCGCCGTTAAATGGATGATGGCATCAGCAAAGTACTTCGAGTGGTTAGTGTGTAGTAACTCTCTCTAGTGAATGTCAACTCTGTTTGTAAAACAGTTTTTGTATTTTTTTGATATGCTCACTTTGCTGATGCAGATCCAATGCAGCATGGTAGATAAGAGTGCGATATACAGTCAGACTGCTCATGTCCTGTTTGTGCCATTTACTCAGCTTGAGACCCTGGGTATGTGTCTCAGTCTTTACTGTATTTAATGTAAGAGATGATAGGAAGATTTATGCCTTAATGTAGTTCTGAAGAAGGAAAATGTTGCCTGTATGGGAGACCTTAAGTGCTCTATAAATGTTGCCATTGTTATCTAATACCTTGAAGATTTACTGGAGTTATCCATAAAAATAACCCGCTGAATTCTGCTGTCAGTATTTCTGCATTTCAACTATCGATAGTGCCATCCTCTGAATAAATTTTTTTAAATTATATTTAGTTTTCTTACATGAAACATTTCACATTCAGTTTTATTATTTGAAGTGTAATATTGAAGTATTTTATTAGTGGTCTTTCAAAGAAGTTGAGAATATCAGTTCATGGAGAATGAATCATCCAAATGATTTGTGGCAAATTAATATATTGTTGAACTCAACACTTTGTCCTTTTTCTTTGTAGTTAGATAATTAACGAGACGGAATTAGGTGGCATTTATTTACACATGGTAAGTTATTACAATCAGAAGGCTAAAAGCTAAATGCAGTTAAATGAGTGAAGTGTGATTTAGGAAAAGCATGCCTGAGCTGGCATGGCTAAATGCATTATGAACTATGACTCATAAAATCAAACTAACTTATGTAGAAATGCTTTAAAATAAGTTGAATTAATGACAGCCAAACATATAGCTAAAGATTTTGTGACTTGAATACTGTTAATTAAAATAAAAGTTCTAAGTTCCTGTTGAAAGCACAGATATTTGAGATTTTTATTGATTTGTCTTTGTTGGAATTTATAACTCATTTGGCTCTTATGTGTGATTTGTTAACGTAGACAGTAACACAATGTGTCAAATAGTCAAATCTAACAGAGAGTTAGACGGCTATTTTTTTATTTTTATTTATTTATTTTTTGAAAAATGTTTTTTTTTTCTCTATTGAAATTCTTCTCCTCTTCATCCTCCATAGTGCTGACAGCTGTGTTTCTGAAAGAATTCAACTATGCTATAATCTTTTTTTTTTTGAGACGGAGTTTCTCTTTTGTTACCCAGGCTGGAGTGCAATGGCTCGATCTTGGCTCACCACAACCTCCGCCTCTGGGTTCAGGCAATTCTCCTGCCTCAGCCTCCCGAGTAGCTGGGATTACAGGCACACGCCACCATGCCCAGCTAATGTTTTGTATTTTTAGTAGAGACGGGGTTTCACCATGTTGACCACGATGGTCTCGATCTCTTGACCTCGTGATCCACCCGCCTTGGCCTCCCAAAGCGCTGGGATTACGCGGCCTGAGCCACCGCGCCCGGCCCAGAGACGGCTGTTTACGGCTCAGTTGCATGACTGGTTTAACTTTTCTATGAGCCTCTTTAAAAATTCTCACACCAATACCCACCCAGAGTTATGTTTCCATCGTATACTAACGATTATCAGGAATTTCGTTATTAATAGCTCTCTGTGTCCTACTGCACATTAGTATTACACAAACTATTTGTACATATGTACTAATGCTATATGTATGCTTTATAAAAAAATTATTTTATTCATTCCTTTCTAGGATTTAGAATTGTCTTCAGCAACTCTGTATCTTCATTTAGTTAGAATCTCATAAATATAATTAAAAATTGATAAAAATAAATTTAGGCAATATTTTCTGTTATTCTTTTTTCTTTCAGAATTCTGTTAAAAATATAAATTACCTTTCTCAAGTAAATTAACTCCATCTTCATGACTTCAGAAGTGATGATCAGATGCACAAATATACACACAAATATTTTTCATTGACCTTCATAGTCTATAGGAATCAGACACTGCCCAACACCTTTTACAGACTAACAGTACCCTTTACTCAGCTTCCCCTTATATTAACAGGCAATTTGCCTTCCTTATACCCATTTCTGCTTGATGTTTTTTAAAAAAAATTACATGAAGCAAATTTCACTTTTTGCTTTGTGCAGTTCTATGGCTTTTGACAAATTCATAGTCATGTGTCCAGCACCACAGTTCCACACAGAACAAAAGAAGAAGAAATTCTTCTTACCCCATGCGACATTTTAATAGCTAAACCCATTCTCCAACCCAAAGGAATCAGTGATTTCTTTTCCTATCCACAATTTGTGATTCCCAAAGGGTCATGGAAATAGAATCATGCAATAGGTAGCCCTTGGATTTGACTTCTTTAATTTAGCAAAACATTTATAATTTTTCTATTTTTTTGCATCAATAGTTTATTCATTTATTAGAGGGTATAGGTGGGCTGCTCCCAATTTGGGTGATTACAGATTAACTGCTAAAAACATTCGCCTAAAGTTTTTGTGTGAATATATGCGTTCTTTTCTCTACCGAGGAAATCTATAAGTAGGATCTTGAGTCACAGGTAGGTACTTCTGTATATTTAACTTTATAAGAAGCTGCCAAATGGTTTTCAAAGTGTCTGTAGCATCTTCCATTGACAGTAGCAATATATGAGAGCTCCATTTGCTCTGCATTCTCCCCAGTATTTGGTATTGTCAATTTTCTTTAACTGTAGACATTATAACAGTATCTCATTGAAATTTAAAATTGTAATTTTATAATAATTATATTAATATATTTTCATATTCTTATTTGCAATTTGTTTATATATTTTTAATGATGGGTCTGTCCAGCTCTGGTGGCTAGGTTTTATTTTTTGTGTGTATCTTCTTGAGCTTGAGAATTATTTATATTTCCAGAAGGCAAACTCTTTGTCACAGATGGATTGGACAAATATTTTATCTGTCTTTCACTTGCCTTTTTATTCTCCCAATATTGTGTTTTGCCAAAATTACTATTTTTCAATTTAAATAAATGTAAAATATAGTTTTCTTAATGAATCAAACTTTTGGAGTTGCATCTCAGTATTTTTGTTAGAATATTTAAGTTTGTTAGCTTGGTATGGGAACTGCCGTGGTGGTGGGTGTCCAGCATCAGTTGCTTTAATTAAACCTTAGCCTTAGGGAGGTAACCAGTCCTGTTTCTCAAGAGACATGTCCTTCTCTATTCACCCCCACTGGTGTGGGGCTCAGGACTGAACCCTGCCCCTGTCCTAAGAGTAAACTTTTATTGTCCCTGTGATGTTCTTATCTCCCCAGCTCTAATGAGTTCCCATCAATATCCTAAAAACAGGAATGCTGACTGCCTCCCTTCATTTGCAAGTCTTTTGTTACACAATGGAGACAAGGGAAATAGGATTCAAGTGAAACGTTTTGTTTCTGCCGCAGGCACAATTGTTAGAGACCCCATATCAACATCATGGACACTTCTTAGGGCTTTTCCTGTTATTTTCTTTGGTCTTCCAGGGGCGTTCCTAGACAAAGTGCCCTTGTCTGTAACATACTCGCATTTCACCAAATGCCAGCACTTCTAGCTACTTTAGTTAGGTTGAGACCCCCAAGTGAGTGCCAGTTCACATTCCCTTTCTTCCTGTACATCCAGTTCCTCTTTAGGTTTTGCACCATTTTGCCATTTGGGCGTTCTACAATCCTAGGTCTTCAATAGGTTTGAAAAACATAGTGAATTTAAATTGGTCCACATCTGTTGATAAAGGCAGATATGCACAGTCTGTCAACTCCTCCTCTCCCGCTTATGAGGATGACCCTCAGGCCTGAACATTTTCTAACCAGAAGAAACAGAGACTTCACAGTCTGTGCTGGGCCTTCTGTATTGTCTGGGAATATCTCTCCCTGTTTCAGGCTCAATGTGGTGTGATTTGTTCTGCTTACATGTGAGCTCAGTACCCCTTGGGCTCATACCCAGCTTTCTATATTTAAGGCCTTACCATGGAGGAGTTGAGGTCCTTCCACTGCTGCAAAAAGTGAGATGATGCAGTCACATAACTTTTGACTGCTGGGGAGGAATCCCACCGCATGGATGTGGGGGTGCAACCTAATGCAAGAGGCTGAATTTTTTTTTTCTTTTTTCTTTTTTTAAATTTTTATTGCATTTTAGGTTT